>QRFJ01000019.1:2326314-2468805 GCA_006176705.1 Cocos nucifera
CCTTTGACTTTTGACCACATGTCATGCACCTATTGGAGAGCTGGTGGGGGCCTGTCCCCCTGCCAGAACCTGGCAAGGAGAAGGGCGCACGCCAAGGGTGGCGTGAGCCCAAGTAGGAGGCGCCTAGGAGTCCTTGTTGGACAAGGACTCCACCTCCCTTTTGGATTCCAATCAGAGTTCTACTAAGAATCCAGTTTGACTGGTCTTAGGCGCCCTCTAAGGAGGAATCCAGGGGTCTCTATTCCAACCAATCAGATTTAGATCTGATTTCACAAAGGGTTGTGATTGGTTGAGAGGAAGAGGAGTTGGATCACAAGAGGTCTATAAATAAGACCCTGCGCCCAACCCTAATCCTAAGTGAAAGTGAATGCTATTAGACACGCCCCAAGGCTGCCTCTCCCCTCCTTCTCCATGCCATAGTCTCTTCTCCCCTTGCTCTCCACGTCCAAAAGTGTTTTGGACTTAGGTTGGTGCGATTCAGATCAAGGAAAGGCGATCAAAAGCAAGAAGGCTGCGCTGCTGCAAAAGGACGACTGCAGATCTTCAAAAGAGTTTTGAAGATCCTCCAGATCAGATCCAGATCTGATTTTTGGAGGTGTGATAGAGAAGAAGAGGATCTCCAGATCCAACCCGAGTGGATACCGGTAGAGGCCAGGCGCTTGCGTGGCTAAGATCCAGAACCTTCCGCTGCAATCAGGATCATCTACAGGGTAATAGGATTACCCAAATCAGGTAAATTAAATTTGATTTAATTTATCTTATTTTATTTTATTTATTAAAATAATAAGAATCAGATCTGAAACATATCAAGATCTGATTGAGATCAAGAGAAAATTTTTGAAATATATCTCTTGATCTAATCAGATCTGGACGAACCTGGACCGGGAAATCAGGATTTCCCTTCAACTGGTATCAGAGCCATGGTTCTAAAATTGTTTAGATCTGATTTTAATTTTATTTTAATTAGAAAATAAAGTGATTTCAGATGTCACATGAGATGTGATCAGATCTGAAATCAGAAAAATTAAAATTAAATGATTTGGATCTAAGAACATGAAGATATGCATGACTAGTTCTAGAATAGAATAGTTCTATAGAATAGTTTTGCATGTCTTTGATTTAATCTGATTAAATCATATTTTAGATCTTCTTATTTACTATTTTCTGATATTATAAGTGTTATAATAACATCTGATAAACAGCAAATAAAAATTATTTAATTTTAAATATCATATGAGATATGATTGATGCATGTCTAGACTAGTTGTAGAATAGTTCTACATAATTGTCTAGATTAGAATTTATTTTGATTAGATCAATTTAAATCTAATTTTTTAGATTATTATGAGATAATTTAGATCTGAAAACATGCATGATTTGATACATGAGATGTATGCAAAATATGCCTTGATTAGATCTAAATTTGTATATGAGATATATGATATAGATCTATAACTGTTTTGTAGATTTACATGTTCCTGATTAAGGCGTTCCTCTTGGCCGTCCGGTCATAAGAACGAAGAAGGGTTTAAAGGCCCTCTCTTCCCATTCGATGGGGTGTTCTTATGACGTGTAGGGGTGCTGCGTGTTCGTCCTTAATCAGAAACCCAAAACTTACTTTCTGCAAAACCCTAGATCCTGAAACCCTAGGATTTATTGTGCATATTTTGTTTATGAACCCAACTTAATTAAGAATTAAGTTTATGGAATATTAATTAGGTCTAAAATTGAGAATTTCAGATCTAAGACATATTCATAATACTGGGTTCGGGCTTGGGTAGCTCAATTAGGTCTAAGCGGTTGATCAAACCGAATCAAGAGTTGGTTAGATGGGATCAACAATGCTTAAATTGACCAGCCTAATAGGATTAAGTCTGGGTCAAGATCGAGTCACGATCAAGCAAGACCTAATTAGGCTCAGAGGTTAGAGTCTGGATTGTAGGCTAACCCAATTGGTTCTGACTCAACAATTTGGTGTCTAAGGTAAGTTTGGCACAGACGACCGACTGGTTTTTAATTGGAAGCTACTCGACCTGAATGCGTTCTTGTGCGAGTTAACGGCATATTCCTTCCACCGGTCTCACTTACCTGGCCATATCTGTTGACACAGTTCTGATCTGAGGTGGTCAATAATCCGAGCTGACCCATGCCACTAGGTTAGTCATAATTGTTATGACTAAGCCAAGTCTAGTTTAATGAGACCTGAATCAATTCTCCCTAAGAAAAGATTAAGTCCGAGGTCTTCCACCATTGTAGACGTGCGGGCCCTTCCCGGGGTTGATTGTTCTCGGCTGGATACAGTGGCTCAGTTGCACCGGGAAGACGCAACCATGTCTATTAGGCATTGGATGCTATGGGCTGGAGGATGAGTTGGGCTCAATATTCCGGATACGGTGAGAGACCCAATTAGGAACCCAGTCTATGCAAATGGTGGGTCTGACTTAACTAAGGAGTGGATCAATATTCCGGATACGGTGAGATTCATGAATTAGAGACCAAGTTTGGGTGCACCATGATTAGAGAATCATTGAACAAGAGTTGTTCACTCATTGGCTAACCCATCACCAATAACTGTTAGGTGAGGTGATGAGTCAGTTGGTGAGACCGCACCACCCACTAGAAATCATCAATCGCGGAGATTTTCGCATCTCTACAGAGGGAGTGTAGGGATCCGAGAAAATAGTGGGAGCTAATTTGTTTAAAAATAAAATCCCTAAACAAATTGGTCAAGTCAAAATTACAGTATCTAACTAGAATCTTTGACTCTCTACAGGAAAATGTCTGCGTCCAACCCACTGGCACGTATCCTAGACACACATAGACTGACTGGACCCAATTATAAAGATTGGCTCAGGAACTACAAAATTGTTTTGGGTTCAGAGAAGTTAACACATGTTTTGGACCAGGACCCTCCCACCTTACCAGCTCGTCCATCCACTGAACAGAGAGCGTCTCTGGAAAAATGGATTGACGAAGACAATAAGGCCAGATACTACATGTTGGGCTCGATGTCTGATGAGCTCCAGCGCCAACATGAAGATATCGGGACTGCTCGCCAAATGTTGGCTCACCTGCAGGAGATGTTTGGTGAACAGAGTCGCGCAGCCAAATATCAAGTCACGAAATGACTTTTTAAGGCTAAGATGCGTGATGGGCAGTCAGTCCAAGATCACTGTCTGACAATGATCAAGGACATGGAAGAGCTTGAGAAGCTCGGTGTGAAGTTGGACTTGGACTTGCAGAACGATATTATTCTGCAATCCTTGACTGATGCATATGGGCAATTCATCATGAATTACCACATGCATAAACTTCAAAATTCCTTGGCCGAGTTGATGAATATGCTGGTTACCGCTGAGCTTTCTATGAAAGGTTCTAAAGGCTCAGTTCTTGCTATGGAACGGACTTCTTCCAAAAGAAAGTCTTATGGAAAGAAAAAGAAGTCTGTGAAAAAGCAAAAGGTGGAAGGATCAAAGAAGAAGAAGGCAGAACCGAAGAAGAAGGTCGATGGCAAAGGAAAGTGTTTCCATTGCAACAGCGACGGCCATTGGAAGCGGAACTGCCCTACTTACCTGGCCACCCTGAAGAACAAGAAGGAAGGTCCTTCTGGAGGTATGCTCGTTATTGAGTCTAACCTTACGGTTTCTTCTGCATCCAGTTGGGTGCTTGACTCTGGTTCTAGTGCTCATCTGTGCACTTCTATGCAGGGTCTTGAGGATAGCAGGAGGCTGAGGGATGGAGACATGATCCTACGCATCGGTAATGGAGCAAGAGTTGCTGCAGTAGCCGTGGGAACATACCCTCTTGCGATTACCATCTGGTTTAGACTTAGTTTTAAAAGACTGTTATTATGTGCCTGCAGCTAGCAGGAATTTGATTTCTGTTTCATGCTTAGCACAAGAAGGTTATGTGATCACCTTCTTTAAGGACCATTGTAACATTCTTTATGAAAGAAATAAAATTGCAAATGGTTTCCTTGTTAATGGTCTTTATCAGTTGCATATTGATGTACCTGTTTTAACTATCGAGCAAAACGTGAATGCCAAACGACCTAGGGATAGTCCAAACGACAGATATCTATGGCACCTGAGATTAGGTCATATAGCAGAAGATAGGATTAACAAATTGGAGAAAAATGGGCTATTGAGTCCATTGACTTTTGAGTCATATCCAACTTGTGAATCTTGTCTTCAAGGCAAAATGACTAAACTCCCTTTTGTTGGACATGGGGAGAGGGCCACAGATCTCCTTGCCCTAGTACATACTGATGTGTGCGGCCCATTTGATGTGCCGGCTAGAGGCAATTTTGTCTACTTCATTACCTTTACCGATGATCTGTCTAGGTATGGGTATGTGTATCTTATGAGACACAAGTCTGAAGCTTTTGAAAAGTTCAAAGAATTCAGACATGAAGTAGAAAAACAAACTGGAAAACCCATTAAGGTTCTTCGATCAGATCGAGGAGGTGAATACCTTAGCCGGGAATTCCTAGACTATCTTAAGGAAAATGGCATAGTCTCTCAATGGACTCCACCAGGAACACCTCAACTCAACGGGGTTTCAGAACGGAGAAATCGGACTCTATTGGATATGGTTCGATCCATGATGAGCTTCACAGACCTCCCAGATTTTCTTTGGGGACATTCATTATTAACTTCAATCTATTTACTGAATAGGGTTCCCTCTAAAACCGTTCCTACCACACCGTATGAGATATGGCACGGTAAGAAACCAAGTCTGAGTCATCTCAGAATTTGGGGTTGTCCGGCTTCATGTCAAAAGACAACAAGCGGACAAGTTAGAGTTTAGGTCCTTTAGAGCTCGATTCATAGGATATCCTAAAGAGTCATTAGGATACTATTTCTACATTCCAGAAGACCACAATGTGATTGTGAGTCGACATGCCATATTTCTTGAAAAATAGTTTATTCAAGATAGTGGCATTGGAAAGCAGATTAAGCTTGATGAGAAAGTCTCACAAGCAGAAACGAGCTAAGGACCAAGTGGAACCAAATCAGGTTGAGCCAATAAGAACACTACCTCCTCCACCTCGTAGATCGGAAAGAGTTTCCCGTCCCCCTGAAAGATACTTAGGTATTATTTCAGAGGATGTAGAGGAAATGTTCCTCATAGGTAATGGTGCTCATGGTGATGATCCCAAAACCTACAACGAGGCGATATCAGATATCGACTCCGAGAAATGGCTTGAGGCAATGAAGTCAGAAGATTCGACTCGATGCACTCAAACCAAGTCTGGACCTTGGTAGATCCACCAGAAGGTATAGTACCTATTGGGTGTAAATGGATCTTCAAGAGAAAGATTGGTGCAGATGGGAATGTGGAGACATTCAAGGCTAGACTGGTGGCAAAAGGTTATAGTCAACGTGAAGGCATTGACTATCAGGATACCTTTTCCCCAGTAGCTATGCTAAAATCCATCCGCACATTGCTTGCTGTTGCAGCCTATTTCGATTATGAAATATGGCAAATGGACGTGAAAACGGCATTCCTAAATGGATATCTTGAGGAAGATATCTATATGGAACAGCCGCTAGGTTTCACATCCAGTGATACTGATCACAAGGTTTGCAAGCTGCAAAGGTCCATATATGGACTTAAGCAAGCATCTCGGAGCTGGAACACTCGTTTCAATGATGTGATCAAAAAGTTTGGTTTCATCAAAAATGAAGAGGAACCATGTGTTTTCAAAAGGGTCAGTGGGAGCGCTGTTGTCTTCCTCGTATTGTACGTGGATGACATCCTCCTTATTGGGAATGATATTCCCATGTTGACATCAGTCAAGATGTGGTTGTCAAGGAATTCTCCATGAAAGACCTAGGTGAAGCATCCTTTATTCTAGGAATTAAGGTCTATAGGGATAGACCGAATAGGATGCTAGGACTTTCACAGAAGATGTACATAGAGGAAGTACTAAAGAGGTTTAGTATGGAAAACTCTAAGAGGGGATTAATACCCTTCAGACATGGTATTCATCTTTCCAAGAAGATGTGCCCCAGCACACCTGAGGAAATAGAACGCATGAGCAAGATCCCTTATGCTTCTGCAATAGGGAGCCTCATGTATGCCATGCTATGTACACGACCTGATATAGCCCATGCTGTGAGTGTCACAAGCAGATATCAGTCAAATCCAGGTGAAGAACACTGGACTTCTGTGAAATGTATCCTTAAGTACTTGAGAAGAACTAAGGATATGATGTTGGTCTTTGGTAATGGAGAACTCCAAGTTCAGGGATACACAGACTCGGACTTCATGTCCGATATAGATGATCGAAAGTCGACATCTGGAAGTCTGTTTGTGTGCAATGGTGGAGCTGTCAGCTGGAAGAGTTCCAAGCAAACTGTGATAGCAGATTCCACCATGGAAGCAGAATATATAGCTGCATCAGAGGCTGCAAAGGAAGCATTCTGGTACAAGAAGTTTGCTGCAGAAATTGGAGTAATGCCATCAGATGCCATTCCTCTTTACTGCGACAACAATGGCGCCATAGCCCTTGCTAAGGAGCCGAGGTCTCACCAGAAGTCCAAGCACATTGAGCGGCGATATCATCTCATCCGCGATTACCTTGAGAAAGGTTACGTTGAGGTCAAGAGAGTCAACTCCACAGATAATGTGGCAGACCCACTTACAAAGCCGTTGGGCCAGCAGAAGATCGAAGCCCACCTTGAGAAGATGGGACTTAGACTTGTAGCCAATTGGCTTTAGGACAAGTGGGAGATTGTTAGATATATGTGCCCTAGAAGCCAGAATTGGCTGACACTTGTAATACACTTCTAGGGGCAAAATTATAATTTTGACTATAATTAATAAAATGGGTTATTTTCTATCACACATATGTGTATTTAGTGTCTGTGATACATCCTTTGAGTTAATGGTAATGATAATTCATATTTTCAAGAGTTGAAAATTTAAGACATGAATAATCATTATTAACTCATAAACATGCTCCCGACCATAGGATCATCACGAGGATGGTGATTGATCCGGAAGGTTGGTGTACGATCGCTTCTCTTTAGTAGATGAGTCTTGAGTCTACGGTGTGGAGACACCGGAGCGAGAGTACAGGTACTCGTTAGAGAACGAGGGCACTGAGCGTGACCACCTCGAGTAGTCATTAGGGAAGTCTACCTTCTCGTCAATGACTGACTCGATGCTGCAGTAGTGTGTCTGGTTCTTTGACCTGAGATGCATCGGCAGTTCACCTTGAGGGTGTTATAGTTTGACTACACCATTACTCGGTCTCCTAGCCATATGGAACCCTGAGGTGTATGTTGGCTATAGCATGTTCATTGTAGGAACTGGATTGCATCAAGATGGGAATCTATCTACCTCGGTGGTAGAGGAGCAGCCCTATGATGATCATGAGAATCAAGTCCAGAAGCCCATGGCCATGGCAGAGTGAAATAATAGAAAGAGTTTCTATTTAGATTTTCACATTGGACTCGAATCGAATGATTACATCATATGACAGAGACTAGGGTTTGACGAGTTCACCTTAACCCTAATCTGATCGGGGCTCAAGATAGAAGAACTTGAATCACACAGGTAGCTGCACCAAGAGGTTCGCATTCAGCTCTGATGGGTTGCCACCATATACTGCTAGGTGTCACTGGTGGATTTTGGGAGCAATTAGAATGATTTAGATGATCGATCATTCTAGCTGTTCGAATCAGAAGAGTTCTGATCCATCGAAAGGAGTTTCGATGATGTCGATGATAGAGATCATGACATATCCCATTACCATACAGAACTGAACCTAACTGGGTCACACAAACAAGGGTTTGAATCTGGTGATCATCAATTGAACTGATCTAGTTCAATTGATCTGAATGAGATTCAATTAGGTTCAAGGAAAATCGTGCTAGCACTCGATTGAACCTAACGTTCTTCTTTTACTATCATAAATAAGTTGTCCTGACTGAGCCAAAGGAGTTTGTGCTCAATCAGAGGCCTTCATATGGTCTGACTGGAGGTTGTCCAAGTCAGAATAGGTTGTCTTATTTGTAAGACATTACCTGCCATTTTTGGTCACCTGCCATTTCTTGTTCTTTGACTTTGGTCAAAAGTCTACCTTTGACTGGTCAAACGTTGACCATTGACCCTTTGACTTTTGACCACATGTCATGCACCTATTGGAGAGCTGGTGGGGGCCTGTCCCCCTGCCAGAACCTGGCAAGGAGAAGGGCGCACGCCAAGGGTGGCGTGAGCCCAAGTAGGAGGCGCCTAGGAGTCCTTGTTGGACAAGGACTCCACCTCCCTTTTGGATTCCAATCAGAGTTCTACTAAGAATCCAGTTTGACTGGTCTTAGGCGCCCTCTAAGGAGGAATCCAGGGGTCTCTATTCCAACCAATCAGATTTAGATCTGATTTCACAAAGGGTTGTGATTGGTTGAGAGGAAGAGGAGTTGGATCACAAGAGGTCTATAAATAAGACCCTGCGCCCAACCCTAATCCTAAGTGAAAAGTGAATGCTATTAGACCCCACGCCCCAAGGCTGCCTCTCCCCTCCTTCTCCATGCCATAGTCTCTTCTCCCCTTGCTCTCCACGTCCAAAAGGTGTTTTGGACTTAGGTTGGTGCGATTCAGATCAAGGAAAGGCGATCAAAAGCAAGAAGGCTGCGCTGCTGCAAAAGGACGACTGCAGATCTTCAAAAGAGTTTTGAAGATCCTCCAGATCAGATCCAGATCTGATTTTTGGAGGTGTGATAGAGAAGAAGAGGATCTCCAGATCCAACCCGAGTGGATACCGGTAGAGGCCAGGCGCTTGCGTGGCTAAGATCCAGAACCTTCCACTGCAATCAGGATCATCTACAGGGTAATAGGATTACCCAAATCAGGTAAATTAAATTTAATTTAATTTATCTTATTTTATTTTATTTATTAAAATAATAATAATCAGATCTGAAACTTATCAAGATCTGATTGAGATCAAGAAAAAATTTTTGAAATATATCTCTTGATCTAATCAGATCTGGACGAACCTGGACCAGGAAATCAGGATTTCCCTTCACTCCTATGGCTGAGCATTTTCAAACCTATGGCTGAACTCGTCATTCATTACCGCCAGTATTATACATCGAACGGTGGTGCGGTCATTAAGCTACTTCAAATAAGTATCTCAGACTGCTTTCCTAGCATTCGGGGCTGGCTCCTCAAGTGCTCGATCCGTTATACATAAAGGATCTGCTCATGCTTCAGAATGATTTTCAATTTACGATACCAGCTATCGTAGTTGGATCCCATTAATTTATCCTGGTCTAACAATGACTGGAGCAATAGGTTAGCGGCGATGTCTATACAAAAAGAAAAATCAAACCTAATTAGTATATGAATTATTAATTCTAAAGCCTTGAACTTCAGTCTAAAAGTTATTCCACTATTTTATACGAATTGGTAGCCTCTGCCTCCAATTTGAAGAATTACTCTAATTTCTTAATGGGTACTAGAATCTACATAGACTACACATAAGCTCAACTTTGGTTGGTCAACCCATGTGCACCTATGGGTAGATTCAAAATCAATTATTTCTCTAAACAACTTCTAGTAATATTGATTTTGCCATATAGACCTAATTAGTAGGCTTTGGCCTCCACTAAAAAAGGTTCAGTTAGGTCCAACCATTAACATGATCACATTTGGTCTTATTTAACCAATAAATGATCAGACCCGACTTTGGTCAGCTAACCTAACCACCATCAGAAAGACTTAACCAAATTATCATTTTATGAATGATAATTTCATTAGTCAATAATCACTAGGCCTTTGGGCCTCCAATGATCATTATACTAATAAATCCATTATCACTCAACTTAATTGGTGGCTATGATTTAGTTATCTATATAACTATTTCATTTTTAAGGATCTAATAATTTTAGAGGATTTAGTTAACCAATTTAAGAAAATTCAGTGAGCTAATTTCGATCCTCCCACTAACTTCACCAAGTCAGAAAAAAATTTAATCTAAGCTGGCATTAGGAGCACCTAAATCATTCAGACTGATTTACCTAATAGATATGGATGAGTCCGAATCATCAAGTGATCTAATCAAAATCTAACTCACCAAGATGGTCAGATAAGCGAGATAAGAAATATGCCATTAACTCATCAAAAACCAAATCAGTGCGAATAGCTATCAAGTAAAAATCATTGATCAAACTGCCAAACTTACCTTAGACCCCATCCAATTCATTAGTTTTAATTTGACCAACCTAGTAATTTTGGATTCGACCGCGTAGCCTTAAATCAAGTCCATTTGATCCTTGTTAAAGGCATGGACTTGACCAACTACAACTATTGTAATTGAGTCTATAGAGTCATTGACTTAATCTAAATTAATATTTAATTAGATTTGATCAATTACTCTAAATTAGTTCATCTTTTAACTTACCTTAGGTCTAACCTAATTTATGAACCTAATTCAGCTAACCCAATAATCCACATGTTTATGATTAATGACTTAGAGTCTTAATTCATAATTCTAGATACTAAATTGTTATACTTAATTTTTAATTAAGTTTATGGGTTGAGGGTTAGGGTTCAACATTTTGAAAATATTTTTAATTTTGAAAGATTCTTTATAACTTAACATTATTCACTAATTGAGTCGACTCATTTTAAAATTAAATCGTCTCAATTCACAAACAACACTAGTTGTAGGGTTTAATCTGAAACTATGTACACTACATAATCATGAAATCATGAATCAAACTTTATCTAGTTATGCATTCATGATCATAATCAGATTAAAGTCTAATATAATTAAATCATAAAAATATTATATCAAATCTAGTAATTTTATAATTAATGATATAGATCAGCAACATACCAGAATAATCTTTTCATTATAGAGGATAAATCCTACAGCAGGATAACCTACAGTCCATGCAATCTAAATTTTAATTTTTTTAAATCTAATTACTCTAATTATTAGATCAATATTTAGATCAAATTTAAATTATTAATCTAAATATGCAAGCATATCATGTTTAAAGAGCCTTGCTCTAATACCATTTGAAGAAAATAGTGGAGGATTTGCCATGCTACTTTCAAAAAATATTTTAAAAATAATAATAATATAATAAAAAAATAATTAATTTAATTAATTATCTACTGATAATATTAGATTATTTAATTCTATATATTAGGATATAAACATAATATGCATGCATACATCAATAGATCTGAAAATAAAACTATGTAATAAACTATTTACTACATCTATGTGTTCAGAACACAATACCTTTTCGCAGATGGTTGATCACCACAATCTGAGTCTATCGAATAATGCTCTAGTATTACGTTATAGCCGCACATATGTCCGACCTCTACGATTGATCCACATGGGCTTTTGGTCCCGATCAGCCCCATTGGAGTGTTAGCTCTTCATCGGGGCCTTCGATGGTTGATCACGATCGATCGTATATTTTTTAATTTTTTAGATATTCTAAAAAAATAAGAACATAAATATTAGAGGATGATGAAAATGTGTTTCAAATTTGGTGGCGATTCGATGCTCACCACACTCGATCTCTCCACCCGAACCTAGATTTCCAAATCTAGGATTTCACTCGGCCCAAAAATCTTGACACACTAAAAATTTTATCACGTCCTCTTTATATAGAGCTTTTTTATGAAATAAATTTTAATGAAAAGATAACTTTTAGATCTATAATCTTTATTTAAATTATATCTAAAAATAGGATATTTTTAGAGATGAAAATTATAAGAGAAGAGATGTATGAGGGAAAAGTAAAGTGCTGTAGGATCCTGTTCACCTTCACTTCGAGATTGTTTTTGTCCAGAACTGATACCCAAATACTCTAAAATTTTTACCACATAATGCTAACCCCTTCTCATGCACGCACAAAAATTCTTATAATTTATTAATATGAATACCATGAGAAAATAATATGAAAAATGATAAGGGTCGAGTGGTTGAGAGGTTTTAACTACTCGATTTTAAAAATCAAATAATCCTCTTATCCTTATCCAATGCCCTCTCCCTTGTATTTAACATGCAGAAGGACTCTTCTTCTACGTGCATATTTTTATTTTTCAAAAAATATTCGACAAACAAAAGGGAGGGCGTGGGAAGTAGAGTGGAAAAGTAAAAAATGGTGGGTGCATGGAAGAATTTGAATTCAAACTTCATTTGACTTGGTCCTAATTAGTTTCAACCAAACCAATTAATCTAGACCCAATTAAATCAAGTTAAATTCAACCAAATTAGGCTTAACCTAATCTAATAAAATTTTAATCAAATTAGAAATTAATTAGATCTACGTCCTGATCAAATCAGGATCAAAACTCCCATAGCGATTATATCATCTCATGACCTGATCGGATCAAATCCAATCGAATCAAATTCAATCGAACTTGATCAAATCCTCATCACTCAATCAAATTAAGCTAATAAACAATCAAATTGCTAATTAATCCTCTGAAAATATCTGAGTTCAAATCAAATGGGTTACCGGACAATAGAGTTCTATCAACATGAAATTTTTGAAGAGTCCTAAATCAGTGGGACTTTTGAACCCAGTGTTCCAAATAAATCAAACTCACAATCATAGAGTCTCAGACTAGTGAAACTCTTGATCAAAGAATTTCAGACGAGTAGGACTCTTGGTCATAGAGTCTCAGTTCAATGAGACTCTTGACCATAGTGTCCTAGATTATCAGGACTCATGATCAGAGAGTTCCAGACAAGTAAGATTCAGAGTTCCAGTCCAGTAGAATTCTTGATCATAGAGTTTCAGTCCAGTGGGACTCTTGACCATAGAGTTCCATACTAATGAAATTTTTGATCAGAGAGTCCCAGACAAATAGGACTCATAGTCCCAATCTAGTAGGACTTTTGGTCGTAGAGTCCCAATCCAGTGAAACTCTTGATCATAGAGTTTCAGACCAATAAAACTCTTGATCAGCCATCAGATCAGATAGAAACTCCTAATGTGTGTGATCCCGCAGGTCCGAATCTAAGCCGGTAGCACAGAAACTAATTTTTATACTAATCGAAGTGATCATCTAGCAATAGTATCCGACGTTCGAATAGATCGAATAATCGCAATCGCAACATTTAGAACCTATACGAATATGGTTACCGTATAATTATCCCTATAACCTCTGTATAATAGATGACTCAGGGTTAGACTGTCAACCTTAGAAAATACATCCATATCATATCTCAAAGCAATTAGTCTCGTGACTCCTCACTAAGACTATCCTGGCCAAGGTTTTGTTAAATTGAAACACAATTGAACACAGCTCCTGAAATCAAGAGTGGTCAATCGCATCTTAATATATGCACCGACTCCACAAGTACTTGACTGTGCTCAGAAATCTTTTGTCACTGAATTAGAAATTCAAATAATCCAATACTAAAGCACAGTGAGTTGCTTGAAAGTCACCGTGGTGATCTCAGATCGGAGAGATATTTATACCCATATTCCATCGAAGCAAATTTTGACAGGAGAAAAGCCTCAGAGTTGGTCACGTTCAGTGCAGATGTATCCATACATCTCACTTGCATGCCATATCAGTATCTGAATACTTCTTGATTATGAGGATAACCAACCTATATGGCATACAACGATCTATACTTGATAAACGTTGTCGTCCTAAATAACAACGTATCATTTGGTCGTGAACTATTTAAGGACTAAATGATAAATCCTTCTTTGTCGAATCTAGATAATTCTAAGGACTTAATCACAATACAAGAGTTCATTAGAAGATAATAGAATTTATGATAAAAAATATCAAAATAATTTTTATTAATTTATAATTCATATACAATTTTAAATATATGGCTCAACCATCAATAGACTAATGATTGGCTTTGAGACACATTTCCAACACAGGGGTGTGACATTTAATGAGACAACCACTCCTTCAAGACAGCAACAGCCCAGTTCTTCTTAGAGAGATCATGATCAGGATCAGTAGGATAGGACTATTATGGATATTGATCAGATTATTAGATTACAGCAGTAGTAGTCAAATAAAAATACTTATAATGAACAACAACAGCAGACAGATACAGAGATACAGACTCAGGAGGAGGTGACATTACAAGATCAGGATCAGATTGATAGTATTGCCACTCGAAGACCTAGGCATCAAATCAGAGCACTTCAAAAGTATGGCTTTGAGGATTCTGCTTATGCTGAGTTAGTTTATTATGCTCTGAATATTGCAGATATCATTGGTGATGAGCCGACTACATATCAAGAGGCTATTAGTAGTTCATGAGCTGAGCAGTGGACTATGGCTATGGTTGAAGAACTACAATCTTTAGAAAAGAATCAGACTTGAGAGTTAGTCAAATTACCAAAAAGAGAGAAGGTAATTAGCTACAAATGGATCTTGAAGAGGAAGGAAGGAGCAAGTCCTCAAGATTTTAAATATAAAGCCAGGTTAGTAGCAAAGGGTTACAATTAAAGAGAGGGTATTGATTACAAGGATGTATTTTCTCCTGTAGTCAAATACTCTTTCATCCATGTGTTACTTGCTTTTGTTGTTTCTCAAAATTTGAAGCTCGAACAACTAGACATTAAGACAGCCTTTCTTCATGGTGATTTAGAAGAGCAGATCTATATGCAACAACCATCTGGTTTTGAGGTTTCAGATAAAGAAAATCATGTTTGTCTACTTAAGAGATCTTTATATGGTCTTAAGCAGTCTTTAAGACAGTGGTACCACAAATTTGATAGGTTTATGGTCGATCATAAATATAGCAGATCTCCATATGACAGTTGTGTGTATCACCAGCAGCTTTCCGACGGATCCTTTTATTATTTATTATTATATATGGATGATATATTAATTGCAGCCAAGGATATGTCAGTCATCCAGAAGCTAAAAGCTGAGCTCAGTACTGCATTTGAAATGAAGGATCTTGGACTGACAAAGAAGATACTTGGGATGGAGATTATACATGACAGACAGTTAAACAGATTTTTTCTTACTCAGTATGGTTATATTGAGAAAGTCTTGGATAGATTCGGTATGTCTACAGTCAAGCCAGTCACTACTTCCTTTGTCAGTCATTTTAGATTATCTGACAGAGACTCTCCTTAGATTGAGGATGAAGAGAGATATATGTCTACAATGCCATATGCGAGTGCAGTTGGCAACATCATGTACGTGATGATCTATACTCGACTTGATATTTTACAGGCAGTAAGTGTAGTGAACAGATTCATGGATAAGCCTGGGAAGGCTCACTGGTCAGCTATGAAATAGATATTTAGACATCTGAAAGGCACTTCTAAATTAGGATTGGTATTCTCCGCACAGAGTAATTGTATAGTCATAGGATTTTGTGATTCAGATTATACTTATGACTTGGACAGGAGAAGATCTTTGATCGGATATGTGTTTACTCTTTCTGGATGTGCAGTCAGTTGGAAGGCTACTTTACAGTCTACAGTCGCTTTGTCTACTACTGAAGTAGAGTATATGGCATTGACAGAGGCAGCAAAGGAAGCTATTTAGCTAAGAGGATTGGTATAGGATTTGGATCTCGAATAGAATTATCTGGATATTTATTGTGACAGCCAGAGTGTCTTGTATCTTGTCATAGACCAGATGTATCACAAACGCACAAAACATGCAGATGTTAGGTATCACTTTATCAGACAATTGGTTGAAAAATCCGACTTCAGAAAATTCATACTACTCAAAATCCGATTGATATGCTCACTAAACCAATCCATGCAATTAAGTTCAGGAATTTCCTGAACTTGATTGGTATAAGCCCATGATAATGCCCTTCGGGGCTTGTGATGAGGAGAAAGCAGTATTATTATTATTTTTTAAAATCCATATCTGATATAAAGGTATAATATTTATCGCAAGAAGAAAAATTGTTATAATATTGCTCCAAATAATAAATGAATGAGGAGGTTTTCTGCAAAAAGGGGATTCTATATATATATTTGACTCTTCCTTATATGCCCTTTGACCCGTGGTGTTCTTCTTCTTCGAAATGGACTCCGAGCGCCGCTGGGTTTGTTCCTTTTATAAGGAGGCCTCAGCCTCTCTCTCTTGGCACTAAGCAATAGGGAGCTTTTGCTTTTGCTTATTTTGGGTGTTCTCTCCTTTTGGGGTACTCAGCTCCTGTTCCTATTGTTTATTATTTTTTCTGTCTTCCATCCTCGTTTGATTGGAGTTCTTCACCGAAGGCTTCTGTGCAAATCTTTCTCTATTCTCTCTCTTTTGGGTGCAAGGATTATTGAAGCTCTCTTCTCTTCTCGATTTCACGGACGCCTTGTGCTATTGGCCGACGCTCTGGTTTCTAGGATGGTATTCTTTTTTAGTATTTTATTTTGATTTTTTACCAAAATTGAGAAAGAAAATATTCGTCTCAGGTATTCTCTTACCTTTGATTTGTTGCCAAGGCTGATATTGGTTGATCCAACTGGATTTTTGTTGCCTTCTATTTGATATATTGTTGCCTTTTTTGCGATTTTGGTTTTGGATATTTTGTATCCTATATTGTACCTATTTTTGGGATATTATATAGTGGATTGCTCATCCTTCCCATGGATATAGGCCCCTGTGTTGAACCACGTAAATTTTATTTTCTTTATTTTCATTTATTTATGCCTGTGTTGTGTTCGATTAATTGCCTGCCTCAAAGAGATATGACATTAAAATTCAAGCCTAGATCGATCCAGTTCGCTGCGCGTGATCTCAACATCATGCCTGTGCTATGTTTGTCGCCGTGAATTCCCTTCAACTGCTTGTGGTGTTTGCTTGGAATTCTTGTATTAATATTCCATAGTTAATATGTCTTAATGCCGTACTTCTTTCGTGTTCTTCTTTAATTATTGTGTGAGGATGGGTTTGGTTCAAGTAATGGATTGCAAAAAAGGGAATATATCTAGGATGATTAGATGCAGAAACTTGATCCAGCCTTAGGCATTATCTTGAACGTTTGCTAAGGATGGGTTTTATATCTGTGGATACAGCTTCACATGGAGGCTAAATCTCTCTATATTGTAGGTGGGTGGAGGGTGGGATGGATCTCTTTTGAGATTTGAAGGCTTCTTGACATCCCCAAATTCTAATTCGTCGAGTATCTCAGTAATGTCTAATATCTCTAATGTGATACTTGGAGTTCTCCTGACTTCGTTTCCGTGGTCATTATGTGGCTCAAATTTGTTCCATAATACTGATTTTATGATGATCTGTTCTCTGAGGTTGTTTAGCATGAATATTGTAGGAACTGTGATATTCTGATTCATTGCAACCTTTTTGCCACTTGTAATGCTCAGACTTGCTGCTTATATGTTCAGCAGCCTGTCTAAGTGATTCATAAGCTGAGAATCTGCCAATCCTTCTTAGCTTCACCAAATGAAATGGTGGTGGAGTTCTATATATTGTCATGAGAGCTGATGGTTGAATTCCTTTTTTGCATGTATCGAACTTTATGGTCATGGCTTCAGCATTACAAACGGGTGAAGCAGCTCATGAGGAAACTAGAGTGATGGAGAATAATGCACAAGAAAGGAGAAACTCACTTCAGCATCACTTCGCAAAATCATCAAAGGAGAGGGTGCTAACCCCGAGACGAAGCAGGAGTATGAAAATGAGAGAGGAGAAGGCCTTGGAAACCACAAAGCTCCATGCCTCAATAGGTTCAGATCAACATGCTCCGAGTGCGAGTTCGGTCTCTTCAATGCCTTCTGGGAAGCCTTGGCTTGGTAGGAAGGCAGCTCGAGCTGAAGAGCTGATCAAACACGTGTCAAAGGTTCCAAGTTATCTCCAGCGCATCAGGAGAGGAGATAACGTTCAGGCGAAGGCATTACATTTTGGAGTTCTTGATTGGGGGCTTCTTGAGAAGTGGATGTCCCATACGAAACGTGTGGCAAATGGGAGAGGCGAAAATTCTTCTTGTGGTGGCAATGAGTCCTCATCATTTTCTGCATCTGGATCATCTACCCACTCTTATACGACGAGCACAGGTCTCCCTATTCCTGGAAGGAAGCAAACTGCTTCTAGGGATGGTCATCAAAATCCATCTGTTTTGGGGAGCCTAACACAATGGACGCAGAAGAGAAGCTCTAAACATGTCATGGATTTTAGGGATTCAAGAACTTCTGCCATAAAGTTTTCTACGGGACATGACCAGCATCTTGATGCAGATTGTTGTCCAAGTGCTAATAGAGAAAATTCAGGCTCAAAAGCCACATCCCATAACAGGTCCATACCTCCAGACCCTAGCACTTGCTGTTCAACTTCCAAATATGATGATGCCTTAGCTTTTACACGCAAGGCAGTGGAGGCCGAAGATGGTAGATCGAAGAAAACAGAACAAAAGCAATACCTGACTTTGTTGCAGAACAAGGAATGCATGTGGGATCATCTCAGACACAGTATTCATGTGAGACATAATAGCTTTGATTGCTCGATATCTAATGATGGAATGCTTGCAGAAAGAGACCGCAGCAGTTTCTCAGGTAGCTTTCCCGAGGATGTCCAGACCATCCATGAATCTTCTCATGTTCCCAGCTCATCTCCACTTCGTTGCACCATTTTGACTGATGAACAGGATTCAGACAGCAGTATTCCGCCAGAAGAAAAAGTTTCAATCATTAAACCAGAAGGCCGAAACGGGAAACGTGACCAATTTACCAGCAGTTCTTCGGAGCAGTTAGTTAATACAATGAATAAATCAGGCCAAGATGAAGTAAAAGCAATTGCTGCAACAGGAAGAAAATTGCCCAACCATCTGTCGGTTGCTGGTCCAACTTTGATGATCAGAAGCTCGTGGGAAGGTTCATCTGTACGACAATCAAAATCAATTGCTCGTCCAGACAAGTTCGATGGTGATAAGGCAACGGCAAATAACAGAGGTAGGTACAGCCCGTTGAGGAGGATGTTAGACCCAATACTTAAGCCAAAGCACCACAGTTATTTTTCCGTGCCAATTGCAGCATCACCACATGGGCCATGCAACTCATCTGATACGGGCATTAATTTCACCTGGCAGTCGAGGGAAAATTTGAAATTCTCAAGTCATATGCCCAATAGCAGCAGAGGGTCGCTCCTAGAGGAAGGGCAGGTGGGTTCAACAAGGCACGCTCTTCTGCAACTGACTTGGAAGAATGGACTACCTTTGTTTATGTTCTCATCGACCGACGGTGATATTCTTGCGGCCACAGTGAGCAAGAACAGTGTCTCTGATAAAGACGGTTGCGAATGCATTTATACAATTTTCTCCGTTCACGAAGTCAAGAAGAAAAGCGGAGTGTGGATTAACCCTGGAATCAGCAGCAAGAAGCATGGGCTGCTCTCTCATGTCCTTGGTCATTTGAAGGTTTCGTCTTCCGTTCTCGCCGGTCATGATTCAAGGGGTCATTCTGTATTGAGGGAATTAGTTTTGTTTGGTGCTGAGCTCGCACCAACAAGCCATGAATCTAATGGTTCCCTGTTACGTAGTGAGCTCGCAGCCATTATTACAGTGGATCCTCGACAGTTGTCAGAACGTTCGAGTGTTCATTTAATCCACTGCAGCAATTGCAAGCATTCATCACCGACAAACTCGGCAGAACAAGCATGCTATTCTTGCCCAGAAAAAGGTCTGCAGGTTGATAAGAATAATGACAATTCATCGCTATCTACATTCATAGCCATCCTCCCAATTGGGATTCATGGCTTGCCGGATGAAGGAGAACTCTCCCCCTTGATCCAACGATGGAAATCAGGCGGAGCTTGCGATTGTGGTGGTTGGGATGAGGGTTGCATTTTGACAATCCTGACGAACAATCAAGAGAAAAGGAGCGTGGGTTTAGTCCATGCCAGTTGCAGCACCGATGGTACTCACCGATTCGAATTGTTCGTTAAGGTATGCCAATTAATCTTATCTACCTTTTTTTTGTGGGGAGGGATACGCTGCCAGTATATTTTTGTCAGTTGAACTTACTGGGGTTGTATAATTTGATCTCTCTCAGGGTGGGTCTGCTGAAAGCAAACATGCCTTCCGTATGGTTTCTTCCAAAGAGGGACTATATGCAGTTGATTTCAGGTCATCTATTGCTTTATTGCAGGCTTTCGCAATTTGTATAGCTATTCTCCATAGCAAAAATCCTACCATCCGTGCCGTGGAAGCACAGTCCTTGCAGGAACATACATCTTCTGAAAATGTGGGGAAGGCTCCTACAAATTATGTACCAAATCATCCACCTCTGTCCCCTGTTGGAAGAGCTTAATTGCCCTATGCTAGCACGGGTATAACATCTTGGCAGGCGCTTTGAGTTCCCTCTGCTGCTTCCCAGTTAGTAATACAATCAAATGGACCTGCCTTTAGTTATAGCCGTCTCCCATCTGCTAGCATTTGGTAACACAGCTAGGGAGTTAAAGCCGCATGTGACCGAAAACTGCGGGGTTACAATGCTAAGCTGCATGTTGTTGTTCTTGTACGTCAATATAACCAGCAATAGAAAAATATCGCTCTCAACAGGTATTTTATATCAATATTAACAGCAGTAGAAAAATATTGCCCTCCACGGAGAAATGAGGAGTCTTTGCATTATGTTACATTCATTAGAAAATAATCTTGTATCATGAGTTTTGCGGTGTTTAGAATACGAAGAAAAGCAACATGTGAACGCAAAAATTCTCTTTCTCACGGATTGCAAGACGCTATTTCTAACTTACAGTTTTTGTGTCCTCCAGACCGATTAAACTTGATGGGACTCTGAGCCACTTGAGCCGCTTAATCTAATGGAATTAGATTTGGAAGTGGATTTGGCCGGTCCGAGGCCTATCGGACAAGGCCGGTTTTGTATCAGGCTTCGGGCTCAGTCCGAAACCATTTAGGCCAGGCTCGGACCAAAAAATAGAACATATTTTATTTTTGGATCGGGTTCGGATTTATTTTTTATCCTGTCCGGATCCAGCACCTACTCACATCTTCAACCCCCCTTCCCCGCTCCTCGCCTCGGCCCTTGCGAACCCCTCCTCCACCCTCTCCCGATCCTTCACAAAACACCCTCCCTTCTCGTCCTCCTCCGCCCCAAGCCCTCGCGAACCCTCCTTTGTCCTCCCCTAGCCCTTCGTGAAACACCTCCTCCCTCTCGCCCTCTCCGACCCTTGGCGAAACACCCTCCCCCCTCTCACCCTCCCTAGGCCTCGGCGTGAATCCCTCCTCCATCCTTCTTCAGCCCTGGTGCGAAACCCATCCACCTCTGGCCCCATCCCTCGTGAAGCCCCCTCCACCCTTCCTCAGCACCCTGCGAAAACCCCATCCCCCCTCCCCATACCCCACCGGCACTCTCCTGGCCTCGCATGAACCCACCCACCTCACTCCTTCGGCCCTGGTGTGAAACCCTCCTCCACCAGTCCTGACCCTGGTGCAGAAGCCTTTCCCCCCTCTCGGCCCAAGCTCCTGCATTCGCGCCGCACCCTCGCGGCTCATCGCAGCCCCATGCCCTCCTACGGCTCCCTCAGCACCCCTTTGCGGCTCCACCCGTCGCCCCCGCTCCCCTGTTGCACCCCACGGCAAGAAGGGGAGGTCCAGGTCGCCGTCGTCCAGGCCTCCTTCCCTATCAGCGAGGAGGGCTGGCCCAATCGAATTCGGGCTGAGCTTAGATCAGAGTTTTTTAAAAAAATTTGGATTTAAGCCCAAAAAAAATCGGACCGACCTCGAGAAAGAGTAAAATCCGATCCGGCCTGGCCCACTTCCAATTCTAAATGGAATATCTATAGTATATAAACCATTCATATTGAGAAACTATAATCCCTTATTATGATAACCCGCCTGCCTGCCTTACAGCACATTTCGATTAGGGTTGTCAAAAATTTATCTAGATAAATATTTTTTTAATAATATTTAGATGAAAAATAATTAATTCATATATTTTTTAAAATATAAAAAATAGTTTAAAAATATGTTATCCATGTTTTTTTATATTATTATTTTTTTAAATAAATTATTAAGATTTATCCATATTTTTTATAATTTTTTTATTATATAAATATTATTATATATAATAACATAATATCATATATTATATCATATTTTATATATTATATTATATCACATATATTCATAAAATATAGATAATATATATTATATATAATATAATATGATAAAGATAATAAATTATATTATATGTAATAAAATAAAATATATATTAGAATATAGTATACAATATTGTTATATATTAAAATAATATATTATATTATGATCTTGTATATTATTATAATAATATATTATATTAAAATAATAAAATATTATTATCTCATAATTATATTATATTATATACAAGATATTATCATATATTATTATTAAATTATTATATTATTATGGGTTAGGAGTATATTTGAAATAAAATAAAAAAAATTAGCTAATTAAAAAATGATTTATCTATCTGCTAGGTAGATAAGATTTTTTTTCTATTTTATAGGTAGATACTATTCATGAAAATATAACTCATTTATCTAAAAAAAATATAAAAATATGAATAAATTAATCGATAAAAAAATTAATTTTTTTATAATATTTATCCATCCTTGGGTGACCGATCCAGCCGCGGACCAAACTTATCATCCCCCCATATTCAGTGGACAAACGTCTACCAGAATCCGGTAGGCCCAGGCCGAACGATATCCCACAACCAGAGGCTTGGACAAATTAACACGGATAACACCCTAGAAAGGCATGCCCTCTCTGCTCCAGCGAAGGTAGTATCGTGCCAGCCGCCGTGGCTATGCCACGATCCTGTCCAATATTCCCCTGGTTTACTAGATAACCAGACTCCATAAGACAGCCGTCTTGATAGCACTAGTCACTGCTATAAAGGCCAGCCATCATGGTTCCAACACTAGGAGCTGGCTAACCAACTCAGCCATCTAAACTTGCAGCGTATGCACCTCCAATTGGAGCCGAAAGCCGAAAACATCGTTAACGCAATCCAAGACTAGAAAGTCCAGAGATACCTTCCATGTCAGTCTGAGTTCCTTTGAAACAAATGCCGGCGAGGGGCGGCACGCTGAAGCTAACTGAGCAAGGGCCACCATTCCTTTCCGATTCCTGAGAGTTGGTGTAGCCGTTACGCAATTGACTCACTTCTGATCGCTTGACTTGCCTAGTGAGACCGCAATTCCCTACCGGCAACTGAGTCGTCTGACCTCTTTCCTATCCCAACAACCCGTTCAGTCTCAGAGGACGGAGGGTGGATCCTTGTTGCCTCTCAAAACTGAATGAAACCTTCCGTTGTCATTGTTTTGAAAGATCCACGTATCTTATTTATAATCATTCAATTCCTGGTACTTGAAGACGCATGATCCAACATCGAACTAGAACCTTTGATCCTGAATGAAGGCGTATGAGAAATAGAATTATGCCCCAGTTTGCAATTGGAAGCAGAATAAGTTGATCTAAAGTAAATGAGTTTACCTACTCCTATTCTATATTATTATGGAATAAATTACTTCATCCATGTTGGATGAAGTAATTTATTCCTGATTAAATGGAATATATATGTTTGGAAAGCAAAAGGTGCAGTAAGCCTCAAACCTCCTTTCATAACACGAGCATCAAAGATTGGTCCCTTCTTGCTTCCTTTTTTTCTGTAAGTGATATGCTGCTCTTATAGAGTTCTTCATTCTAGCGCTAAGCTTGCTTTGCTTTGCTTTTTTCTTAGGAAAAAGAAAAAAAAAGTTTACTCCGTTATTCCAATTAGTATTTGATCAAAAAAATTAGTGTTTATCAAAAAAATATTTGATCAAGAAAAAATAAAATAAAAATTTACTCCATTTTATTTTATAGTTTTATGAATAATAATTCGTATTATAATAGAGTTCGTTTCGCTCATATTTGATTCATTATAAATAAATTTAGATTTAATTTAAATAAATTTAAATTATAGATCGATGCATTTAATTTATTTATTATTCAAGTTAAATTTAGATTTTAATCTTCTGGTTCGGGTTGGATATATACGAAAGGAGAGCCTGGGTTCGCCACATGGCGAGCTCAGAATTTTTCTGGATTTTTTTTTCTTTTCTTCGGCGCGCTTCGGACTCCCCGTTTGTTTCGTTTTTTTTCCGGTTGAACGTAGCATTCCCGATCTCTATCGAACCTTCTCCTCCTCTCTCGGACCCCCGCCTCCTCCCTACTCTCCCTTCTCCTCGCTGCCACCTCTCGCCGGTCTCCACCCTTACCTTTCTCCCCATTGTCAGTGGCGTCGGGCTTCACCTCCAATCTCCCTCCCTTCACCTCGCCGCCATCGCCGCTGCTCGCCTCCTCCGCCTTCCCCCACGATGGTTTTTCTTTTTCTAAATCTCCAGCAGAGCGCATCCCTGTGCTTTCCCATCCGCCACGTCTCAAGCTCCGAATTCTCACGGTAAATTTTTTTTGCTATAGTTTTTTTTCTTTCTTTTTCCTCCGAACTGTTCCTGAGGCCTCTCGACCCTTCCCGAGCGCTCGCGGACGTCCGCCTCCTCCCCGGTCTCCTGGAATCCACCTCCGCCGGTCTCCGCCATCGCCTTCCTCCCCGTCACCGGCGTCGGCCCTCCCTTCCGATCTCCCTCAAGTGCTTTGCTTCCCACAGATCTCCGAAAAGAGAAAGAAATGAAAAGAAAAAGAAGGGAAAAGAAAAAAAAAATTGAACAATCTATACGGAAAAGGTCTTCCCGTTTAATTTTTCCGCTTTTCCTTTGTTTTCGTTGATTTTTTTTTTTTTTTTTTTTTTTTTTTTTTGCATTCTCAGGAGTCTCAATCGGGTACGCCACCTCCGATCGGTATCCGCTGTTGCCTTTCTCCCTATTGTGGGGTTGATGCAGCCTCGATCTATTTAGGTTTGGCTATCGATCCTGCTAATAGATCGTTTGAGTGGAACGATGCAATACTTCATCCCTAGTTAACCGTAGGTCATCCTATAATTTCGTCCAACTTACTAAAGATTACTTCCTAGCAAAATGATTACTTCCAACTTACTAAAGAGATGCAATAGTAGCTGGATGCATTGCGAGAGCCGAGACAACAAGGGGAGAATTTGGGGTTCAATGTCGATCCTTCATTCACTCAGAAGATTATGGATGAACTATTGCTACGTCGATTCAAGATCCCTCAGATGGAGCTTTACGATAGAGCAGCCAATCCCATAGACTATCTGAATAGCTTCCAAACTCTTATGCATTTACAAGGGGCTACCGACTTGATACTATATCGAGCTTTTCCTTCAATTTTGAGAAAAGCGGCTTGACATTAGTATTCGAATCTGAAGCCTGGCTCCATAGATTTTTTCTACCAGTTGAGCCGTCTGTTCGTTGCCCACTTCATTAGCAGTTATCGGCAATGTCGTAACTCTGACTTTCTTATGAGCATTAAGCAACGAGAGAATGAGCTCCTTCGAGAGTATATCAATCACTTCAATGCAGCAACCTTCGAGATCTAAAATTTAGATCCATCGGTTGCCATGACGGTGTTCAAAGCTGGCCTCCTTCAAAATGACCTTTTATTCTCCCTCAACTTGGACTATTCGAAGAACTTCACCGAGATGCTAGAATGAGCAGAGAAGTATGCCCAGGTCGAAGAGGCTTGGGATCAGCAAGGAAGTAGCCGAGATGGTAGGTTGGGTCTATCCCAAAAGTAGGAGAAGAAAAAAGACCATAGACGAGTGTGGTACTATCAGAAGGAGCCACGATTTCATCAATCATGCACTCCACCTCGGAGTAGCCGACTAACATCTCTAAAGCCGTAATGTCGATCTAGAACTCCACCTTAGAGGTTCAATTATCACACCCCTCTCAATACACCCCGAGCTCAGATTCTGATGGAGATCGAGCAACAAGAAGATGTACCTCGACCCAAGAAAATGATAACCCCTGCTCGAGTAAGAAACTCGAGAAAGTATTGCTGATATCATCATTACCACGGACATGATACCGAGGAGTGCTGGCAGCTCAAAGAGAAAATAAAGACATTAATCAGGCAGGGACAACTCCAGCATTATGTGGATGAATGGCGAATCCGGGTTGTGACCAACCTCAGCAAGATGAACCGCACGGAGAACAACCGACCGTGGGAGAGATCAAAGTAATTGCTGGAGGGAACCTCGGTGGAAACACTTTAGACCGAGACCGATCAGGAGAAGGACTGAGGAAGAGGAAGGCAGATAATGAAATTACTTTCACCGATGAAGATTAGGAAGAAATAAGTCAGCCACATGATGATCCTGTAGTCTTTCTCTAAATAGTACTAATTATGATGTACATCAGATCCTTATTGATAATGGAAGTTCGGTAGATGTTCTGTTTTATGATGCCTTTATTTGGATGAACTTGAATCCTGAACTACTGACGAAGAGGAATATACCTTTGATCGAATTTTCTGGCGCTATGATTTCAGTGGAAGGTACTATCTTACTAACGATAAAAGCTGGATGAGCTCCGAGGCAGACGGTTGTCGACATAACTTATTTCATCATGAATAGCCAGTCTGCTTATAATGTCATCTTAGGTCGGTCAGGCCTAAGTACTCTCCAGGTCATAGTGTCGACCTATCATCTGAAGGTCAAATTTATGACTCCACATGGAATCGACGAGCTCAGGGGAAATCAGTTAGTCATAAAAGAATATTACATGGCTACTTTGCGTGGAATGATGGCTGAAGAGCAACCCATGAATGAGTTAGATGTTCGGAATGAACAAACTAAACAAAGAGACTCCTCGGCAGAAGAACTGATTTCTATACCGATCAAGGATGATCCGAATAAGGTTGTGAAGGTCGGCTCAAGCTTATGTGAGGAGGATCGACAGCACCTCATCATATTTCTATGAGCTAACATCGATGTGTTTGCTTGGTTAGCTTCAGATATGCCCGACATCGATCCGTAGGTCATGATACATCGACTCAATGTGGGTCTGAATCATCGTCCGATCAGGCAAAAAAAATGGAGCTGTGCCCCTGAACGCTAGAGGGCGATATAAGAAAAAGTTGATAAGCTCTTGAAGGTCAGTTTTGTTCGAGAAGTTTATTATCCGGAGTGGTTGGCTAACGTCGTCCTCATCAAGAAGGCCAGTGAAAAATGGCGCATGTGTGTTGATTATGTGGATCTCAACGGAGCATGCCCAAAGGATAGCTATCCTCTGTCGCGCATAGACCAACTGATGGATGCGATCTCGGAATATCAGCTCTTATCATTCATGAATGCTTTCTCAAGATACAACCAGATCCGAATGGCGCTCGGGGATGAAGAAAAAACTTCTTTCATAACTGACCAAGGTCTTTTTTGTTACAGGATCATGTTGTTTGGCTTGAAAAATATTGGGATGACCTATCAAAGACTTCTGAAGAAGCTTTTCAAGGAGCAAATAAGAAGAAATATGAAAGTGTATGTGGACGACATGCTCATCAAAAGTAGGACTGCCGAATATCATATCACCAACCTAGAGAAGCCTTCTCTACACTGCAGCACTTCTGGATGAAGCTCAATTCGGACAAATGCGCCTTCGGTGTTACTTCTGAAAAATTTCTTGGGTTCATGGTGTCACAATATGGGATTGAGGTCAATCCAGAGAAGATTCAAGCTCTTCAAGAGATGAAGCCCCCGAAGATAATTAAAGAAGTGTAGTGACTCACAGAAAGGATCGTAGTCTTAAATAGATTTTTATCAAGATCGGCGGAAAAAAGCCTTCCATTTTTTAAAGCTCTTAAGCAACCGAAGAACTTTCAATGGATGGATGAATGCCAAACAACCTTCGATGAGCTAAAGAAATACCTCGGCTCCCCTCCTCTTTTAAGTAAGCCAGAGCCCGAGGAGGTATTGTACTTATATATAGCTATTCTTCTTCGGCAATTAGCTCTGTTCTGATCCCACAGGAAGTCAAGGTGCAGAAGCCGATCTATTACGTGAGCTGGGTACTTCACGATGCTGAGACCAGATATACGAGGCTGAAAAAAATCGTCTATGCTCTCTTAATATCTGTGAAAAAGTTACGCCCATATTTTCAAGCACACACCATCGCAGTTCTTACAGACCAATCCATTAGATCGGTATTGTATCGACCAGACACCTCGGGGCGATTGGCTAAATGGGTTATCGAGCTAGGTGAATTCGACATCAAATATTTATCGAGACCATCGATTAAAGCTCAAGCGTTGGCGGACTTCATCTTGAAATGTACAATCCCGGATGAGGAATCCAGTCACGCTGAAGCCCCTTCGATCGGTGAATATTGGGCCCTACATGTTGATGGATCTTTGAATGCCATAGGCTCTGGAGTCGGGTTGATCTTAACCAGCCCGAAGGGAGTAGTAGCAAAATATGCTCTACGCTTTGACTTTTCAGCTTTCAACAATGAAGCCAAGTATGAGGCATTGGTAGTGGAACTCAAAATAGTAAAAAAAATGAAAGTTCGACATCTCAGAGTCCATAGTGATTCGCAGTTGGTGATTGGCCAGGTTCAGAAAGAATATGAAGCTCGAGAGCTAAATATGGTTAAGTATCTATAGAAGGTTAGAAACTTAGCTTCTAGTTTTTTAGCAGTGGATGTTCAGTAGGTATCAAGGATGAAAAATGCATGAGCTGATCTTCTTTCTAAGCTAGCAACCCATGGGGCGATCAATCTAAAAAAAAGCTCATATATGGAAGTTCTAGAGAAGCCGGGTATTGAGGAGGCCCCAGTAATGCAAGCTAATCCAGAGCCGAGCTAAATAAATCCTATCCTCCATTACTTGCAAGACGGAACTTTGCCTACAGATTGAGATGAGGCAAAAAGGCTAAGATGCCTCTCTCTACAATACGTCATCTGTTGGGGATGAATTCCGCTCCTACCGAAGTTCGGTTCGATGCTCTGCCTGATGCAATCAGTAGCCGCGGAAGAGCTTCAACGGATGGGTCTTAGCCGAACCCTTCAGTCGGTCGAACTCCTCAGCGGTTGAACTTCTTTGAATTTTCAACGTCCGGGCCGAACCCCTTCAGTCGGTCGAACTCCTCAACGGTCGAGCTCCTTCGGATTCCCAGCATCCGGACTGAACCCCTTCAGTCGGTCGAACTTCTCAGCGGCCGAGCTCCTTCAGATTCCTAGCGTCCGTCTGGACCAAACTCCTCAGCGACCGAGCTTCTTCGGATTCTCAGCGTCCGGACCGAACCCCCAGCAGTCGAGCTCCATCGAACCCATTCAGCCGGCCGAACTGCTTAGCGGCCGGGCTCCTTGGATTCACAATGGTCGAACTCCTTCCGAGCCCCCTTCGATCGAACTCCTCTTGGAGTCCAAGCTTCTTTGGAACTGGTATATGCTCGAGTCCACCAGCCAACGCCTGCTTCCTCGAGCTACGACTGTCGGACCTCGACGGTATGGCCGTCATTACCAGTCTGGCGATGCCACTCTCTCCGTAATTAGTCCCATGCGGTCCACGATCGGACAACATGGCCACCGCCACTGGCGATACCACTCTCTTCGTAACTAGTCCCATGCGGCCCACGATCGGACGACATGGCCACCATCACTGGCGACACCACTCTCTCCATAACCAATCCCATGCGGCCCATGACCTGTCAGTATGACCGTCACTATCCACCTGACGATGCCTTCCTCTCCGTACCGAACTCCATGCGGCTCCAACGGCTCTCTACTAGGTGGTATGGCCGTCACCATCAATTAACCTCCATCTATAAAGGACCCTCCAGATATGCTAACCCTAACCTCTGATCTCTAAGCTCTCCTCTTCTTCTTCAAGCTCCGAAACTCATTTTCGAGCACTCCATTTCTGTTGGTTAGAGCTGACTTGATCGTTGGAGGATCTTGTCGGAGCCACCCCTCCATCGGCTCCGGACGAGACTTTATTTTGCAGGTCCCCGACGGCGACCTCATCGGCCTCCACTCCAGCGGATTTCGATAATGATCAGATTTCGCGTCAACAGATTGACACTAGAGGAAGGGCCACCGAACCTCCGAGGTTTTCTTATTCTTAAAGGAGTGCTCGACGACGATCTCTCTCTCCTCTCTCCGGAGATCTCTCTTCTTCCTCTCTAGGGTTCATCCCCCAGGAGAAAATGCCTTCCAAGAGGGCTTCGACTCTGCGCTCGACGGCCTCCGCGATCCGATCCCCTTCAGATCCATCCGCTCCAACTCCAACCCGGGCGGCTTAGGTTCCATCTATGACCTCAGTGAATGCGGAGCAGTTTAACTTGCTCATCTAGCAGGTTCGTGGCCTCACGGAGGTGGTGCTGGCGGTGCAGGCCATGCACCGGCAGATTTCGACACCAACTCAAATGGTGTGGGACTCCCCAGAGCCATACGGTCCAGCCCAGGAATGGCCGACTTGGGCTACTCGACCTCTGATCCCTGGAAAGGGGAGGCAAAGGAGGGAGAGCCCCTGCTCGGACCGTGGCTCGACCCAGGGGGAAGCCTCGCACCCATTCTGCCAGAAGACTTTGGAGACCAAAGATTGCGAAGACTTCTTAGATCGAAGGCTCTTAGAAATGAGCTGACGAATCGAGGAGCTCCGTCACACTTTCTCCTTCCGTGGTAATGACATTTGTACTGATCCTTTCTTTTCGCAGAAAATTATGCAGGAGTCGGTCCCACCGAACTTTAAGCTCCCATAGCTCGAGAGTTACGATGGGATCACCGATTCGATCGATCATCTGAAAGCCTTTTGGACAATGATGTTGCTCCACGGCGTGTCAGACGCCATCTTGTGCCGATCTTTCTCCTCTATCCTTAAGGGGGTTGCCAGGAATTGGTACTCGGTGCTTAAGCCAAGTACCATTTTATTGTTCGACCAGATGAGCCAACAATTCACAGCCCACTTCATCAGTAGCCGACGCCCACGTCGAGGCTCGAATTCTTTAATGGCTATTAGGCAGAAAGAGGGGGAACCTATCTGGACTTATGTCACTCGATTTAATACTGCCGCATTAGAGATTCGGAACCTAGATCAGTCAGTCGCCATGACCGCACTCAAGGGCGGCCTTCAAAAGAATGACTTGCTGTTCTTCCTGGAGAAGAAGTATCTCAAAAATTTTGCCGACATGCTGGCTCGGGTCGAGAGTTATGCCCAGGCAAAGGAGGCTTTCGAAGCTAAGGACGGTGAGGCCAGCGGCAAGCAGTGAATCAGCAGGCCAAGCAGGCCCACCGAAGAAAGGAAGCGGGCTGAAGCTCGACCGCGCTCCCGGACTCCCCCTAGTTGCGGACGAGCCCGAACTTCCCCTCGAGCTCGGAGGTAAGGAATCCCTGATGGAAGGGCACGTCGAGGTTCCCCCATCATCGAAGTTTCCCCCGACGATGATTCCACAACTATGCCCTCCTCAACGCCCTGAAGATCCGAGTGCTGATGGAGATCAAAGAACGACTTCCGAGATTAGAGAGAATGTATTCTCATCCCAGCAGATGTAATCCCAACAAGTTCTGCCTCTATCATCATGACCACGATCACGATACTGAGGAGTGCATCCAGCTCCAAGATGAGATCGAAGAGCTCGTCAGGCGAGGTAGACTTGGCCGATTCCTACGGAGACGACCCGAAGAGCGGAAAGATCGGCTGAGGGCATTACCGCCAAGTGGGAAAAATCAGCAAGAAGATCGGCCACCTCTTGGCGTCATCAATACTATCTCAGGGGGAATTCAATAAGGAGAGGCCAGCGGATTCGAGGGACCGATAAAGAGGCGGAGGACCATGGAGCCCGTGACCTTCACCGAGGCAGATGGCCAGGGGATCCAATTTTCGCATAATGACACGGTTGTAATGGAAGCTCGGCCGACATATTATTTTACGATGCCTTCTCAAAAATATTCCTATCCGAGGACCGCTTGAGGCTTATGAATTTTCCGCTGGTAGGATTCGTTGGCAACACCATACCAGTCGAAGGCGTGATAACTTTGTCTGTGACGGCAGGACAACACCTGAGATTGGCCAAAACATAGGTCGACTTCCTGATCGTGAGGACTCCATCCGCCTATAATGCGATTCTCGACCGACCTGGTCTAAATGCACTTCGGGCGGTGGTGTCAACCTGTTATTTGAAGATGAAGTTTCCGACGAGTCACGAGGTCAGAGAAGTCAGAGGAGATTAGGCTCTGGCGAGGCACTGTTATTCAATCATCCTACATAAGGGAGAACGGCCCGATCCTTATCTTGTCGACAGTCTGGATGTCCGCAACGACCTCACTGAGGAGCGAGGCGAGCCTATGGAGGATCTCGTCTCCATTTTCTTAAATGATGGAAATTTGAAGTATGCTGTGCAGATCGGCTCCAACATGGCGGACGAGGTTCGGAAGCAGCTCATCGCCTTCCTCAGGAGAAATGCGGAAGTCTTCGCCTAGACCCCAGCGGACATGTCGGGGATTGACGCCGAAGTCATGGAGCATCGACTGGCCGTCGATCCAAGGCACCGATCGATAAGAGAAAAGATGCGCCACCATATCCCGGAGAGGTAGAAAGCGATCGTCGAAGAAGTAGACAAGCTCCTCTAAGTCGGACTCATTCGAAAGGTTAATTATCCGACCTGGATCTCGAATGTGGTCCTCGTCAGGAAGGCGAATAATAAGTGAAGGATGTGCGTCGACTTCAAGAAGCTGAATAAGGCCTGCCTGAAAGACAGCTACCCCCTGCCCTGGATCGACCAGCTGGTGGATGCGACCTCGGGCCAGGAGCTCCTCACCTTCCTGGATGCCTTTTCTGATTATAATCAGATACGGATGGCGCCCGAGGACGAAGAGAAGATCACCTTCATTACTGACCGTGGTCTTTATTGTTACAGGGTCATGCCATTCGGACTCAAAAATGCAAGAGCTACTTACCAGCGCTTGGTTAATAAGGTCTTCAAAGAGCAGATCGACCGCAATATGAAGGTGTACGTGGATGATATGCTCGTCAAAAGTCGAGCTTCGATAGACCACCTCGTCGATCTTAAAGAGACCTTTGGTGCACTCAGAAAGCACAAGATAAAGCTGAATCCGACCAAATGCGCCTTTGGCGTGACCTCTGAAAAGTTTTTGAGATTCATGGTGTCAAGATGCGGAATCGAAGCAAATCTTGAGAAGATCTGAGCCATTCGGAAGATGACTGCTTTGAAGACGATCAAGGAAGTTCAGCGGCTGATCGAAAAGATAGCATCTCTAAATCGCTTCATCTCAAGGTCGGCCGAACGATGCACATCCTTCTTCCAAGTTCTTAGACGACCGAAGGACTTCTGCTGGACGGCAGAGTGCCAACGGGCATTCGAGGAGCTTAAAAACTACCTCGGCTCACCCCCACTGCTGGCGAAGCCCGAACTCGGAGAAAAATTATTCATGTATCTAGCTGTCTCCCCGATGGCCCTGGCGGCAGTCTTGGTCAAGGAAGAAGCATGGACGCAACGATCGATCTACTACATGAGCCAGATTCTGAGGGATGCAGAGACCAGATACTCTAGGTTAGAAAAACTGACTTACTCTCTTCTAATTGCTGCCAGGAGGCTCCAACCTTACTTTCAGGAGCACATCGTAACGGTCCTTATGGACCAACCAATAAAAGCAGTCCTTCATCGGATGGACGCCTCCAGAAGAATCGTGAAATGGGCAATCGAGCTCACGGAGTTCGATATCAACTACCGACCCAGGCCGTCGATCAAGACCCAGATATTGGCAGATTTTATGGTGGAATGCACTATTTCGATTGAAGCCGAGCTTGGACATAGCGGGGCCGACACCAAAGTGAGATCGAGTCTGGACAAAGTCAAGCTATCACAGTCGAACCTCTCCGAAGGCTTTTGGGCTTTGCACGTGGATGGTTCATCCAACTCTGCTAGAGCTGGTGCAGGCCTGGTCTTGGTCAGCCCCGAAGGAGTCGTCGTCGAGTACGTGCTACGCTTTGAATTCTCCACGATCAATAATGAAGCCGAATATGAAGCGCTGATCGTCGGATTAAAGATAGCAAAAGAATTAAAAGTGGATCGGCTTCAGGTCTACAGCGATTCCCAGCTGATGGTCGGTCAAATCGACGACAGCTACGAAGCACGGGAGGAAGGCATGGCGAGGTACCTCGGGAAAGTGAGGAGTTTGGCCCTGGCCTTCAACAGTTTCGACATCCAGCATATTCCAAGGATGGAAAATGCGAGAGCCGATCTTCTTTCCAAGTTGGTCACTTCAGCCCCGGTCGAACTACCTAAGGAAGTATTTTTGAAAATTTTGAAATACCCAGCCACGGAGGAATCTCAGGCCGTCCCGCAGATAGAATTTGAGCCCAGCTGGATTGACCCATTGGTCGCCTACCTTAAAGAGGGGGTTCTTCCTCATGATCGAAAAGAAGCTCGAAAACTCAGGAATCAGGCCTTCCACTATATTTTATATGAAGGCAAATTGTATAAAAGGTCGTACTCCCTTCCGTTGCTGAGATGTCTCCGACCTTCAAAGGCCAACCTCGTACGATATGATGTGCATGAAGGACTTTGCGGAAGCCACGCAGGAGTCAGATCTCTGTCGTAAAAACTACTTTGGCAGGGGTACTACTGGCCGACCTTATTTCACGATTTCGTGGAATATATGAAAAAGTATGATCGCTGTCAAAAGAATGTCAGCGTGCAAAGGCAGCCGACATCCGAGCTTGCTCTGCTCAACACACCTTGGCCATTTGCGCAGTGGGGAATGGACATACTCGACCCCTTTCCAACAGCATTTGGGCAATGGAAGTTCCTCGTGATCGCGATCGATTATTTCATCAAATGGGTCGAAGTCGAACCACTAGCGAAGATCACCGAGACCAAGGTGTAGGACTTCGTCTGAAAGTCACTAGTCTGTCGGTTCAGCCTGCCCCGAATCCTTATAATCGATAATGGACGGCAGTTCGCTAGGACATGGTTCACCGAATTCTGCGAAGGGCTGAACATCTTCCACCGCTTCACATCGGTGGCTCACCCGTAGGCCAATGGGAAGGCTGAGGTGACCAATCGAATCCTACTGCAAGGCATCAGAACAAGGCTCGACAGGACTAAGGGGGCTTGGGTGGACGAACTCTACCACATCCTTTGGGCATATCGAACTACTCAAAGGACGCTGATCGGAGAGACATCCTTCACCTTGGCCTTCGGTACGGAGGCAGTTATCTCGATTGAACTTCGGCTTTCGTCCGTACGAGTCGCGGGCTTTGACGAGCAGCTCAATCCTCAGGACCTCAGAGTTAACCTCGACTTATTGGAAGAAAAAAGGAAGGAGGCCCGTATTCGGATGGCAGCCTACAAACGGAAGGTGGCCCAGTACTATAACTCCTGAGTTAGGGATAAGACATTCAGAGTGGGGGACCCAGTGCTTTGATGAGCCACCGTCTTTCAGCCTCAGAGTCAAGGGAAGCTCATCCCGAATTGGAAAGGTCCGTACGAAGTGATGGAGGTCATCTGGCTCGGGACCTATCGTCTGAAGGAGCTCGGAGGAATAGTGCTTCCCCGACCATGGAACTCAGAAAATCTGAGGGTGTATTATCAGTAGACTTTCTTCAATAAAACTTCTTTGCTCAGCATTATTATTTTCTGGTGCAAGGATTACGTGGCGATAGGAAAGGAGCGGGTGAAAGTGGCCCATTAGGAACAGAAGGAGAATCTTGTCCCAACGCGAGCAAAGTCGAAGACCTCGTTCACCTTAGACGAGATGGAGGGAGAAGCGCGGACGATGGTCCGTATGTGCCCCCACAGCCCATTAGAAATAGGAGGAGAACCTCATCCTAACGCGAGCAAAATCGAAGGCCTCATTCACCTTAGACGAGATGGAGGGAGAAGCGCGGATGACGGTCCGTATGTGCCCCCACAGCCCATTAGAAACAAGAGGAGAACCTCGTCCTAACGTGAGTAAAGTCGAAGGCCTCGTTCACCTTAAATGAGATGGGGGGAGATGGACGACGATCCGAATGTGCCTCCACGGCCCATTAGGAATAGGAGGAAAACCTCATCCTAACGCGAGCAAAGTCGAAGGCCTCGTTCACCTTAGACGAGATGGAGGAAGATGGACGACGGTCCGAATATGCTCCCATGGCCCATTAGGAACAGAAGAAGAACCTCATCCTAACGCGAGCAAAGTCCAAGTCCAAGCTCCGAAGTCTACAAAAAATAGGATCTCCATCAATCTCGATCAGAGATAAGATATCTTTCGAAGTGATCGAGACAACCTCGGCTAGAGACAAGGCACTCGAGATAATCTCGGCTAGAGATAAGATCTCTCCCAAGCACCCGTATCAACCTCGGTAGGAGATGAGATCTCCTCCGAACTTTAATTTCAGCATCGACTTCATCTGGAGATGAGATCTCCTCCCGAGCTTCGACCTGAACCAGCACGGAGAACTTTGGTTGTCGTCTTTTCTGCACTCCCTTTCTTCGAGTTTCGAACTGAGAAGTGGGGGGACTACTATTGGGGATGAACCCCGCTCCTGCCGAAGTTCGATTCGATGCTCTGCCTGATGCAACCAGTAGCCGTGGAAGAGCTTCAACGGATGAGTCTTAGTCGAACCCTTCAGTCGGTCGAACTCCTCAGCAGTTGAACTCCTTCGGATTCCCAGCATCCGGACCGAACCCCTTCAGTCGGCCGAACTCCTTAGCGGTCGAGCTCCTTCGAATTCCCAACGTCCGAGCCGAACCCCTTCAGTCGGTCGAACTTCTCAGCGATCGAGCTTCTTCGGATTCCCAGTGTCCGTCCGGATCGAACTTCTCAGCGGCCGAGCTTCTTCGAATTTTCAGCATCCAGACAAAACCCCCAGCGGTCGAGCTCTATCGAACTCGTTCAGTCGGTCGAACTGCTTAGCGATCGGACTCCTTGGATTCACAGGGGTCGAACTCCTTCTGAGCCCCCCTTCGATCGAACTCCTCTTGGAGTCCGAGCTTCTTTGAAACTGGTATATGCTCGAGTCCACCAGCCAATGCTTGCTTCCTCGAGCTACGGCTGTCAGACCTCGATGGTATGGCCACTATTATCAGTCTGATGATGCCACTCTTTTCGTAACTAGTCCCATGCGGTCTGCAATCGGACGACATGGCCACCGCCACTAACGACACCACTCTCTCTGTAACTAGTCCCATGCGGTCCACGATCGAACGACATGGCCACCACCACTGGTGATACCACTTTCTCCGTAACCAGCTCCATGTGGTCCATGACTTATCAGTATGGTCATCACTATCCACCTGACGATGCCTTCTTCTCCGTACCGAACTTCATGCGGCCCCAACGGCTCTCTATCAGACGGTATGGCCGTCACCATCAATTAAGCTCCACCTATAAAGGATCCTCCAGATATGCTAACCCTAACCTCTGATCTCTAAGCTCTCCTCTTCCTCTCCAAGCTCCGGAACTCATTCTCGAGCACTCCATTTCTATTGGCCAGAGCTAACTTGATCATCGGAGGGTCCTGCCGGAGCCACCCCCCCACCGGCTCCAGACGAAACTTTGTTTTGCAGATCCCAGCGGCGACCTCATCGACCTCCACTCCAGCGGATTCCGATGACGATCAGATTCTGCGTCAACATCATCTATGAAGGAAAGTTGTATAGGAGGTCTTTCACCCTACCTCTGCTCAGATGCCTCCATTCTTCGGAAGCCAACTATGTCCTACGGAAAGTTCACAAAGAAATATGTAGTAATCACTTGGGAGACAAGGCTCTATCCCATAAAATATTATGGTAGGGATATTTTTGGCCAACCATGTAAAGAGATGCGGCCGATCTAGTGAGTAAGTGTGACCAATACCAAAGGACCTCAAACATTCAGCACCAATCATCGACTCCATTGGCTCTGATCACGATCCCTTGACCCTTTGCTCAATAGGGAATGGATATCCTCGGATCATTTTCCATCACCGTAGCACAAAAGAAGTACCTGATTGTCGCGGTCGACTATTTTACTAAATGGATGGAAGCAGATGCAGTAGCTATAATTACCAAAGCTAGAGTTCGAAATTTGATCTGAAAGTCTATCATATGCCGATTCGGTTTACCCTATCCCATCATAATCGATAATGGACGATAATTAAATAATCCAAGATTTACAGGGTTCTATAATGACTACGAAATTTCTTACAGATTGACGTTAATAGGTCATCCATAGACTAATGATGAGGTCGAGATGACGAACAGGACATTATTGCAGGGGTTGAAAGCTCACATAATCAAGGCAAAAGAATCATGGGTCGAAGAGTTATACAACGTCCTTTGGGCATATCGCACAATGCAACATGTCTCAACTGGAGAGACACATTTCATGTTGGCCTTCGGTATGGAAGCTGTGATACCCCTAGAGATTGGGTTACCCACGCTCTGAGTGGAAGAATTCGATGAAGATAGTAATTTCTTCGGAATGAGAACGAATCTGAATCTACTAAAAAAAATTCGAGAATGAGCTCAAATTCGAATGGCCAACTATCAATAGAAAGTCGCTCAGTACTACAATTCTCAAGTAAAGGGCAAATCTTTTCTGGCAGGATAATTAGTTCTTTTATCGAATCGAGATTTTTTGCCCATCCGAACAGTCAAAATTATCGTCGAACTAAGAAGGTCCTTATCGCGTGGCTAAAGTAGTTCGGCCTGGAACTTACCGTCTCTATCGACTTGATGGAACTCCGATCCTAAGGACCTAGAACACCGACAATCTTCGGAGATATTATTCTTAGAATGTAATTTTCATCTTGAATTTTTCTTCGATAATGAATAATAACTTCTCGCAGATTTTATCTTTGCCAACGTGCGCTCCTCGATCATGACCGAGGAGTGGAATGCGTCTTCATCGCATCTCGCCAATGCGCGCTCCTCCGCTACGGTCGAGGAGCGGAATGCATCTCCATTGAATCTTGCTAGCGCATGCTCCTCGACTATGGCTGAGGAGCGGAATGCGTCTCCATCGGATCTCGCCAATGTATGCTCATTGGCCATGATCGAGGAGCGAAATGCGATCTCTCCAACGTATGCTCCTCGGTCATGGTCGAGGAGCGAAATGAGTCTCCATTGGATCTCTCCAACACGTGTCCTCGATCGATCGAGGAGCAAAATGCATCTCCATCGGATCTCTCCAATGCGCACTCCTCGACCACGATCGAGGAATGGAATGCGTCTCCATTGGATCTCGCCAATGCGCACTCATCGATGTCGATCGAGGAATGAAATGCATTTCCATCGGATCTCGCCAACGTGCGCTCCTCGGCTATGGCTGAGGAGCAGAATGCGTCTCCATCGGATCTTGCCAACGCACGTTCCTCGGTCATGATTAAGAAGCGGAATACGTCTCCATCGAATTTCACTAACGCACGCTCCTCGACCATGGTCTAGGAGCGGAATGCGTCTCCATCGGATCTCACCAATACGTGCTCCTCGATCGTGCCACGATCGAGGAGCGAAATATGCCTCCATCGGATCTCGCTAACGCACGCTCCTCGGCTACGGTCGAGGAGCGGTATGCATCCCCAACACAAGTCGCCAACATACAATCCTCGGCTACAGTCGAGGATCGGGATGCGTCCCACAAAATTCATCAAAACATGCTCCTCGATTGTGGTCGAGGATCGTAACGCGGAGGTATGAATCGTTCGCCATGACTTCTCAATCATATCGCCTAAGATCTATGCCGATCTACGTCTCGAAAAAGAAAAATTTGGCGAAGAACATACGAGTTCAATTACTTTAGTGAAAAAAAGACTTTGTATTAAAGTTGAGTATTTACAAGTGATGGTCGGCCCATACAAAGATACCTCGGCAATAACTGGGGATAAAAAAAGAAGGGGCCGACCTAAAAAGGATCAAATATGCCCGATCAAAAAGCTACATTAATCTCCATCCGGAGCTCTAGATTTGCCGACCTCTGCTTGGTCAGGCAGGGTGATGACGATTGGGGGTAGTATTGATGCTACGTCCTCGGCAGTCGGGTTGTCACGTGTGGGACTGAAGACATCTTCCATTTAAACTTTCTGATCCTTAACTTCCTCGGCCTCCTCATCGTTCGACTTTAGGAGGTCCAAGTTCAGATTGGGGAAGATCCTTCGGACCTTCTCTTTCAGGTTCATCCCCCTTGCAGGTAGGAGAGCGATGCAAAATCTATTTTGATGTTGTGAAATTTTTTTAAGGTACGAAAGGCCTCCACCGCCTCTACCCTGGCGCTCTTCACCCGCACCCTTCCGGCCTCCCTCTCCCCCCAGCACCAGAGCTTCAGCCTTAGCCAGCTCGGATTTCAATTGCTTCACCCTCTTTCTGAGGGACCTAATCTCATCCTCGGCCTTCAGCCGAGATAACTGAGCATCATTTGTCCTTCGATTGGCTTGGGCGGCTTTCTCCTCAGCTTCCTTAGAGAGGCGCCGAACCTCTCTAATTAACTTCGGCAAAATGGTCCACATGATGGATGTGCTATTAAAAAAATAGGGAAAGGAAGAAGAGAGAAGAAAAAGAAGTTGAGCTGATGAATGAATGGAAGAGCTAAAATGAAGGTCGGTAAAAAAATCGATACGTATCCAAAGGAGAGAATCGTAGGAGTCCTGGATGCGGAAGGCATCCCTGGCCTCCTCGAAGGCTTGGACGTCGGTCGGTAAGATGATCGACTTCAGCAAGGAATGGACGACATAGTAGTCGCCGATGTCCTTCCTTTTATCTTCGGTATCTGAGGGAACTTCCACTGGAGATACACTCTCCGAAACATTAGATCCGTAGTCAGATATCTGGATGGAGATCTTCGGCCCATCCGAGCTTTTTTTGGAGGAAGATGCAGAAGGCTGAGGGATGGACTCCGCTGGAGCAGCAGACCGAATCAGTGTCACAGCCTTCGTCGATGCCGACTTCTCCTTGGGCGTTGGCCGTTCTTGAGGAACCTCCTATCATGGGCTGTGCCAGGATAGCCTCGGTCCGAGTGCGTTTGGGGGCCACGACCGCGCTCGTCTTTCTCTTCTTCACCATCTATCGAAGAGTTTTGAGGTTGGACAGATTCATCGCTAAACAGAAAATACAAGACTCGGTCAATGATAATGATGAGGAAAAAAAAGATGATCCAAACAAAATTGTATAAGAACACTTACTCCTCAGATCGGTTGGAATCAGTCCGACCTTAAATAAGTTCTCCTTGGTAAGAAATATGGACAGTGGGAGAGGAGCGAGACTAAAGATCTAACTTAAGGCCTCCTCCTCAGTGTCGGACAGCGTTGGAGGTCCAACGACCGACCTATGAGGTCGCCCCCATGATGTGCTGAAATTCCATAGTTGCTCGGCCAAAACAAAAAAAAATGCGCTCCTTCCAGTTATGCATCGAGGAAGGAGCACCTCAGAAAAGGCAGCATCCTCTCCAAGGAGAGGTGTACCATCATCCGACCTCCGTCAGATGCTTTTTTAAAGTGAAGCAAGTTCGAAAGAGATAGGAGGTAGGCTCGACCCCGAGGAGGAGGCAGTGGGTGAAAAAGCTTAGGATCGATTGCCAGAAATTTGGCGCCAAACAACAAAAGCTAATTTTATACAAGTTCAGAAACTCAACGACTAAAAAATGAAAAGACAATATGAGGCTAGCTTTTAGTGATTTCTCGTAAACACCAATCTATTCAGGATGAGGAAGAGCTATACGCTCTCCGGGACCGACGACTTCTAACTTAAAATCATCGAAGATATAGTATTTCATCCTAATGACTTTCAGATCCTTCGAGGAGAGGACAGAATTTATTCTGAAAGGACCACAGTTCAAAACTTCACATTCTTCGGATTTGCCCGAAGAACCTATTACCTCAGAATCGTGATCCTCACCAGAAGGGCTATCCAAGCCCCAAGAAGATCGGGACAGACTAAGTTGACTCATAAGTATGGAAAAGACTGACCTAAGGGGCAAGGGGGTCGAGCAACGAGGGGAGTTAAGATGGGGTCAATGATAGCTCGACTGAGTCAGAGCTATTCCTCACGCACAAAGTGCCAGAGTTCACCCTTTAAGCAATAGTAGCAGTAAAAAAAAATAGCGCTGACTCCTATTTATAAGAGACATGAATGGCTTCGATCTACTCTCATTTCATCTACCTTTTTAGATCTTCGCCAGGTGTCAGATACTAATTGGTTGGAATAGATAGATCCGGATCAAAGCAACGGACGATTAAATTTCATGGCCATTAGACTTCTTCCAATCTTATCATGCTACTGATCTCCAACACAGCAATACGATCACAATTTGAAGATCAGCCTCGGCTTCGATAGGGTACTTACATCAACCGCTCAAAGGTAGATCGATCTCGTAAGTGGGGGCAACTATTATGGAATGGAGCTGGTGCGGCCTCGGCCTGTTTAGGGTTGGCTGTCGATCTACCCCAATGGATCGTCTGAGCGGAACGACGTGATACTTCGCCCGTGGTTAGCTGTAGGTCGGCTTAAGCCGACCTACAATTTCGTCCGACCTACTGAAGATCGCTTCCTAGTAAAATGATATAGGCTTTCATACCTTATCCTCGTCGAATTCAGATCGACCGTCGAATTAAATGAATAGGCTCATAGCTCATCAATGGCCGACCTACAATCGTTCTTGCTGAAACTGCATCCTCTTCGAATCGAGAAACTCGGATAAAGAAAGAATCTTTCGCAATCCCATCTTCCAAGAAGGAAAGAAATTTTTCGAATCAATCCAGGATGACAAACTCGAAAAGCTGTTAGAATCCAAAATGAATATGACTCCAATTCCTCTCCTATAAATAAAGGAGCTCCGGGATCCTTCAGGTATGACATTCAATTCGACGCTTTCTCTCCTCATTGTTCTCCAATCTCCTAACTTGAGCGTCGGAAGGTCTTCACTGAAGAACACTTTGATGGGGACTTTATTGCAGATGAACGGACGAAGCTTCAGCGAAAGTTCATCCACGACCTCATATTCCTCGGTGGCCGAGCTCCTCCATCCTCATTGGTCGATCTCAAGTCGGGAGATCCAGGAGCAACACTCTCCATCAAGACCAGCGTCGTCCCTCCCTTCCGATCTCCTTCAGGTGCTTTTCTTCCCATGGATCTCTGAAAAAGAGAAAGAAATGAAAAGAAAAAAAAAAGAAAAAGGGAAAAATTGAACATGCGGAAAAGAGGTCTTCCTTTTTAATTTTTCCACATTTTCTTTGATTTTTTTCTAGATTTTTCTCTAATTTTTTCTTTATTTTTTTGGGTTCTTGGAGCTCTCAATCTGGTCCTCTATTTTTTTCAATTCTCAGGACTCTCAATCTGATGGGAGGCTCTGGATCCTTTATCCCGCTCTCCTCTATGCCACCTTCTGTCGATACCGTTGGTCTCCGTCATTATCTTCCTCTCCATCATCACCGACATCGGCCCTCCATTTCGATCTCCTTTAGATGACCAAGATAATATTATATATATATATATATATATTTTATTAATTATTTTCTATCATCATTTGAGTAGAGCCCGCGCTATGTAGCGCCGCTTTGCTTACTAGTTCCTTTGGTGCCTCTTCCATCTAAAATAAAGCCCGCTGCCTAGATGGGTCCGTTTAACATATGAAACCCAGCGCCGCTAGCCCAGCGGGCCGTTCAAAATTTCACTCACTGGCTCAGTATTCCAGCCTCTTCCGGAGTTTCTAAAATCCAAATCGCGACATCGCCCCTTTCCCTCTTCCTAGTGCCACCTGGTTAGGGTTCCAAATTCACGATCAATCTAGATGCAAGCAACGCGAAACGCCTTCCGTCTCATAAGGTCGTTGCCTCCTCCTCCTCCGCCGCCGGCGGTTGGCGGTAGAGCAGTGGGATTATCGCGGCCTTCGGTGGCGGCGACGGCGGCCGTGTTCTCGGACAAGCAGGAGGTCACCGATCGAGTCCCCCATCTCCTCCGATCCTGCCCCTTCGTGGATCCCTCCAAGGTCTGTCATCCATCCTCTTCTGTTTCTCCCATTGGCTCATCCAGCTGGTGAGACAAACCATTGGCTTATCCTTCCTCCTCCACCGCGCCACCCCTTCGATCGCAAGAGAGATGATCCCTTTAGGGAGTTACGAAATTCGGCTTCTCGGATCTGGAGTCCCTAGAGAGGACCGTTCAATGACTACCACGCCAAAAGCCTCCTCTGTTCCATTTCTCCATCCCCTGTTTGAGACCGTAGATTCTATCTCTCTCAGTCACTCTCTCTCTTTGATCCCCGCAGAACACCCTGTCATTGTACCCGTGGTGCCTCGGCCTCGAGCGGCCGCTATGTGACGCCCCTCGGATCGATTCCTCTCGGGTCCCCTTTTGCCCTGTCCCCCCCCCCCCGCCGTCTCCTGAGCCGCCGGCATCCATAGCTCGGTCAGCGGCTGGACCTGAGCTTCCAATCTCCCAGCCTTTGCTACCAGGCCATCTCTCACCCTCTCTCACATGACTGCCGTTACCTTCTTTCCCAACAAGTAGTGATCATGATTGCTGTTCCTGATATCATCTCTGGTTTGATGGGAGGCACTCAGCCGCCGAATATTTTACTATTTGTTTCTGAGAGAACAGCAAATCAAGTCAAGATGATCCATCGCAAAGCTTGGAGTAGGCAGTATTTATTTCTTCAGTCCATGTTTATTTCTTGGCCTCTTTGGTATATGTCTTGGTCTTTCTTGAACACTGAACTGTTCCTTGGTTTGATTCCTTGTAACTGAGTTAGATATATTTATTAAACAGGTAAAATGGGTCGGGTTGGGTTAGATAAACAGGTTATCTATTTGGCTTAGATATATACCACTTGGGAGTTGATGCTCGGGCTCATCTACCCCAAGTCTCTTTTTTTTTTTTTTTTTTTTTTTTTGTCATCCGCTGCGACAGATGCAAAACCTTAGGGCTTTTCCAACGATTCTTTTGGGTTGTCTCCGATCCAGCCTCTCTCTCTTCCACCAGATCCTTGGGGCCGAATTCTCTCTTCCCCTTCAATCTGTCATCCACTCTGAAATCCCTAATATCGTCACATACTTTCTTGTGATTCTTTACGTTACTTTCTTCATGAAACCTCTTATAAGATAATTTAGTTCGAATTTAATTGGTTGTATGTGTGCATAGCTTTTATCATGTTTAGTAGGTCCATCTTCCCCCCTGAATGGAATAAATTAGGGACATAAGGTTTTTGAATTAATTCGTTCTTACTGTTTGAAAGGAAGATGGCATTGTGTTGTAATTTTCAATCAAAGAACTAGTATTTATTGAATATTTATATATCATGTCAATTAATTGGTAATTTATCAGCCGATTATCAATGTGATTTCTTGAATCATTTACCACTATTTTATAATGTAGGGTGTTATTATTTTACAATGTAGGGCAAATGTTTGTGATGCATGCGCTTCTACCTTTGGGTTAGCCTTAACTGATCAAAATTTAACATATCGCACATTCTATACCAATTCTGACTTGAATTTAATTGGAGTTTGGATGGTTGGTCTTAACTGATAATGGCATATATCACACTTGTTTTTTTTTTTTGGTGGGGTGGTGGTCAAGCTTAGTACTTGGGTTGAACTTTCCATTAACATGCTTAGAGATCCTATTCTAGGTCAAATCCCCCTCCACCCCACTCTATTATATGTCAAATTTATTCAGAAGATTTGATTAGTATCCCTAATAGGAGCCAATTTCATGATCATTATTTTACATGTTGCACATTCTATACCCATTCTGACTTGAGTTTGATTTGAGTTTCTGATGGTTAGTCTTAACTGATCATACCATATATCATACTTCAGTTTTCTTTCGGTCAAGTTTAGCAGTTAGGTTGAACTTCCTATTAACTTGCTTGGAAGATCCTATTTTAGGCCAAATCCCCTTATTCTATTATATGTCAAATCTTTTCAGAAGATTTGATTAGCATGTTTAATTTTTACTATATTGTCTTATCACCAATTATCTCTCTATCTTGTTGGATGTTTTAATTTAATTTCTTTGTGACAAGTTTTTTGAAGCTCTTTAAAGTGTAGATATGGTAGTATGGAAACTAGAGCTCCCAATGATGGTCTGTCAAGCTGGTCCAAGATTGCATTTAACAGAATGAGCTTTAAGTCTGTGTAAGGCCTTAAATACTGGATAAACTTATCCTCAACCATTACAATACCCAAAATATCTTGTGCATTTTAAGAAAATAACTTTCCACGCAAATTGAGCTCAACGGTATCCATAAAACGCTATTAAATTTGTTGGGTTTAATTTAGGCTCTGAATGTCTTATAGGTCTATGCATTATGAACTTAGAGCATGGTCAAAGGCAAAGAAATTATATATAAATTATATTAAGCTATGAGTATGGATAAACTTATGCATGCAAGTAAGTGTGTTCTTGTTGTTGCTCAAGTACATGCATCCTAATTATTTATACTATTTCATACCTTCTTGGTTATTTTTATAAATATATCATATCATTTTTAATTCTATATAGATTTTCTTACAACATTTCTTATAAATAAAGTGGAACGATCATGCAATTAAATTTTGATGGTTTATTTGCAACTTCTCAAACAAATAGACCAAGAGAGGTTTTATCATGCTGCATGCTAGTTGTGCCAAGTTCCTAACCAAAAAAACTTTTGGCAGTGAATATGTACTTAAAATGGGCATAGTCAACTTGCAGGAATATAACTTAATAAAATCTTTATTACACATACGAAAATAAATGTTCTGTACATTTTCTCTCATAAACTAAATGCATATTTGGAGCAGCCAATTTCAATGGAAATCATGTTTTCGAACAAAAGAATATATGGGATGTCTAGAGGGATCACATTTACCTTAACATTTCGTTTGCTTGACTTTGCCTCAATTGCAAAATTCTTCAAACAATGCAATAAGGGAGAATCCAGACAGTCAAATTTCAGCTTGGATCATAAAACATTATATAAAATTAGTACTTATAAAATCTTAAAGCTTTCAGAATAAAAGAAGCAATCAAATGATGTATGATAATAACAAGATCAAAAATAGATTCACAAGAGATTTATTCCAAGAAAACAGTAAGACGTGGTGGTCAAGAAAATCATCAGTATATGATAAAAAAGAATTGCAATCTCGATTCATCTTAGAGGTTGCAATGTTAGAGATTCCAAAGTCTCGATGGGTGGCGGATCAAAAGGGGAGGGAGGATTTGGTGAAAGAGAGAAAAACTAGATCGGAGATGCCCTGAAAGTGCCATTGGGAAAGTCCTAGGATTTTGCGTTTGTCGCAGCGTGTGGCAAGGAAACGAGATGGGGGGAGTGAATGGGTTGGAGCATCAACTCTCGGATGGGTTTATAAGGGTTGGCTTGTAGCATCATTATAACATCAACCATTATTTGTAGAAGTGTGAAATAATATTGAGTAAAATTCTATTTAATTTTTTGTCCTGATCAAACATTAATTGGAATAACAGGAGCAAACTATTTTTTTCTAAGAAAAGCAAAAACGGGCTTAGTGCACCTTTTGCTTTCCAAACACATATTCTATTTAATCTAGAATTAATTATTTCATCCGACATGAATGAAATAACTTATTCTAGAATAATGTAGAATAGGAGTAGGTATCCCATTACTTCTGTTCTACATTAGTTTGGAATAAATTAGTGTTTACCCAAAAAAAAAATAGTGTTTGATCAAGGAAAAATAAATGAAATAGGATTTTATGCCATCTTACTTTATAGTTTTATAAATAATGGTCGATGTTATATGACGTTGTTGTTGTGGTCAATTCATTCCCACATCTCCAATGCCTAAACTCACGATGTGTGGTCAAATCAGAATAAGGGATATTTCCTCCATCTAGACTTGCTTCTGCAGGATCTAGATAATTTGCAAAAAAACGTAAAAAAAAAAGAAAATAACTATAAAAATATATATAGGTACAAATATATACATACATATGCATATAATATGTATATGTACATTCAGATATATGTTGTTCATTTGTCAGACGCTGCTAATTTAATAATTATTTGTCATGCAATAATTATGATTTTAATTCATGAATGATATAGGCTTGACACTCGATGATAGAGGAGAAAATAATGGACTAGGTACATATAATCTGATTTTACTGTTCACTCTTCTACTTTTCCCTCCTTTCTCTTAAGCAAGTGCTCTCCACTACCATGGTGCTGTCTGGACCACTCACCCTACTGCTTGTGAATATTTAACTCCTCTCGTCTGCTGTTGCCAGTGTTCACGTTTATGGGATTTAAGATTTGTAGGCTATATCGCATCATAAATTTTCTAGAAAGTAATAAAAGTTTCATCTACATAACTATGACGCATGATATTCACAATTTTGATGTGCATCATAACTCTGTATAAATTATTATTTCTTGAATTCATCTATGGTTATTGATACAAGGAAGATCAACAGTTCAGACAGCTGATTCTCGTTGACTTATTTCAGGAAAATAAGCTGCAAATCCTTAGGGAGTTGGCACCATTTCAAAATGGGTTTTGTAGGTCTGCCATTATTGGAAATAATTCTTTCTGCAGAAGCATAACAATAGTAGGTCATCCTGAGGCATCTCTGGGACCAGACAATACTACCTCCCCTGATGTAGATCAGCCTCAACGCATTAAGTTTAAAAGGCTCGATAAAACAGGGAAGCATATCATGAATGTAAGCCTAATGAGGTGGATGCCAGATTCTTTTGTCTTAGCATTATTCTGTACTTTTTTTGTTCAACAAACATTGATAGTTTCCAGTTTTTGTTGAGGTGAGGAAGTCCCGTTTAACATAATCTTGAGGCTGTCATAGGTATAGCTTACACTGCAGAAGGATATGGCGATTCTCAGTATCTTAACTTTTGATAGTTTCTGACATTTACAGATTTTAGATAAAGAAGCAGTGGGAAAAGTACAGGCTGAAAGAGAGATTCCTGATATAAGGCCTGGATATATTATTCAGCTAAAAGTGGTATGATGTTCTGTCTTTTGGTAAAGAAGTGGTATGACTTTCTTTTTCAGTGGATTTTCTGTTTGGTTCTCTTCTGATCCATGATTTGAACAGGAAGTTCCCGAGAACAAACGGAGAGTTTCAGTTTTTAAGGGCATTGTGATAGCAAGGCGAAATGCTGGTCTAAATACAACATTTAGATTGCGTAGGCTTGTTGCTGGTGTTGGAGTTGAATCTGTTTTCCCCTTGTAAGTTACATTTTCAGACGCTTTAATTCCTTTCCTACGCGTGCAGTCAATGTGCTAAACGGGCAATTTTGGGACCTCTCATATCGTGACAGATATTCCCCGAACATCAAGGAAGTGAAGGTCTTAGACAAGAAGAAGGTTAGGAGGGCAAAACTTTACTACCTCAGAGACAGGATGAATCCACTTAAGAAATGAAAGTGTTCTTGGAGTCATTTCCTTTATCATTTGTTTGTCGACCTGTTGATGTAGCGTATTCATGTGACCTTTGAGGATGTTGTCCATGATTTCGTCAAACAGATTCTATAAATTGGATGTGCTCACTGTGAACTTTGATCGGGAAACTTGAGTGTTCATTCATAGAGATGGTCTTAAAAAGGTACCACGCGTGGTGGGCCTCAATGTTTACTAATGTTTGTTAGGCTAAACGTGGTTCTCCGACGAGATTCTTCTGGTGTTGGTTGGTTGACCGCGCGACATCCTGGTGCCACACATCGTTCCACGAAAGCGCCGGCTGGTTTGACTGCAACTTTATATGGCCTTTAGGCTTTTGGGCCGTATTTCTTGGAGAATTAGGGAATATCCTGATTCTACGAGAAGGGCTATATTGTCAAACGTCTGAAAATAGGCTTATACTACGAGAAAGGTGAAATGGACGGTCAAGGATATAGCAATATTTCATCATTTTAGTGCAATATATTTTTTCTGTAGGAGAGGAGAGAGGAAAAAAATTCTCTTCTGACCTTTTTTTTTTTTTTTTTTGCTGGTGCTGGGGCTTCTATCCATTTTCTAAATATATAAAAAAGGTAAGAAGGGTTTTAGTGGTAAATTTCTAATCACCGCAAAATCTAATGCACTACCACTTTATGTCTTTATTTTTCCACTCAAGCGCAAGATATTGTGCATTTTGGTTTTTTTAATTGTATTTATACTAGATTGATGTGATCCGATTGTATTATATATATATTATATATAATTTTATTTTATTTAATAAATTAATAAAAAATTTATGCATTATGTGGGATAGATAATTATGATTTATAATTATTAAAATTTTTTAATAATAAATATTGATATTAAATATTTTTAATTTTTTTAATATTTTATTTATTTATTATATAAAATATATTTTTATTATTTTTTAAAATAATATTTTGTTTTATATTTTTTTTATTTTTTTGTTCTAATATTTTTTGGCATTCACTAGTATCGCTGCACCACTACGATTTTTTTTCTTCGATAAATGTCGTTCCCAATCATACTCTTGACCTCTCTTTTTCTCGTAACTTCTTCGTGCCTGTCGATATCGTTCCACCATCGCTTTTCTTCTTTCTTGACTAACACCGATCTTGATCGCACTTTCCAACGTCCCTATCAATATCGCCGCTTTCGATACTGTCACTGAAAGAAGAGAAAAACTCTCTCTTCTTTTTTCTTTTCTTTTTTTTTTCTTTCTTTCTATTCTCATATCTTTTCTGCATTCGCCGGTGCCACCCCATCATGGCTCTTCTTTTTTCTTGACAAATGCAATTTCGATTGCACCCCTGCCTTCTTACTTCTTTTCATATCTTCTCCAAATTTTTGGAGGCTATTAAATATAAAAAATTTGACTTTCAAATCGACGAAGTATCATACTTTATTTATGAATAATTTATTAGATTTGATCTAATCTGATCCGATGGATTTATTCAGATCTCAAAATATATTATTTTTTTAAATAATAAATTAATATGTTATTATTTTTAAAATTAAAGAATGATATGCTATCTTTTTAAAATAATAATAAATTAATATTTTTAAAAATTATTATTACTATTTTTATAATATTTTATTTTTAAAAATAATATTTTTAAAAATATTTTTCATCTCTTATCTTTTTTCTATTTTTATTTTAAAATATTATTTTTAAATTTTTAAGATATTATTTTATTATTATTTAAAAATAATATTTAAATTATTATAGATAATAAAATAATAATCTACATGTTACAGCTAAAATCATCTGAGATGCTGAGATGGTAACACCATAATACTCCTCTATAGAATGTTATTTTTATATATATAATAATAAATTTATAATATTTTATTTTTTAAATAATATTTTTTAAAAATATTTTTCATCTCTTATTTTTTTCTATTTTTATTTTTAAAATATTATTTTTTTTAATTTTTAAAATAATATTTTATTATTATTTAAAAATAATATTTAAATTATTATAAATAATAAAATAATAATTTATAAGATATCATTAAAATTATCTGAAATATCAAGATAGCAACACCACAATACTTCTCGATAGATTATATATATATATATATATATATATATATATATATATATATATATATATATATATATATAATAGATTCTGTTTCTCCAAAATTTATTTATATCTCAAAATTTATTCTGCCGACTTCCCATCTCCTTAGAGATTCTTAGGTGCGGGCTTTCTTTCTATTCAATAATTGCGGTTATTTTCATTTGCACTTTACCGCTGATTTCTCTTAATGTGCTCTCTGTGAATGTGTGGTAAAGTCTGCTGAGCAAAATTGGAGTAGATTTTGTGTATGGCTCAAAAGTCTTCCACCTTTCAAGAAGTCAAATGGATTTGTGCGTAAGAAGAGAAATCCTTCTTTTGCGAGGAAGATACAAACCCTGCCCTGCTCGATGATGGTGTCCGTGGGGGTCTGGCAAGATGATCTACTTACCATGTGACTATTTTTTGAATGATTTTTTTTTTTCTTTTTTTTTTTGTAACTTGGCTCTAAAATCTTGAACTTGTGGCTATGCTTCAAAGTTGTAGACTGAAATCTATATCTCACGAGCAAGCCTTCTTGTTCTCCGGATCTTGTCCGTTTAGGTTCTTTCGCAAATATCACCAAAAGAAAGAAAGCATGTGCTTGCTGAACGCAATTTGTAAACTCCATCCACCGTGCTTCCTAGCGGATACCAGATTTCATGAAAAAGATATGAAATTTTGGAATTTGAAAAAAAAAAAAAAAAAAAAAAAAAAAGGAAACCCCCGTGTTTTTCTTCGAAAAAAAAAAAAAGGAAAAGAAAGGAAGCTGGGGGGACAAGATAGGCTGGTTTGATTCCCAATCATGACTTGGTGGGCCCGTAGCAACATTTCCGTTACACTGCAGGCAAGGTAACCGCACCATAGGAATAGTGGGGTCATAGAATCTGGCGAACCCCTCACAACCCCCAAGAACGTGGGGCAGTGGGGCCCGCCTCAGACGGAGCACCTGATCAATCGCAGGCCGAGGCCGGTTTTTGAAGACTAAGAAAGAATATATATATATATATATATATTGGCATCCTATGATCAATCTCAAGCGGAACAACTGATCCAACAATTGATCAACCACCATAAGTACATGGTTCGACAGCTCAAATGATCCGGAGTCCGGAGCTTCCATCTGCTGGGCCACAGAAATTAGTGTAACACCACCGTCGGAGTCCGATCCAACGGATTCCGAATATTAAAACGACAAAACCGGAGGGTGCAACGCATACCCTGGCGCAAGGCATCATGGTTAAAAATGCCAATTTTTATTACCTCTCGCGGCGAGCGGGACAAGGGCCTGCTCCTTCGGCGTCGCCCTTCCGCGCTCCTCATCCCCTCTGCCTCCGCGAGGTCGCGACTTCTGCCCCCCTTCCTCTCACCCTCGGTGCTGTCCATCCGTGTCAACCCTGCGCTCTTAAATCTAGAAGGAGAGGAGGAACCAAGGTTAAACTAGACAATTCATTCTTCTTGTTCTTTCTTTCTTTTTTTTTTTCCTATTTTCGTTTTCTAGAATTAGCCAGGGAATTGTATTTAATTTTGTCAGCCTTTAGAACACCGGTCAGACTTGGTTTCCTTCGAGAGCAAGCCGCCGCCGGGATCTTGATTTCGATTGACACCTCCGGCGGGATCTTGATTTCGATTGACACCTCCGATCGGTCGCTGGAGCGGGGTCTATAGGATCTTGATAGAAGTCGGTAGCGGGAAAAAGTGGGAAACATCGCCAGAGAGGGGGAGGAGGGATGTCGAGAATGATGGTGGGGTGCTGAAAGATTATGGAAGTGGTTGTCCTTGGCGGTGGAGATGACGCTTTACATTGCTCGCGAGGCTTCCAAGGTCTCCTTTCCCTCCTTTTTTTTCCTCCCCCTTTATTTTCCCCCCAAATTCTTTGCTAACCTTTCTGTTTGCTTTTCTTGCGCTTGTTTTGATTGTTCCAGTGTCTTTTTGTTCGATTGCAGCTATGGAGGAAGGTTTGCATGGAGACGTCTGTGGAACTTCATCTTCTGCTGGAGAAATGGAAGCTGCTGCTTGCGGGACTCGTTTTTCAGGTATTCTTGGGCTGATCTCTATTGGTTGTATCCAATTCAAGGTCGAGGGTTTTCAAGAATTGAGAATTTAGAGTGGTTCCTTCTGAGCCAATTTTGGATGATTCCTTCTTCTTCGATGGAATGTCGAATTGATAGGGCTTATAAGGCTTTTAATGTTGCATCGATCATTTAATTTTGGGTTTTGATCCATGTGTGCTGTTTCCATATTTGCATATTTCTTAAATTTCACAAACTGCTAAAAATATGCGCTTTGTTCGTTGTAGTTGCTGCTGCTGTACTTATCCCACTTGTTGTGGATTCATATAACTTTCAGTTTCGAGAAGGAGTTGTTTGGAAGGAAGCATAAATCTAATGTTGGTTTTCTAAATTGCACTGCGTCTTCTCCTGATTGGTCATGATATTGTTGTTTACTTAGAAACCATTAAATTGAAATTCCAGCTTTGAGATTGTGTAATGTTGCATTCGACAAAGATGATTGTTGCTCATTATAATGGCAAGATAAGACTAAGTTGGCAAAGTGGTACATTTGGCATTTTCTTCCAATACACCCAGCCACTTGAGTTGAAATTTCAGATTATCATAACATGTTGTTTATAAACTGATGCTGTATTTGGATGATTCAGCATGTGAGAAAGTGGATGGTGCAAACAACTTAAACAACTCTTTTAGGAAACTACTGATCTTTTTCTGGATCATTTTTACTTTTACTAAATTTTAAGGCATGATTTGCTTGTATACTTGACATTTTGTTCTTTGTTAGAATCATGCAGAGAAAGTCATCAGATAACCATTTGGTTGTTATGAAAGTTCAGATAGTATAAGAAGCTTTATTTTGGGGTTTATCCTGTCCAAAAGGTTAATATAGGAGGAGGGCGGAGGAGTTAAACTTATTAGTTTGGCTGACATCTACTAGAGTCCTTTTTCTATATTAGAACATTACTGTAATATTGTTGCATTGTTAGGATTGATACTGATCCATAAAGGCCAAGATTTGGAAAAAAAAAGATTGTATAAATTTGTTTGATGATTTAAGGAAGTGACATAATCATGACCGGAATATGGTAAAATATGGTAAAATATGAGTAAAATGGAGGACATGAGCAAACTAAATCAGTGTAGAACAGTGCGAGATGATTATGAATGAGTTTGAATTGGCCAATCATTTCAGATGGCTTCCTATTTTTACATTTTCCATTGCATTGGCCATTGTTTACTATCGGTCACAGTTGATCTTAGAAAACGTCCATTGGCTAGAATCCCAGCTAAATATGAGTGGGCTAAATGGACTTCAGGGACTCTTGCAGGTGGTGATGTTATCGTTAGTGTGTGCGTGTTTTCTGTGATAAACTTTTTCGTTACTGAATGATACTAATAAGACCTATTGGAAAGTTATGTTTCTGATGGTGGACTCCATGCATTAGACTTCTAGTTACCTGTGACTTACCTTTACCTTTCATAGTTGATTTGAGAAAACTTTGGTTGGCTAGAATCCTAGACAAATATGAGTGGACCGAGTGAACTTCTAGGGACTTTAGTCAGTCAAAGTTTCTCATTGGTGGTTTTTTATTTTTATTATTTATTATTTATTGTTATTTATTTTTTTTGCTGTGATATACTTTTTCACTACTGAATGATACTAATAAGACCTAGTGAAAAGTTATTGTTTCTGATGGTGGATTCCATGCATTGGACATGTAGTTACCTATGACTCTGGGTTTATTTACCTTTACTTTTCCCTCTCTTGCTTCTAAAAAGTTATATAAAACATGCATATATCGCTTTGCACATCAAATTGTGTAGAATACATTTTAGCATTCAGTATCGTAGTAACAAGTTTCTCCATCTTATGAGTGTGGATCAAAGAATCTTTTTTTTTTTCCTCCCAAATGTGGACATTAATGTATTATTTTTGGGGTTTTCAATGCCACAAAGAGGGGAAATCTCATCAAGAATGCAATGGAGCACATCAGAGGTAGATGAGTGATTTACTGGAAAAATGCATGAGATTCAGCTCTCATCAGGATGTTTTCTATGGAGCCCAAGCTGAAAGACCAATTTCATAATGATATCAAAGTTTCAGTACATGCAGATTTAATCTAAGATTTGGCTATTGAAAAGTCTGGGTATTAAAAGAAATGAATTTCCTTTGTTCATGTTCAACGAGTACAATGATCATTTGTAATTGATGCTTGGATCAATTGTGACCATTAAAACAAATATTCAAAATAAAGATTTTACAGTCTTTTTGCAACATCTTGACTGGTCAAAGATTCAATGATCGGATGTGATTTGTTGGTTTCTGGGAAGATCTCAAGGTAAGATCAATGTAATATTAGCATATTAACATAATTAGGATTCTTTGTGGGGCTTTAGCTTTGGGTTTATTTAGTTGTTTTGGAGTTTCTGTTGTCTCTCCCTCCCTCCATCTCTCTCTCTCTCTCTCTCTCTCTCTCTTGTTAATAAATCATCTGGAAAGAATCTGTCCGTGACTAGAGAATTTAAGGTTCAGTATATCCATCTGAGATCCACGCATATGTTTTGGGTGGTTGGGGGGGGGAGGGGGGGGGGTGGACAGCAGTCAGATTATTTTGCTCTTAAAAGACTATGAACTCATTCTTCAGCAGTGAGACCGTAAATAAGGTTGCTTTCTTCTTTTCCTTTCTCGTTTGGTATAGTATTACAGGTGATTCATTTCCACATTTATGCATGGTGGTCTCTACGGTGTGGATCTTAGGTTACTTTGGTTGGGAAATTATCTGTTTTGATAATGGTTTCAATCTGTTTGACCCTCTTTTTTCTTTAGCATCACAATTAGTCCCTCCGTAGATTTGATTGTCATTTTATTTTATTGATGTATCAAAGCAATCACACACATGGTTTCCAATGACAAATTTATCAGCATATAGCATCAGCTCCTTTTATTAGAACAGATTAGATGTTGTTTTATTTCTTCACAAGGGGTCCCTATCTTCATGAGGGTAATTTTGACAGGATGAATATCTTTTGATCCATGCTTCCAACAAGCCATCACAGCCACCCCTTTTGAGAATGCGAGGTACCCGATTCAAGTCCTGTTCTCCTTCTTATGGCAACTTGTCTCTGCTGCCCCTGTCAAAATAAAAAAAAAATTCTTGCTTTTTCTGACCTGTGGGTCTCCTCTCTTATCTCATAACCTCCCTCCCCCAGGCAAAAAAACGGGGGAAGACACACTCATGCAACTCATCATGTCTAGATGTTCCAACTGAAAAAAAAGTGGGGGAGGACAAAATAAAAAGATAGTTTAAAGAAAAAGGGTTAAAGTTATCAACTGGGATTAAATCCATTAATAAACTTGAGTTTGAACTCTACCTACTAATTAGTTTTGGATATGAGTTTAGATCTTCAGCAGCATCTTGTAGGGTTCTAATTTGTTGGAGGTCCAATGTGTCCTGTTGGCTTGGGGTGCAGGCCTAGTATGGATCTGAATGCATTTTATAGCTACACTCATTTTAGATGCAGAAAGTTGTTGAGTGGCTCAATTTATTAACAAGTCAAGAAATTATAAGTGGCATTACCCCTGTTTCTTTCCAGTTGAGTTGCATAATTGTAAACAATACCTCATTATTGTTGGCTGACCAACTTCTGTATAAGGAGCATCATCTTTAGAACTATAAAAGTTTATCCAATTCCTTCCCACTAATACCATACAGTTTGTATTTGGTCTCTTCCACCCCTTTTGATGGCACTTACCTGTATTCTTTCAGGACCTCTCCCTTGTTCAGGCCTTCTCTTGCAAACACTGTACACAGTTGAGCTAATTCTAATTGCCATCTTTACTTTGTTTTGTGTTGGTGTAACTCCTAGAATTCTATATACACATTTATATTAAAGTCTTCCTAAATTTAGAACTTTTCTTTTTTCACCATCCTCATCTTTTTTATGCACATCTTCTACTCATTTAACCTCTACCAGCTGCTGTTTGATCCATGTAACAAAGTATGTCTGATAATTGAATTATATGAAAATTGTCGTATGGCTTTTTGATGTGTCTTTTGTCTAGTGAAATGGCTGTCATATCTTCTATTACTGAGTGTTGTATATTGAAATAATTTTTCTTGATATTGAACTTCTGAGCTTGAAGCATTAATGTCTTCTATGTCACGCTGTATTTGAGGGAAAAAAGAACTCCATGTTGCAACTATTATTGTATTGGACTTTGATTCACCTAGATAAATTTATTTGCATGTTGATGTTGTTACTTTTATTCTAAAGTTTTGGCAAGTTTATGGTATATCATCTTGTTCTGATGGTCCAATTCAGTATCATGGTATTGAATTGTTATTAAATTCACATGGTTTCCTTAATCATGTTCCTGCAAGTGGGCAGGTAATTTAGTATGTTTATTTCGTTGACTTGCAATTTCTGTTTTTATAATTCATTGTCTTTATCTAATGTTTCTTCAAATTTGTCATAGGCTTACTTGTATACTTTTTGACCAAGGCATAAATTAATTTAAGGACTCATGCTATGATTTTTTCGATCACTAGTATATTCATGGATTGGCTGCTCGAGGAGTTCATTATTTACATCAACCCGGACCAACTCTTCAAGATCTTGGATTCATGATCCTTCCGGTATGTATAGTATGTGAAATCTACTGTTTAATCTTGTTAACTTAATTCTTCAAAGAAGCATAATCTTAGTTTTATTACTGAACTGACTTTTTGTTGCTTTCTGTTGTTTGTAATTTTAGGAACTTGGCAAAGAAAGAGGCTACATCAGTGAGAGTGTATTTACTGTCATCTTTTTGTCCTTTGTACTGGTATGATCTCTCTTTTGGTTTTTATCTGTTCTTGAAGTTTTCTTGTAGATGATATCAATTGCTGCAACTATGTCATTGTTTGACTTTTTTAACTAGGTTATTGTTTGACCTTTTTTATTTGTGCTTATAAACAATTATTCTTAGAATGATTACATTTCAAGTTTTGAAACAAAATCATGTTCCTTCAGTTTCTCCTTTGTTTGTCCTTAAAGTTTGCTCCTACTTCTGAAGGAGTCTTTGCATGTGTTTTTCATTTTTGTTACCTCTAGTTCATGCAAATACTTGTAGCTTCTGGACATTTTGTATTGGATCAAGGAGCAACTTCCAATATTCCTAGGGGGTGTCTGGTTCGCAATCGGAATGGGAATGGGAATCAGAATAGCCAAATCCTCCAAATCATTTGGTTTGTGACTGGAACTGGAATCAGAATTGGAATTGAAATGGAAATTTGAATTCTTAGGGAAGAGTAGCGATTGAGTTTTAGATAGATTGGGCCATTCTTATTTTGCCATAGAATCGGAATTGGAATGGGACTCCTTCCATTCCAACTAGATGGTTGGAATGGAAGTCACCCATTTCTATTCCGATTTCGAACCCCAACTCTCCCCAACCAAACACCCTCCTAGTTATTTCTAAGATGCAATAGGCTTATAAGTTTATAGGTATTACCAAAATCATTGCTGTGGCAAAAGGGATGAGCAAAATAGTGTCAAATGTGAGAGAATGTCCATGATTTGGCAAGAGTATCAATGTATGATTCCATCAAGAATTCTCACCTTTATCTTACTGGTAATTGCTTATTTGGGATCCTATTAAGTTATTGAAGAATATAAAGTCATGAGGTATGCACTAAATAGCATATGTCTGCATGGCTGATATTCACATGTGAAGCTGTCTTTCATTTTTATAAACATGCTCTTCTTTTAGTAGATACACTTGTCCATATTAACTTTTACTATATGCCTAGGAGAGAGGGAAAGTCTATAAGCTGAAATGGACATGTTTATCAATTCCACTGCAAACAATCTTGATTGATGGGATCATAAACATTCACTAAATGCTCCTTCCTCTTAAATAAGCAATGTGTAGTGCATATGCCAGCATTGGTAACATCTGTATTTATACGAATATGTTTAACAGGTCTTATCCTATTTGGAATTAAGAAACCTGTGACATGGTGACAAAAGTGGGAAGCATGTCTGCAGAAACAAATCGATAAGGATCTGTAAAGCTGTCGAGGTTGCATATACAGATGTGTATCCATGGGTATATCATGGCATACAGGTAATATTTAGATGAGATGATTGTTAGAGTAGAAGTTTTAAAAAGAGAATGATATTAGATGGTTTTGTCCTCTTCTGCTGAAGCACTGGACCAGTAAAATATTTGCTCATAATTGTTACATCATGGACAGAACTTTGCATTCCCTATTTGTGTTCTTCTTTAAACTCTTCAAGCCAAGTGTTGTATGCAGTGCAAGCTCCGTACTATTGTACATCAATAGGAAACGAACAAGATCACCAATATTTTGCTGAGAGCATGTCAATTTCCTTCTGAATGAAATGATCCAGAAGTCTCAAGAAAGAAAATATTACCTTCAATATATTTTGGTGGAATTTTGTTTCTTCAGAAGATAGAGGTCTGGTACGTCCCAAAGAAAGTAATAAAATGTATATTTTAGTGGTCATAGCAGTTGTTGCACAGTAAATGGGTTAATCATTCGATCTAGCAGCCTTCTGTTTCTTGGTTCCAGACCATGATCTTGGAGCCTCACCAAGAAGGATGCGATAGCTGGTCATAGATGTAATGAATAGTAGTCGCTCTGCAGTTGACAATGGTGAAGGTGGATGATGGTAAGAAAGAAGATGATGAAATACTTAAGCCAATGCTACCACATGATGACACCAATGAAACAATTGAGAGTTAAAATGTGTTCTACTTCCTGAAGATGAGATAGGCATGACATAGAGTGCTGAGAAAGAAATGAGAAAATTATCTGATGTACAAAGGTATGATAGTAAAAGATGCCAGCAATGCTGTGAAATCCCAGAGCCTCTGGGGATTTATTTGTTTTTACTTAAAGTATCTAAGAATTTCCTGTGTGGAAATAGGTTTGCATTTGTCAATATTGAAACATTATTTGAAGTTTAGATATATAGTTGCACCGAGAAAGATATACCAGCATAGCTTTCAAGACACCTCCAATTCTAAAATAGTGCCACTTGCCTGTACATCTCTTGTTAAAACATTTCAAAATTAGACTTAAACAGAAACCTCTGTTTCTTCAACGTCTTCCAGTGCTGTACAGTCATTCTGCTAGAATCAGGGAAGTTCATATAGTTGTGACTGCCGTAACTTCATTGCAGTTATTTCCATCCTTTTACCATGGTGGTCATCTAGTTTATAAATCTTATTGGCTGCAATTTATGCCTTGTTTTCTTTTGTGCGTCCTATCAGTCATGTCTTTTCTATCATCTCTCCCATATGTGAGTGCTCATGTTTATCTAACATTGCAGGCTGTATATCTATCTTATTGTGTGGTGGTTGTGACATGGTCTTTCTTCTGTTGCAGTGGACGTTCCATCCTTTCATATATCACAGCAAACGCTTTTACACTGTTCTGCTTTGGCGCAGAGTATTGGCATTTTTAGTTGTAAGTTCATTGATCTTTTTGTTGTTTCTTTTTGTTTCCTGGTCATGCTCTTCTGTGATGTGGAATATGCACCTTGCAGGCTTGCCAAGTTTTACGGATCATTACATTTTTTTCCACCCAACTTCCTGGTCCAAATTATCACTGCCGTGAGGTAACAATCTGTATAGCATGGTTATTAATGATTAATTAGCATTTTACTTGGTCAAACCTTTTACTTCATATAATTTAATGCTTAAACCGTGTTGCATTCAATGTTTGTTTGCATTCAATGCAGGGTTCAGAGCTTGCTAGACTGCCCAGACCAGACAGTGTAGTTGAAGTGCTTCTCATTAACTGTAAGTACCCCTCTCTTGGGTTTTTGACCTAATACCCTCAAATGCACTATCTATTTTCTATATGTTTGCTTGCTTGTTTTTGTTTGCAGTCCCACGGGGAGTCGTTTATGGTTGTGGTGATTTGATATTTTCATCGCACATGATATTTACGCTGGTTTTTGTGCGTACATACCAGAAGTATGGTTCTAAAAGGTAAAGATTGATGTCAAATTAATCATGGAATGGTTTCATCTCCTGTGATCAGAATCAAATATTTTGCTTCATAGTATCGTCATATGCATTGGGATTAAGCATGTCCACAACTTCCACTACATGTGATATGCAAATAGCAAAATTTTCTTGATATTCTTGCAGGTTTGTCAAGCTGCTTTCCTGGTTGCTGGCTATCATTCAGAGTCTACTCATAGTAGCTTCACGCAAGCATTACACAGTAGACGTTGTTGTTGCATGGTAGAAATATATGATCATAGTGATATTTATTTCCGGCAGCATGTTTGTTTCTGTTTTAATTTGTTTGGCATGTCTGTAGGTATACTGTAAATTTGGTGGTATTCTTTGTTGACAGTAAACTACCAGGTGAGTTCTCTTTCCTTTATCTGGATAATCATGTTGTGTGCTTCATCATTGAAATTGTAATTGTCATATTGTCATCATATAGAAATGCCAGATCGAACTGGTGGATCCCCGCCGTTGCTGCCCTTGAGTGTCAAAGAAAAGGATGGCAGGGCCAAAGAAGAGAACCACAAGCTGTTAAATGGGAATTCGGGAGATATTGCAGATTGGGTATGTGTCACTAAATTAATAGCTATTTTCTTGCTGACGATTATTGGTCTAACATGGTTAAATAATGAGCTGATGTTAGGTAAACAAAATCAAACGCTTTTGTTAGGTTCAAATGCTCATTTTCTGTATATAATTGCAGGTTGAATTTCGGTTATGGGTTTTTTATTTGTCGGTCTCTGTTCTTTGTGATGTCTGCTGCACTTGAAGACTTGTTTTGCTGTTTCCTGTTTATGCCAACTCTGGTCTAGGACAAGGAAGACTGATTTTATTTATGGAAACAGTTCATTGAGACTAAAAAATGCATAATTTGTAATGGAGTATCTCCGACTTGAAGTGTCATTTATCTTTCTGTTAGATGGACCAGAAGGAAAGGTATAGTGGGTTACCGCCGTACTTAACGGAAATTTGCACTAGTGCACTAATGTTCACTATCGAGCCTGCTCGTTTCTTTTTCTTTTTGCCATGTAAATGAATTTATAGATGAGTTTATATGGCATGGGGTAAGGTGGTATCACATTACCAATAGGTTGGTGCTTCTTTATTATAGTCTGTTAATATGCATATTATCTTTACCATATATTGATCCTATGTGATGTAGTCATTACATTTTTGTGCATCATCTAACTCTCTTTGAAGTATTAACATCTGTATTTTCCCCCAGAGACAAAGACAGCAAGTAAATGGAAAGCATGTAGAAGATGGGAACCATGTCCATTCTGAAGCAACTTTGAACGGTACATAGATGATGTTGGATGCCGTTGCTGTTACCGTTGTTTCTCAAACGAATCAGACGGAAGCTTCCTGATGTCTTGTTAGGCTAAAGCTTTGTCAGGTGTAATGGATGGGCAGCAGCATGGTTGCTCGCAGTCTGTAACCTCACTGGAGCCAAAATTTTGGCTTGGGCCTATAACAGTTTTGCTTGTTTCATGGTAATTATGCCTACATGTATCCTTTAGTTTTTTTTCATTTAGATTCCGTATCTAATTCTTATAAAGCAGTTGAAGGAGTTTGTTCTTAGCTTGGCTAGGTCGGTGTAGTATTATGCACGGTTGAATATGTTTTTTTAAGTTAGACAACCGTGCTATATATTTAGGTTTTCTCCAGGATTTTATCAATGTTGCATATAACACCTTTTCTTATGCTTATCTGCAAATCAAAAATAATTTAAGATAAATGTTATTTTTATTGCAATATGGTCCTTTTATGAGCCTTTTGCCGCCCACAGCAATCTTGGTCCTTCATTAAGTTAACCAGAGGTAGGAAATGACTATCCTATCCTTCGATACTCTCAATTAGGGATTTGCTCGACTAGGCACGCTTTCTTCTTTCCCCTCGAATGCAAATCCCTTTCTCTATCTAGGGTTTGTCTTATTTGTTGTTCTCCACTGGTGATGCAGTCCTCGCTAGTGTCGTAGCCTCTTACCCTTGGTGGTATCCGTGTCGCCGCTTCCTGTTCATCCTAGTGTGTTCTTTCGGGGGTCTATGGATCTCGTGGTTTCTGAGTGGATTCTTGGAAAGTTTCGCTCCCTTCTTCGTTGCCGATCCCGTGGCAGCCAGTCTAGTAGCCCTTAATTTCACTTCTCCCAAATAAGCTTTCTCAAAGCTGTACCACGATCTTTGCGCTAGCAGGTCAACACCACCCTTCTTGATCCAAGATTGGTTTCTCTACTCACGATGCTGGAACTTAGGATATAATAATGCTCTCCATCCATTGATTTTTTATGCGGTTCGAGTTCTTTCCTTATTTTTTTTTTTCCTTCTTCATGATGTTATTGTTGTGTAGTGTCACTGCTATGTCCAATGGTATTAGAAACTACTTGGAGTTTTGCAATTTGTTTGGCCATTGATCTTCAGGATGCTCAGGTTAACACTACTGTTCTTGATCCAAGATGGGATTCTTCAATCCAAATGCTGGAATTCGGGATATTATAGTGTTGTCAGGCTATTGATTTTATCTGAATTCTTTTTCATTTATTTCACCTTTAATTCTATGATTAATACTGAGTTTAATACTAAAATTAATGTGTAGCCAGCATAAATGCAACAAATCTACTGTACAAACATATGGTATTAAGAATACACGATAGGGTGGTTCTTTTTCTTTTTGTACTATACTTTATCGTCAGCAGTCAGAGCCATAATTAGATGCAACGCTGGTCGACATATGGTAGCATGACAAGACAAGATGGCGGAAAGATAGACAAAAAGCAAGAGCAATTGGTGGCAAGGATTGGAGATATCCTTGAGGAGTAAAGGTGCAGAGAGTTGATGGTAAGGAGGGAAGGAGAGGATTGAAGAGGAAAGGAGAGGAGATTGGGGAAGTAGGGAAGAGGTAATGGATGAGAACGGGGACAATATCGGCCTTATCAAATGTGAACAGGTTATTCCGTCCTCTAGCTTACAGTGATCCATTGATCTGTTAGACTCAATCTAATCGAAGAATAGTCTTGAACATAAATTAGCTTATATCAATGGATTTCTAAATAGAGATTAGAGGAGATGTTTGTATACAATATTGGCAAAATCCTAGATGTTTTCCTGATTAAAGCATGCAGGAATATGGAAAATAGTCCGTCTCACTTAAGAACCGGTTGAGACGATTGACCGTTATAAGGGATTGTATTTACTGCATGATGGTATTGGGTTACAATTCCATGTGTAACTGAAAATTTCATCGTACTTCTATTTCCGAGGAACTTACTTTGGGTGGTTATCGCATTCATGGATGATGTTTCTGCGTTGGGACTGATAGCGGGCTTACCATAATAAATAGAAATGCGGCTGATAATAACGTAAACAATCTTCTCGGCCCTAAGTATGTAACAATGAGTTAATTTGTCCGTGGTAAAATCTTTCTTCTTATACTCGGTAGGCCCAAGCCACGTGCCTTGCTTATAGTCCCATCATTCTGACGGTGTAGGAAAATGAATGCCAATAGGTCGGTCTAGGGTGAATTTTTCTGTGAATAATCATAAGTCTCTCTCTCTCTCTCTCTCTCATATCATCCTCGGTTCTCCGGCAAGTTAACGTGATGCTTATTAACTAACCATATGAAATATATTAAAGCTCATGAACAGCTTTGAACATTGGTCAACCAACATTTGCCGCAAAGTACATATTTATGGCTTATATATATACATATATTGAACGAGGTTAAATTATATTGTTGTATCCGTTATCTTTGATCAATGCCGGTCAGTGGAGCATGTGCACTGCACGACGGGAAAATGATAGATTATAGACTGTTAGTACGCATCAAACACTGCAATTTTACGAGCTAACAAGGACTGTCCTCTACTTAAAAAAACCAAAAGCTAACTAGGATCGTGATCAAAGAGTAAAATTGTCAAGATTCAGAGATTCCTTTCAAAAGAAAATATAAATAAACGGTATAAGGGAAGCCTTCAAGCTAGTGGCTTGTTGCTTCCTTTCGCTTACGATTCTCAGCACACTCCGGACTGGGGATTTTTTTTGTTTATCCCGGCAGAGACTGGAATGACAACTCAAGCCACTTCCTCTACGTGTCCCGACTTTGATCGGTAGAGGGACCAATTAATGGATCTTGTTCAGGCTTTGGCAACTGTCCTCCCCCCCCCCCTGCGGGCCACTGCAGGACAGCTTTCTGCAAAAGGGAATCACGTTGACGTATCATAACGGATCTGAGGCTTTGAGAGCCTTGTGGTCTTGTCCAGTAGAATAGTAGCAAATCAGACGGTTCCTTTCAGATCTTCGGGTGGCATGGCATGTTCTTCTGAATTAAAGAATCAGTACTGCTATCATGGTAGTTGCTCCAAAGGATGGATGCATGCATGCCTGTACCCAGCTAATAAAAGGCTTGCCCACCATGTGGGCATGGGTGGGCTTTAGCTACCTTTTGTGGTTTCCCCTGATATTGGATCCGTCCAGCTTTCTAACAAAAGTAGAAATATGATAAAATTCTTCTCTTTTTTTTTTTTTTTTTTTCCTCCCCTTATCTAGCTCAGCTGGATCCATGGGAGGAAGAAAGATTGTCGTCTCACAATTAACATAATCTTTCACTGTCATATCACCAAAAAGTATGCACTCTTTAGTATTAATAAACTTATCTTTGGAATTATTTTAGTATTATTAAGTTGTAGAGGCGGGCGCACGCTACAGAGCGAGTGTTGTCGCACCAAAACCTTGCGAGGTGGAGACGGTTGCGTTGGGTCGAGCACGAGCACCGGCAGAGCTCATAGAAAAAGGTTACGTGACTCGCTGTGTGGAACCCCACCGGCCCCCTGCGTTTCCCACACCAGTTAAAGCAAAAGGAGGAGAAGCCGGCCCATGTCATCATCATTCCGCTGCAGGTTGTGCCGATGTTCCCCGCCTTTCCCCATGCCTGTCAGAAAATAAATTGCCTCTGGCTCCATGTCAGTGGAGGGCTATAATTAAACCGCAAGACTGGATGATGACCGCCCCAAGAACTTTTTCAGCAGTAAATCTCAGCAACAGGTTCTTGGTTTTATTGCTCTTTAGATCCAATGCTGGGGGAAAAGAACGTCCACTTAATGCTCCATATATTTATAACAATTCACATGGAGAAGGGAAGCCTCGATCGCGTGAGGTTGGGAAACTGGTGCGAACATCCATATGGTAGCTTTAATACGATGAGCGAGAGAGCAGCGACACGAGGGAAGCACTCCAAGTGCGAACGGGAGATGTCCGGGTATTAACCGTCTGAGTGAATTAGTTGAGTGCGTTTATGAGGTTCACGAGGAATACACACACATCACACCATTAGAGTGACACATCATTTACACTGCCAGATAGAAAAAAAGTATTCATTGTCGCAAGGCTTATCTACGGTTACCATTCCTTAACTGCCATCGTAGGTTTCCATATAATGAAATTGTGCAGACCTGGGAAAGGAATGTTGGATGCGCTCCCAGTGCAGAATACCTGGAGTCGGCAGCCTCACTACCGTGCAGGCTCCACAAAATGTTTGCCTTTCATTGTCATATAAGTAGGTGTGAGTTGGGCGTTTATTAGGGGAGGGTGATGATACGAGCATCTCTCACCTACCGGCTCTTTGAAGTATATGGATAAAAATACTCTATTAACATGTGCATGTTTTTACAAAATTTTTGCTATGCAGGTCCTGCATGATATATATCACATGATTGGAACAATGATTTGCGATGTTAAACAAAAATTATCTCAATGATTTTCATTTGCAGCATAATTAGATATCCTCATGGCAAATGATCGTAGTGTCAACGTTGGTAGCAATTTTGAACCGTACAAAAATGTATAATAAAATATATATACTGTTCCTCTTGTAATATATGTATATTTGTATGTGCTATAATGTATGAAGAGCCCACGTAGAAATGTCTCCTCCGAGCAGGTAGAACGAGTAGTTTATTGAACTGAAAGAGATGGTGTTGTCTTGATCGGCCGGGTCAAGGATGGTAGGCTACTATGTGTAACGTATCAGGCACGTGAAAACTCAACTACTTCCAATATCTTTATGCATCACATTATATAATATTGTTGATGTCATTATCTTTGAGATGGACTCTCTGTTAGCTTACTTAATAACAGCAAATTCCAGCTATTAGATTTGTTGTCATCGCGGCTAACCCGGGTGTGCTTACCATCCCCTATCAATAGTACTGTTGGAGATAAACTCCATTCCCACCGAAGTCCAGTCCGATGCTTAGTCTAATGCGATTGGTAATTACGGAAGAGCTTTGATTGAGAATTCATCCTCCAGCAGTCGAATCTCAATCGAACTCCTCCAGCGGTCGAATCCCTTCCGAACTTCCTCCAACGGTCGAACCCTAGCCAAACTCTTTCAAACAGCCGAACTCCTCCAACGGCCGAACTCCTTTCGAACTCTTACAGCGGCCAAACTCCTCCTAAACTTCTCCTTCGGCCGAACTTCTCCATTAGTTGGACTCCTTCCGGACTTCTTCCTCAGTCGGATTCCTTCAGGAGCCGAACTTTTTCCAAATTTCTTCTTCGATCAAATTCCTCCAAAAGTCGAACTCCTTTCGGACTTCTCCTTCAACTGAACTTCTTTCAGACTTCTCCTTCAGTCGGATTCCTACAGGAGCCGAACTCCTTCCGGACATCTCCTTCAATCAAACTTCATCTGGATTCCTCCAGCGGATTACTTTCATATTTCAAGTAGTATTCCTCCCAGATGATCCCCTCTAGCCGTATTCCCTTTAGGAGTCTGAACTCCTCTGGAATTGATATATATCAAAGTTCTTCACCAACCAACGCCTACTTCCTCCGAACTTCGACTATTAAATCTTAACGAATAGACGACTCCACTATCGAACGGTTACGACTGTCATTATCAGTCTATTACGAGCGATACCTCTCTCTATAATAAATTCTATATAGCCCCAAGCGGTCCACTACCGGATGGTTATGACAGGCTCCGTCTATAAAAAGAGACCCTTCAGATACGTTTTCTCTAAGCTCTCTTCTTTTTTTAAAAACTCTGCTGAATTTTTGCTTAAGCACTCCATTTTTATTGGCCAGAAGAGCTGACTTGATCATCGGAGGGTCATGCTGGAGTCACCACCACTCCAAATGAGATTTTATTTTGCAGATCACCGATGGTGACCTCTTCTTTCTCAACTCCAGCTCGATCCGACATCAAACAGATTCTGCACCAACAGGATTGATGCTAGAGGAAGGACCTTCTGTTCCTGAGGTACCCTTATTCTTAAAAGAGTGCTCAACTGACCTTATGGATCTTTTTCTTCAAGGTCCATCTCTATTCTCTCCCTCGATCTCAAGAAATGCCTCCAAAGAAAGTGACTATCTGAAGATCTATCACTTCTACCGTCAGATCCGATCTAGACCCATTTGTTCCTACTCCAGCGTCGGCGCTTTAACCTCCTCCTCCACCAACGGCCATGGTAGATCCGAAGCAGTTTAACCTACTAATACAGCGGATTTAGGGCCTCACCGAGATGGTGCAGACCATGCGATAGCCCCCGGAGGTGATTCCGCTAGAAAACTCATCATCGGTATGTCAGAAATCGATCCCAAGAAAGAGTACTTGGGCTAACATACCCATCGCCTCTGGGAAGAGAAAATAGAGAGCAGAGGATCCTTGTTTGGATCATGATTTTTCTTCGAAAGAGACCTTCACCTTCTATAACCGAAAGCCTTCCAAGATCTGCGATCGAGATGACGTCCTCGACCAAAAACTGTGAGAGATGGACCGACGAGTTGAAAAACTCCACCACGTCATCTCGGCTCGCCATGACGACATCTGTACCGATCCCTCTTTTTCTTTTCGAATTATGCAAGAGCCCATTCCACTGAACTTCAAGCTTTCCCAATTTGAAAGCTACGATGGAACCTCTAATCCGATCGATCACCTAGAGGCCTTTCGGACCATGATGCTGCTCCATGGCGCATTAGATGCCATCTTATGTCGAGCTTTTTCATCTATCTTAAAGAGAGTAACAAGAAACTGATACTCGGCATTGAAGTCGGATACAATCTTCTTCTTTGATCAGATGAGCCATCAGTTTGCAACTTACTTCATTAGCAGCCGACATCCGCATCGAGGTTTGAATTTTTTGATGAATATCAAGCAGAAGAAGGAAGAATCGATCCAGGCTTATGTTACTCGATTTAATACTGCTACATTGGAGGTCCAAAATCTGGACCAGTCTGTTGCAATGGCCACACTCAAGGGCGGCCTTCAGAAGAATGATTTATTATTTTTCTTGAAGAAGAAATATCCCAAGGATTTTGCCGATCTACTAGCTCGGGCTGAAGGATATACCCGAGCGAAAGAAGCCTTCAAGTTGAAGGATGAAAAAGCTGCAGAAGAGCGATGGACGGATGAGTGGCACTCACGGACTCCCTCCGAGCGCAAGCGAGTCCAAACTTCTCCTCGAGCTCGTCATCAAAGAAGCCCCGACAGAAAGGCGTGAAGAAGTTCTCCCCTCAGAAGGTTTCACAACTATGCACCCTTAATGATCCTAAAACTCAAGTTCTGATGGAAATTAAGAATCAACTATCAAGATCAGAAGAATTATGATTTTCTCCAAACAAGCATAATCGAAGCAAGTACTGTTTGTATCATCATGATCACGGTCACGATACTGAAGAATGCATTCAGCTCCAAGATGAGATCGAGAAGCCATCAAGAGAGGCCGGCTGGGTCGATTCCTCAGATATCAATCTGAAGTAAGAGAAGATCAGCCAAGGATGCTACCACAACTAGAACCACCAATAAGGAAGGAATAACAAAAAGATCGATCGTCTCTTGACATCATCAAAGCTATCTCTAGGAAGGCTTAGTACTTCGGCGAGCCGCCATCTCTCAATCTCGAAGCTAAGGAAGGCTTGCCCTAAATTAAGAAGGCCTGTATGAAATAGAGGAGGTCGTTCGGTCCAAAACTTATCATCTGAAGGAGCTCAGAGGAACAACGGTCCCACGATCTTGAAACTCAGAGAGTTCGAAAATGTACTACCAGTAATTTTTCTTCAATAAAACTCCTCCATTTCAACATTATTGTTTCTTGATGCAAAAACTATGTACCGATAGGAAAGAAATAATTAAAAGTGAACATGTTAGGAACATGAGAAGAACCTCATCCTAACATGGGCAAATCGAAGGCCTCATTTATTTTAGACAAGGTGAGAAGAGAGGCTCCGACAACAGCCCTAATGTGCTCCTACCGTCTGTTAGGAACGGAAGGAGAACCTCATCCTAATATGAGCAAAAGTCAGAACCTCGTAGGCCAAAGATGTGGAGAAAGAAGAAGCTCGGTGGAGAATCTTAACATGTATTTTTTCATGATAACTTGACTACGCCAAATGCCAAAGGCAGAACCTTATCCTGATTTGCAAGAGAGGTCCTAGTTTGATATCCACAATAGACTCGACGTCCACAACGAGCTCGGTGTCCGCAACAAGCAACATGCACGAAAACTCGGGACCGAAACTCTTTTTCGAGCTTCAACCTCAATAGGAGATAAGATCTCTCTCAAGTTTTAACCTCGATCGAAAATAAGATCTCCTCCGAGCTTCAACCTGAATAGGAGATAAGATCTTCTTCAACCTTGGTCGGAGATAAGATCTCCTCCGAGCTTCAACCTTGGCTGGAGATAAGATCTCTCCCAAGCTTTAACTTCAACATCAATAGGAGATAAGATCTTTTTCAACCTCAGCTAGAGATTAGATCTCCCCCGAGCTTCAACTTTAACCTCAACAAGAGATAATATCTCCTTCAACCTCGACTGAAGATAAGATCTTTCTCAAGCTTCAATTTCAACCTTAACAGGAGATAAGATCTCCTCCAACCTTGGCTAGAGATAAGATCTCTCCTGAGCTTTAACGTCAACCTCAACAGGAGAAAAGATCTTCTTCAACCTCGGCTGGAGATAAGATCTTCCCCGGCTTCAACTTCAACTTTCAACAGGAGATAGAATCTCCTTCAACCTCGACTGGAGATAAGATCTCTTCGAGCTTCAACCTCAATAGGAGATAAGATCTCCTTCAACCTCGATCGGAGATAAGATCTCCTTGGAGCTTTAACCTTGGTCGAAGATAAGATCTCCTCTGAGCTTCAACCTCAACAGGAGATAAGATCTTTCCCAAGCTTCAACCTCAACAGAAGATAAGATCTCTTTCAACTTCGGCTGGAGATAAGATCTTCTCAAGCTTCAACCCTTCAATAGGAGATAAGATCTCCTTCAACCTCGGCTGGAGATAAGATCTTCTCCGAGCTTCAACTTCAAAGTCAACAGGAGATAAGATCTCCTTCAACCTCGGCTGAAGAAAAGATCTCATCCGAGCTTCAACTTTAACCTCAATAAGAGATAAGATCTCCTTCAACCTCAGTTGGAGATAAGATCTCTCCCTCAACTTCAATAGGAGATAAGATCTCCTTCAACCTCCGTTGGAGATAAGATCTCTCCCGAGCTTCAACCTCAACCTCAACAGGAGATAAGATCTCCTTCAACTCCGATAGGAGATATGATCTCTTCTGAGCTTCAATCTCAATGAGTGTAGAGCCTGAAAAAAAACTTCGACAGTCGTCTTTTTATACTTCTTTCAAATTTTGAACTCGAGAGTGAGGGGACTATTATTGGAGATAAATCTCACTCCCGTTGAAATCAAGTCTGATGCTTAGCCTAATGCAACTGGTAATCACGGAAGAGCTTCAATTGAAAATTCTTCCTCTAGCAGCCGAATCCCGATCGAACTTCTTTAGCAGTCGAACTTCTTCAGTGGTCGAACTCCTCCAGGACTCCATCCAGCGATTGAACCCTAGCCAAAATCCAATCCAATGGACGAACCCCTTCCGAACTCCTCCTGCGGTCGAATCCCTTTCGAACTCCTACAGCGGCCGAACTCCTCCCAGACTTCTTCTTCGATCGAACTTCTCCATCAGTCGCACTCCTTCTAAACTTCTCCCTCAATCAGATTCCTTCAGGAGCCGAACTCCTTCCAAATTTTTTCTTCAGGAGCTAAACTCCTTCCGGACTTCTACTTCAGTCGAACTCCTTCTGGACCTCTTCTTCAATCGGATTCCTATAAGAGTCGAACTTTTTTCTAATATCTCCTTCAGTCAAACTTCATCTGAATTTCTTCAGTGGATTACTTTTAGATTTCAAATAGTATTCCTTCCAGATAATCTTCTCTAGCCATATTCTCTTTAGGAGTTCGAACTCCTCTAAAATTGATATATGTCAAAGTTCTTTACCAACCAATGCCTGCTTCCTTCGGATTTCGACTATTAAATCTCAATGAATAGACGACCCCACTACTGGACGGTTACGACTGTCATTATCAATCTATTACGAGCGACACCTCTCTCCATAATAAATTCCACATGACCCCAAATGGTCCACTATCGGATAATTAGGATAGACTCCGTCTATAAAAAGGGACCCTCCAGATACGTTTTCTCTAAGCTCTCTTTTTTTTCTAAAAATTTTGCTGAATTCTTGCTTGAGCACTCCATTTCTATTGGCCAGAAGAGCTGACTTGATCGTCGGAGGATCCTGCCAGAGTCACCACCACCGACTTCGGATGAAACTTTATTTTGCAGGTCACCGACAACGACCTCTTCTTCTCCAACTCCAGCTCGATTCGACGTCAACCAAATTCTGCACCAACAGAATTAGTACTAAAGAAAGGGCCCTCTATTCCTGAGATATCCTTATTCTTAAAGGAGTGCTCAGCCGACTCTATGGATCTTCTTCTTCAAGGTCCATCTCCATCCTCTCCCTCGATCCCAAGAAATGCCTTCAGGGTCTTCTTCTTTAAGGTCCATTTCCATCCTCTCCCTCGATCCCAAAAAATGCCTCCAAAGAAGGCGACTATATGAAGATCTATCACTTCTACCGTCAGATTCGAGCTAGATCCATCCATTTTGATTCTAGTCCCGGCGCTTCAACCTCCTCCTTCACCAGTGGCTACGGTAGATTTTGAGCAGTTTAACCTACTAATGTAGTGGGTTCAGAGCCTTATCGAGATGGTGCAGACCATGCAGCAGTCTCGGGCAATGATTTCATCAGAAAATCCACCATCGGTATGTTAGGAATCGATCCCGAGGAAGAGCACTTGGGCTAGTATACCCGTCGCCCCCGAAAAGAAAAAATAGAGAGCAGAGGATCCTTGTTTGGATCATGATTCTTCTTTGAAAGAAACCTTCCCCATCTATGGTCGAAAGCCTTCCAAGATCTGCGATCGAGACGACGTCCTCGATCAAAAATTATAGAAGATGGACCAATGGATTGAGAAACTCCGTCACGTCACCCTGGCTCGCCATGATGAGGTCTGCATTGATCTTTCTTTCTCTCTCCAAATCATGCAAGAGCCCATTTTGCCAAACTTCAAGCTCTCCTAAGTTGAAAGCTACAATGGAATCTCTAATCTGATCGATCACCTAGAGGTCTTTCGGACCATGATGTTGCTCTATGGCTCATCAGACGCCATCTTATATCAAGCTTTTTCATCTACCTTAAAGAAAGTAGCAAAAAACTGATACTCGGCATTGAAGCCGGGTACGATCTTCTTTTTTGACTAGATAAGCCATTAGTTTGCAACTCATTTCATCAGCAATCAACGTCCGCATCGAGGTTCGAATTTTCTGATGAATTTCAAGCAGAAGAAGGAAAAATCGATCCGGACTTATGTTATCTGATTTAATACTACAGCATTGGAGGTCCGAAACCTGATCCAGTCTGTTGCAATGGCCGCACTCAAGGGCAGCCTTCAGAAGAATAATTTACTGTTCTTCCTGGAGAAGAAGTACTTCAAGAATTTTATCGATCTGCTAGCTCGAGCTGAAGGATATACCCGAGCGGAAGAAGCCTTCAGGTTGAAGGATGAGGAAGCCGCAGGAGAGCGGTGGGCGAGCGAGTCCAATAGATGCGTCATTAATAGAGGGCCGAATGAAGTTCGATCGTGCTCACGGACTCCCCCCGAGTGCAAGCGAGCCCAAACTCCTCCTCGAGCTCATCATCAAAGAAGCCCTGATAGAAGGGTGCGAAGAAGTTCTCCCTTTAGAAGGTTTCACAACTATGCTCTTCTTAATGCTCCTAAAACTCAAGTTCTGATGGAAATTAAGAATTAACTACCAAGAATAGAAGAATTATGATCTTCTCCAAACAAGCGCAATCGAAGTAAGTACTATTTGTATCATCATGATCATGGCCACGATACTGAAGAATGCATTCAGCTCTAAGATGAGATCGAGGAGCTCATCAGGAGAGACTGACTGAATCAATTTCTCAGACATCGATCTGAAGCAAGAGAAGATCAGCCAAGGACGCTACCGCAGTTAGAACCACCAATGAGGAAGGAATAATAAGGAGATCAGCCACCTCTCAACGTATCAATGCTATCTCTAGGGAGGCTTAGTACTTCGATGAGCCACCATCTCTCAGCCTCGAAGCTAGGAGAGGTTTGCCCCAAATTAGGAAGGCCCATATAAAATAGAAAAGGTCGTCTGGCCCAAAACTTATTATCTGAAGGAGCTCAGAGGAACAACACTCCCACGACCTTGAAACTCAGAGAGTCTGAGAATGTACTATCAGTAATTTTCCTTCAATAAAACTCTTTCATTTCAATATTATTATTTCTTGGTACAAAAACTATATGACTATAGAAAAGAAATAATCAAAAGTGGCCATATTAAGAACAGAAAGAGAACCTTGTCCTAACATGGTCAAATTGAAGATCTCGTTCATTTTAGACGAGATGAGAAGAGAGGCTCGGATAATAGCCCTAATGTGCCCCTACCGTTCGTTAGGAATAGGAGGAGAACCTCATCCTAACATGAGCAAAAGTTAGAACCTCATAGGCCAAAGATGTGGAGAAGAAAGAAGCTCGATGGAGAATCCTAACACGTATTTTTTCATGACAATCTGACTACGTCAAATGTGAAAGACAGAATCTTATCCTGATTTGCAAGAGAGGTCCTAGTTCGACATCCACAATAGGCCCGACGTCCACAACAAGCTCGATGTTCGCAACAAGCAACAAGCACGAAAATCTGGGATCGAAACTCTTTCTCGAGCTTTAACCTCAATAGGAGATAAGATCTTTTCCGAGTTTCAACCTCGATTGGAGATAAGATCTTCTTCAAGCTTCAACCTCAACAGGAGATAAGATCTCTTTCAAGCTTCAACCTCGGTCGAAGATAAGATCTCTTCTGAGTTTCAACTTCAACGTCAACAGAAGATAAGATCTCCTTCAACCTCGGTTGAAGATAAGATCTCTTTCGAGCTTCAACTTTAATCTCAATAAGAGATAGGATCTCCTTCAATCTTGGTTAGAGATAAGATCTCCCACGAACTTCAACTTTAACCTCAACAAGAGATAAGATCTCCAATAATCTCAGTTAGAGATAAGATCTTCCTCAAGCTTCAACGTCAACCTCAATAGGAGATAAGATATCATTCAATCTCGATTGAAGATAAGATCTCTTTCGGATTTTAACTTTAATTTCAATAGAAGATAGAATCTCCTTCAACCTCGGTCGGAGATAAGATCTCCTTCAAGCTTCAACCTCAACAGGAGATAAGATCTTTTCAACCTCGATCGGGAGATAAGATCTCCCCCGAGCTTCAACCTCAATAAAAGATAAGATGTCCTTCAACCTCGATCGGAGATAAGATCTTCTCCGAGTTTCAACCTCGATCGGAGATAAGATTTCATCCGAGCTTCAACCTTAGTCGGAGATAAGATCTTCCCCGAGCTTCAACCTCAATAGGAGATAAGATCTTCTTCAACCTCGACTGAAGATAGGATCTCCCCTAAGGTCCAACCCTTCAACAGGATATAAGATCTCCTTCATTCTCGACTGAAGATAAAATCTTTCTCGAGCTTCAACTTCAATGTCAACAGAAGATAAGATCTTCTTTAACTCGATTGGAGAAAATATCTCCTCCGAGCTTCAACTTTAACCTCAATAAGAGATAAGATCTTCTTCAATCTCGGTTGGAGATAAGATCTCCCTCGGGCTTCAACTTCAACCTCAACAAGAGATAAGATCTTCTTCAACCTCGACTGAAGATAAGATCTCTCCTAAGCTCCAATCCTTCAATAGGAGATAAGATCTCCTTCAACTTCAACTGGAGATAAGATCTTCTCCCGAGCTTCAACTTCAACATCAATAGGAGATTAGATCTCCTTCAACCTCGACTGGAGATAAAGATCTCCTTCGAGCTTCAACTTTAATCTCAACAGAAGATAAGATCTCCTTCAACCTCGACTGGGGATAAGATCTTCCCTGAGCTTCAACTTCAACCTCAATAGGAGATAATATCTTCTTCAATCTTGGTTGGAGATAAGATCTCCTCCGAGCTTCAATGTCAATCTCAACAGAAGATAAGATCTCCTTCAACTCGACTGAAGATAAGATCTCCCCCGGGCTTCAACTTCAACTTCAACTTCAAGTTTAACAAGAGATAGGATCTCCTTCAATCTCGGTTGGAGATAAGATCTCCCCTGAGCTTCAACCTCAATAGGAGATAAGATCTTCTTCAACCTCGATCAGAGATAAGATCTCCCTTGAGCTTCAATAATGACTGAAGATAAGATCTCCCTCGAGCTCCAATCCTTCAATAGGAGATAAGATCTTCTTCAACCTCGGTTGGAGATAAGATCTTCTCTGAGCTCTAATCCTTCAATAGGAGATAAGATCTTCTTTAACCTCGACTGAAGATAAGATCTTCTCCGAGTTTCAACGTTAATCTCAATAGGAGATAAGATCTTCTCCAATCTCAGCTGGAGATAAGATCTTCTTTGAGCTTCAATGTCAATCTCAATAGGAGATAAAATCTCCTTCAACCTCGGTTGGAGATAAGATCTTCTTTGAGCTTCAATGTCAACCTCAACAGGAGATAAGATCTCCTTCAACCTCAACAGGAGATAAGATCTCTTCCGAGCTTCAACCTCAATGAGTGTAGAGCCCGAAAAAGAACTTCGACGGTCATCTTTTTGTACTTCTTTCTTTCGAATTTCGAACTCGAAACTGGAGAGACTATTATTGGAGATAAACCCCGCTTCCATCGAAGTCCAATCTGATGCTTAGCCTAATACGACTGATAATTACAAAAGAGCTTCGATTAAAAATTCTTCCTCTAACAGTCGAACTTCGGTCGAACTTCTTTAGCAGTCGAACTTCTTCAGCTATCGAACCCCTTCCGAGCTTCCTTCAGTGACCGAATCCTAGCCGAACTCCTTCAAGCAGCCGAACTCCTTCAATGGCCGAACCCCTCCCGGACTCCTCCAGCGGTCGAATCCTTTCAAACTCCTACAATAGTTGAACTCCTTCTCCTTCGGTCAGACTTCTCTTTCGGTCAGACTTCTCCATCAATCGGACTCTTTTCGAACTTCTTCTTCAGTTAGATTCCTTCAAGAGCCAAACTCCTTTCGGATTTCTTCTTCAGTCAAATTTTTTCAGGAGCCAAACTTCTTTCAGACTTCTCCTTCAGTTGAACTCCTTTCGAATCTCTTCTTCAATCGAATTCCTACAAGAGCCGAACTCCTTCGGAACATCTCCTTCAGTCAAACTTCATCTGGATTTCTCCAACGGATTACTTCTAAATTTTAAGTAGTATTCCTCCCAGATGATTCTCTCTAGCCGTATTTCTTTTAAAAGTCCAAACTTCTCTAAAATTGATATATGTCAAAGTTCTTCATCAACCAATGCCTACTTCCTTCAGACTTCGACTATTAAATCTCAACGAACAAGCGATCCCACTACTGGACGATTACGACTGTCATTATCAGTTTATTACGAGTGACACCTCTCTCCATAATAAATTTTATATGGTCCCGAGCGGTCCACTACTGGATGGTTACGATAGGCTCCATCTATAAAAAGGGACCCTCCAGATATGTTTTCTCTAAGCTCTGTTCTCCTTCCAAAAATTTTACTGAATTCTTACCTGAGCACTCCATTTCTATTGGCCAGAAGAGCTGACTTGATCGTTGGAGAGTCCTATCGGAGTCACCACCACCAACTTCGGACGAAACTTTATTTTATAGGTTACCGACGGGGACCTCTTCTTTTCCAACTCCAGCTCAATCCAGCGTCAATCCGATTCTACACCAACAAGTACCAACATATTAAACGTCTTTTTGTAGGCTATGCCAGGTGCATGGGTTGATCAAAACACCTCAAGACTAACAGAATAAAAATAAAATGCTAGAAATCAATTGAAGGCTCTAGATATCATATTCAAGAGTCCATGGTAGGAGCAGATATCCTCTCATCCTTCTATGGTCAAGTTTGCTAGCCTCCATGTGTATCCATATTATCAGTTAGTCCTACAGGGTCGTGCTAGGATTTATTTATTTTCCCTGGGGCTCAAATAGCTCGTGTCAACCAAATTTAGTCTAGAATGGTTCTAGGCTCCTGTGCACCATCTAAACCCACCCGGGTCTGATTCCAGAATTTGGATTAAGAGAAAAAAACCAAGAAAGGTGAATGAGTAGCCGAGACTGTAGACCAAGGAGGAAGCAAGAAATACGTGTACATGGTCAACAGGGAAAAGATTCACTTATCATACAAAAGAAAAAAAAAGGAAAAAGATGCGCTTGTGAAATTGTTTTGAAGGAGAGGCTATTTTCAATTTTCAAAACCTAGGTTCCATGGTGAAATGGTATTGTTGCTCCTGGATCTCCCAGCTTGAGGTCGGTTGACGAGGATGGAGGAGCTCGACCATCAATGAATATGAGGCCGAGGATGAACTTTTGCAGGAGCTTCATCCATTCACCTGCAATAAAGTCTCCACCAGAGTGTTCTCCGGTGAATATCCTCCGATGCTCAAGTTAGGAGATTGGAGAACAATGAAGAGAGAAAGCATCAAATTGAATGGCATACCTAAAGGATCTCGAAGCTCCTTTATTTATAGGGGAGGAATTAGAGTCGTATCTATTTCGGACTCTAACGACTTTTTGAGTTTGTCGTCCTGAATTGATTCAAAAAATTTTTTTTCCTTCTTAGGACATGGGATTGCGAAAGATTCTCCCTTTATCTGAGTTTATCGATTCGGAGAGGATGTAGTTTCAGCAAGAATGATTGTAGACTGGCCATTGACGAGCTATGAGCCTATTCATGTAGCTTGATGGTCGACCTGAATCCGACGATGATGAGGTATGAAGACCTACATCATTTTGCTAGGAAGCGATCTTCAGTAGGTCGGATAGAATTGTAGGTCGGCTTAGGCCAATCTATAGCTAACTGCGAGCGAAGTGTCGCATCATTCCACTTAGACAATTCATTAGGATAAGTCGGCAGCGGACCTAAATAGACCGAGGCCACACCAGCCCCATTCCATAATAGCTGCCCCCCACTTACGAGGTCGATCTATCTTTAAGTGATCGATGTAAGTATTCTATCGAAGCCGAGGACGATCTTCAAATCATGACCGCATTGTCGTGTTGAAGATTAGTAGCATGATAAGATTGGAAGAAGTCTAACAATCATGAAATCTAACCATCCGTTGCTTTGATCCGGATCTACCCATTCCGATCAATTAGTATCTGACACCTGGCAAAGATCTAGAAGGATAGATGAAATAAGGATAGATCGAAGCCATTCATGCCTCTTATAAATAGGAGTCAGTGTTATTCTTTTTGACTGCTACTGTTGCTTAAACGATGAACTCTGGCACTTTGTGCATGAGGAATAGCTCGGACTCAGCTGAGCTACCATCGACCCCACCTTAACTTCCCTCCTTGCTCAGCCTCCTCGCCCCTTAGGTCAGTCTTTTCCACACTCATGAGTCAATTTAGTCTATCCCAATCTTCTTGGGGCTCGGATAGCTCTTCTAGTGGTGATCACGGTTCTAGGGTAATAGGTTCTTCGGGCAAATTCGAAGAACGTGAAGTTTTGAACTATGGTCCTTTCAAAATAAATTTCATCCTCTCCTCAGAAGACCTGAAAGTCATTAGGATGAAATACCATGTCCCCCATAATTTTAAGTTAGAGGTCGCCGGTCCCGAGGAGTGTATAGCTCTTTCTCATCCTGGACGGGTTGGTGTTTACGAGGAATCGCAAAAAGCTGGCCTTAGATTGTCTTTTCATTTTTTAATCGTTGAGTTTCTGAACCTATATAGAAGTAGTTTTTATTGTTTGGCGTCGAACTCCTGACGATCGATCCTAGGCTTCTTCACCCACCGCCTCCTCCTCGAGGTCAAGCCTACCTTCCATCTTTTTTGAGCTTGCTTCACTTTAAAGAAGTATCCAATGGAGGTCGGATGGTGGTTTGCCTCTCCTCGGAGAGGATGCTGCCTTTTCTGAGGTGCTCCTTCCTCGATGCATAATTGGAAGGAGCACTTCTTTTTTATTTCGATTGAGCAACCATGGGATTTCAGTACATCATGAGAGCGACCTCATAGGTCGATCGTCAGACCTCCAACACTGTTCGATATCGAGGAAGAGGCCTTAAGTCAGATCTTTAGTCTCGCTCCTCTCCTGCTGTCCGGGTTTCTTATCGAGGAAAACTTATTTAATATCGGACTGATTCCAATTAATCCGAGGAGTAAGTGTTCTTATGAGATTTTGTTTGGATTGTCTTTTCTTTTCTTGTCATTATCATTGATCGAGTCTTGTATTTTCTATCCAGCGATGAATCCGTCCGACCTCAAAACTCTTCGATGGATGGCGAAGAAGAGAAAGATGAGCGCAGCCATGGCCCCCAAATGCGCTCGGATCAAGGCTGTCCTGGTGTTGCCCACGATAGGAGGTTCCTCGAGAGCGGCCAATGTCTCGAGGAAGGAGAAGTCGACACCGACGAAGGCTGTGATGTTGGTTCGGTCTGCTGCTCCAGTGGAGTCCGTCCCTCGACCTTCTGCATCTTCCTCCAAAAGAAGCTCGGGTGGGCCGAAGATTTCCATCCGAATGTCCGACCATGGACTCGATGTTTCGAGGAGTGTATCTTCGATGAAAGTTTTCTCGGATACCGAGGATAAAAGGAAGGGCATCGGTGACTACCATTTCATCCATTCCTTGCTGAAGTCGGTCATCTTATCGATTGACGTCCAAACCTTCGAGGAGGTCGGGGGTGCCTTCCGCATTCAGAACTTCTATGAATCTCTCCTTCGGGTACGTATCAGCATTTTTATCGATCTTTGTTTTAGCTCTTCCGTTCATTCCTCAGCTCAGCTTTTTTTTCTTCTCTCTTCTTCCTTTCCTTTTTTTTTTAGCTCATCCATCATGTGGACCATTTTTCCAAAGTAATTAGAGAGGTTCGGTGCCTCTTTAAGGAAGCTGAGGAGAAAGCCGCCCAAGCCAACCGAAGGGTGGACGATGCTCAGTTATCTCAACTGAAGGCCGAGGATGAGATCAGGTCCCTCAGAGAGAGGGTGAAGCAGTTGAAATCTGAGCTAGCTAAGGCTGAAGCTCGAGTGCTGGGGGAGAGGGAGGTCGAAAGGGCACAGGTGGAGGGCGCCAGGGTAGAGGCAGTCGAGGCCTTCCATACCTCGGAAGAATTCCACAATATCAAGGTAGATTTTGCATCGCTTTCCTACATGCAAGGAGGCATAGACTTGAAAGAGAAGGTCCGAAGGATCTTCTTCGATCTGAATTTGGACCTTCTGGAGTTGGACGACGAGGAGGTCGAGGAAGTTGAGGGTCGAAAAGTTCAAATGGAAGATGTCTTCAGCCCCATGCATGATGATCTGACTACCGAGGACATAGCATCCCCAGTCGTCATCATCCTGCCTGACCAAGCAGAGGTCGGTGAATCTAGAGCTTCGGACGGAGCTTAATGTAGCTTTTTGATCGGGCATGTCCGATCTTTTTTAGATCAACCTTTTTTTTGTCCCCGATTATTGCTGAGGTATCTTTGTATGGACCGACCATCACTTATAAATACTCAATTTTAATACAAAATCTTTTTTTTGCTAAAATTGTTGAGCTCGTATGTTCTCCATTATTTTTTTCTTTTTCAAGATGTAGAACGGCATAGATCTTAGGTGGTGTGACTGAGAAGTCATGACGAATGATTCATACCTCCATGTTACGATCCTCGACCACAGCCAAGGAGCGTGTTATGATGAATTTTGTGGGATGCGTCTCGATCCTCGACTGTGGTCGAGGACTGCATGTTGGCGATTTATGTTGGAGATGCATACCGCTCCTCGACCGTAGTTGAGGAGCGTACGTTAGCGAGATCCGATGGAGATGCGTTCTGCTCCTCAACCATGATCCGATCGAGGAGTGCATGTTGGTGAGATCCAATGGAGACGTATTTTGCTCCTCGATCATGGCCGAGGAGCACGCGTTGGTGAGATTCGATGGAGATGTATTTCGCTCCTCGACCATGGTCGAGGATTGCGCATTGGCGAGATCCGATGGAGATGCATTTCGCTCCTCGATCGTGGCTGAGGATCGTGCATTAACGAGATTCGATGAAGACACGTTTCGCTCCTCGACCGTGGTCGAGGAGCATGCATTGGCAAGATCTGATGAAGACATTTTTTACTTTGATGGAGATGCGTTCTGCTCCTCGACCATAGCCGAGGAGCGTGCGTTGGCGAGATCCAATGGAGATGCGTTCCGCTCCTCGATCACGGTCGAGGAGCGTGTGTTAGCGAAGATAAAACTTGCAAAAAGTTATTATTCATTATCAAAAAAAAATTTGAGATGAAAATTACATTCTAAGGATAATATCTTTGAAGATTGTCGGCATTCCAGGTCCTTGAGATTGGAGTTCCATCCAATCGACGGAGATGGTAAGTTCCAGGCTGAACTACTTCAGCCACGCGATAAGGACCGTCCCACTTTGGCGATAATTTTGACTGTTCGGATGGGCAAGAAATCTCGGCTCGATGAAGAACTAATTATCCTGCCAGAAAAATACTTTACTCAAGAATTGTAGTACCGAGCAGCTTTCTGTTGATAGTTGGCCATTCAAACTCGAGCTCGTTCTCGAGTTTCTTTCGGTAGATCTAGATTCGCTTTCATTCCAAAGAAATTGCTATCTTCATTGAACTCTTCCATTCGGAGCGTGGGTAACCCAATCTCTGGGGTATCACAGCTTTCATACCGAAGGCCAATATGAAAGGTATCTCTCCAGTTGGGATACGTTGCATCATACGATACGCCCAAAGAATGTTGTACAGCTCTTCGACCCATGATTCTTTTTCCTGGCTTATGCAAGCTTTTAACCCCTACAATAATATCCTGTTTGTCACCTCAATCTCACCATTAGTCTATGGATGACCTACTGATATCAATCTATGAAAAATTTCATAGTCATTATAGAATCCTGTAAACCTCGGGTTATTAAATTATCATCCATTATCGGTTATGATGGTGCGTGATAAATCAAATTGATATATGATAAACTTCTAGATAAAATTTCGAACTCTAACTTTGGTAATTATAGCTACTACCTCTGCTTCTATCCATTTAGTAAAATAGTTGATCGCAACAATCAGAAACTTCTTCTATACTACGGCGACGAAAAATGGTCCAAGAATATCCATTCCCCATTGAGAAAAGGACCAAGAGGTCATGATCGGAGCCAATAAAGTCGATGGTCAGCGCTGAATGTTTGAGGTCCTTTGGCATTGGTCACACTTGCTCATTAGATCGGCCGCATCTCTTTGCATAGTTGGCCAAAAATATCTCTATCGTAATATTTTATAGGGTAGAGCCTTGCCCCCTAGGTGATTACCACAGATTTTTTCATGAACTTTCCATAGGGCATAGTTGGCTTCCAAAGGATGGAGGCATTTGAGCAGAGGTAGGATGAAAGATCTCTTATACAACTTTCCTTCATAGACGATGTATTATGGAGCGAGACATCTCAGCCTTTTTGCCTCATTTCAATCTACGGGCAAAGTTTCATCTAGCTTGGCTTTGGATTAGCTTGCATTATCGGGGCCTCCTCAATACTCGGCTTCTCTAGGACTTTCATATATGAGCTTCTTTTTAGGCCGGCCATCCCATGGGTTGCTAGCTTAGAAAGAAGATCAACTCATGCATTTTCCATCCTTGGTATCTACTGAACATCCACTGCTAAAAAGCTAGAAGCTAAGTTCCTGATCTTCTGTAGATACTTAACCATATTCGGCTTCTGAGCTTCATATTCTTTCTGAACCTAGTCAATCACCAACTACGAATTACTATGGATTTTGAGATGCTTAACTCCCATTTCTTTTGCTATTCTGAGTCCCGCTACCAATGCCTCATACTCGACTTCATTGTTAGAAGCCGAAAAGTCAAAGTGCAGAGCATATTTTGCTACTACTTCCTCCGAACTGGTTAAGATCAACCTGACTCTAGAGCCCACGGTATTCGAAGATCCATCAACATGTAGGGCCCAACATTCATCGATCGAAGAGACTTCAGCGTGACTGGATTCCTTATCCAGGATTGTACATTCCAGGATGAAGTCCGCCAATGCCTGAGCTTTAATGGATGATCTCGACAAATGTTTGATGTCGAATTTACCTAACTCGATAGCCCATTTAGCCAATCGCCCTGAGGGGTCTGGTCGACACAATACCGATCTAATGGGTTGGTTTGTAAGGACTGTGGTGATGTGTGTTTGAAAATATGGACGTAATTTTTTTGTAAATATTACGAGAGCATAGTCAATTTTTTTCAGCCTTGTATATCTGGTCTCAGCATCATGAAGTACCCAGCTCACATAATAGATCGGCTTCTGCACCTTAGCTTCCTGTCGGATTAGAATAGAGCTAATTGTCGAAGAAGAAACAGCTAAATATAAGTACAATACCTCCTCGGGCTTTGGCTTGCTTAAAAGAAGAGGGGAGTCAAGATATTTCTTTAGCTCATCGAAGGCTGTTTGGCATTCATTTGTCCATTAAAAGTCCTTCAATTGTTTAAGAGCTTTAAAAAATGAAAGGCTCTTTTCTATCGATTTTGATAGGAATCTATTTAAGGCTACAATCCTTCTTATGAGTCGCTGCACTTTTTTTATCATCTTTGGGGGCTTCATCTTTTGAAGAGCTTGAATTTTCTTCGAATTGGCCTCAATCCCATGTTGTGACACCATGAACCTAAGAAATTTTCTAGAAGTAACACCGAAGGCATATTTGTTCGGGTTGAGCTTCATCGGAAAGTGCCGCAGTATAGAGAAGGCTTCTTTTAGGTCGTTGATATGATATTCGGCAGTTCTACTTTTGACGAGCATGTCATCCACATACACTTCCATATTTCTCTCAATTTGCTTCTTGAAAAGCTTATTCACAAGTCTTTGATAGGTCACCCCAGCATTTTTCAAGCCAAACGACATGATCCTATAACAAAAAATATCTTGGTCAGTTATGAAAGAAGTTTTTTCTTCATCCTCGGGCACCATTCGGATCTGATTGCATCCCGAGAAAGCATTCATGAATGATAGGAGCTGATATCCTGAGGTTGCATCCACCAGTTGATCTATGCACGATAGAGGATAGCTATTCTTTGGGCATGCTCCATTGAAATCCACATAATTAACACACGTGCATCATTTTCCACTAGCCTTCTTGACGAGGATGATATTAGCCAACCACTCTAAATAATAAATTTCTCAGACGAAACCGACCTTCAAGAGCTTATCAACTTCTTCTTGTATCGCTCTCTAGCATTCAAGGACAAAGCTCCATTTTTTCTGCCTGATCGAACGACGATTCAGATCCACATTGAGTCGATGTACCATGACCTGCGGATCAATGTCGGACATATCCGAAGCTGACCAAGCAAACACATCAGTGTTAGTTCATAGAAATGTGATGAGATGCTATCGATCCTCCTCACATAAGCTTGAGCCGACCTTCACAACTTTGTTTAGATCGTCCTTGATCGATACAGAGATCAGTTCTTTTGCCGTGAAGCCTTTTTGTTCAGTTTGTTCATCCCGAACATCTAACTCATTCATAGGTTGCTCTTCAGCCACCACTCCATGTAAAGTAGTCATGTAACATTCTCTTACGATCGACTGGTTTTCCCTGAGCTCATCGATTTTATGTGGAGTTGTGAATTTGACCTTCAGATGATAGGTCAACACTATGGCCTGAAGGGTATTTAGGCCTGACTGACCTAAGATGACATTGTAGGCAGAGGGGCTATTCATGATGAAATAAGTTATGTCGACAACTGCCTGCCTCGGAGCTCGTCCAGCTTTTGTCGTTAGTGAGATAGTTTCTTCCACTGGAACCATAGCGCTAGAAAATTTGATTAGAGGTATATTCCTCTTCGTCAGTAGTTCAAGGTTCAAGTTCATATGAACAAAGGCATCTAAAACAGAGCATCTACCAAACTTTCATTATCAATAAAGATCCGATGTACATCATAATTAATAATATTTAGAGAACAACCATAGGATCATTATGTAGCTGACTTATTTCTTCCAAATCTTCATCGGTGAAAGTAATTTCATTATCTGCCTTCCTCTTCCTTGGTCCTTCTCCTGATCGATCTCAATCCAAAGTGTTTCCACCGAGGTTTCCTCCAGCAATTACTTTGATCTTTTCCATGGTCGATTGTTCTCCATGCGGTTCATCTTGCCGAGGTTGGTCACGACTTGAATTCATCGGGATTTGTCATTCATCCACTTAGTGCCGGAGTCGTCCCTACCTGATTAGTGCCTCTATTTTTTTTTGAGTTACCAGCACTCCTCGGTATCATGCCTATGGTCATGATGATATTGACAATACTTTCTCGGGTTTTTTACTCGAGCAGGGGTTATCATTTTCTTGGATCGAGGTATATCTTCTCGTCGCTCGATTTTCATCAGAATCTGAGTCTGAGGTGTGTTGAGAGGGGTGTGATAATTGAATCTCCGAGGTAGAGTTCTAGATTGGCATTGCGGCTTTGAAGATGTTGGTCGGCTACTTGATAAATGATAAAAATATACTAATAAAAGTATTAAATTATAAAATAAATTAATCTATTTCTTTAGAAATTAATATTTTTATTAATCTTATGTAGGAAAAAAGGCCATCAATATGAAAATCTTATTTTTTTGGTTCAGATGAAATAAATTTCAGACAAAACAGACTTCAAACGAGCCCAGAATTGAATTTCAAAAAAAAAAAAAAAACCGCCGACGCAATGCTGACGTCAGGATGATGTCAGCATTTTTCATGGCGCACGATGGACCATCTGAAGGATATTTTGGGAATTTCATAGCAAGAGGTGCGCTCTGATTGGCTGAAGAACGTGGCGGTCCATGCAACACCGGGCTCGCGCATGGTCCACGGAGGGCAATTTGGGAATTCTGGCTGATCCAACGGGCGGTATTCACTGAAATTCAATCGGATGGCCGAAAAGAAGGCGCTGATGGACGGCATCCATAGCTCCCGATCGAGATCCAATGGCTGAGATTCATCCCGACGTAAAACTAAAGATCTAGAAGGCTTATTTCTACGCGATCGGACGGCCCAGATTAAATCCAACGGTTGATCCAATGGCTGGCATTAAATTCGACTTGATCTGGATTATTTTAAGGGGTTTTTGAGTGGTTTTTGGACCATTTGATCAACATCTAATGGCCAGAATTACCCAGATCTTAATTTGAGTTGTTTTGGGAGTCTTAAACCTAGTTTTTGATGGATTTTGGGGGGAAATCAAACTCTTTATCTATAAAAACCTATGGTTGTCGTGAAAAAAGAGAGAGAGAGAGAGAGAGAGAGATGGGGAGAAAGAGAGAAATAGAAAGAGAGAGAGAAAGAGAGAGGAGAGAGGTAAAAGAAAGTGATTTGTGAGAAAATAAAAAAGGGTTTTTGATTTTTTTTTCGACGATCAAGACATCGATCAAGGAGCCTCTTCTTCTTCGCCAAGTTCTCCACATCAAGAGCAGCAGACAATCAATTTCAGCAATCAAACAGTCTAATTTCTCTATGCTTTTTATTTTATTTACTATTTTTGAATTTGTTATCATGAACTAAATTTTATTTTACTAAGGCTAAGGTGTAGCCACTCTTTTGATGCAATATTCAGTATGATTTATTTTTAAATTTTATTCATGAGGAGTATATAAATCTGATCTTAATGCTTTTAGATTACTGGCCATCTTCTAATTGATCTGATGAACATAGATGTTACGGACCAAGTACATCTATGTTAATGCTTCTTGATTATATACCTTGTATTATGAATCAAATTAGAATTCATATGCATGCGAGAATTTTAGTGCGCTTTGGACGCAGCGTATTTTAATTAGAGGGTTTCACAAAACCTAATGCATTAATATTTATTTAAATTACACCTGGACCAAAGGATAATTAATAAATATTAATAGTTTTGCTATGCCTGGACCAAAGGGTAGTGAATAAATTAGGAGACTCCACCGTCACATGAAATAAAATTAATCTAAAAATCTGAATATTGTATTGACTGAGTTGGTGAACCGATTGCCTTAGTAATCCATTGCTCTTGAAGTTTAAAATCCTAATAATTTACACTCTCTCTATTTAATTAAAAACTTTTAATTATTTTTTTATTTTTTTTATTTTCTTTAATTTCTTATTCTCATAAATCGATCTTCTAAATAAAGCATAGGAAAGAGCTTTTCAGTACTTATTTTCCAATCCTCTAGGGATGATACTCTACTCATTCACTTTATTACTTGATCGACTGGTGCACTTGCCATAGCTATAAATTAGCATGCATCAAGTTTTTGGCGCCGTTGCCGGGGATTGTGTCTAAAATAATATTAAAATTTTGATCCTAGCTTTACTTTAGAAATTTATTTTTAATTTTTATTATTAAAAAAAAAAAATTTAGTGCATGACACGTACTGGACATAGTAACTTACTACCTTCTAGATCCAAAAATTGAAAGGACCATTAGAAGACTACAACAAGAGAGAAACATGGCAGCTGAAGATCCTAACGACATCAATCTAGGATTGGATATGGCGACTGAAGGACAGCATGAAGCTATTCGATCAGTACATCGTCCATTAAATGATTACATCACACCATCTATAGCCGATGCAGCTTCGAGCATCAGGAGACCGCCTGTACGAGCAAACAACTTTGAAATAAAATCGACGATGATCCAGATGATTCAATCAACTGTCCAATTCAGTGGACACATGCATGATGATCCGAATGCCCATATTTCTAATTTTCTTGAACTTTGCGATACTTTTAAAATTAATGGGGTGTCGGATGATGCTATTAGATTAAGGTTATTTCCTTTCTCTTTACGGGATAAAGCTAAAAATTGGCTTCATTCTCTTCCTGCAGGTTCTATCACAACTTGGGATGTCCTAGCCCAAAAATTCTTAGCCAAGTACTTTCCACCTTCCAAAACTGCTAAGATGCGCAACGATATCACTTCTTTTATGCAGATGGACATGGAGACACTATATGAGGCTTGGGAGCATTTCAAGGAACTGCTGAGGAGATGTCCACATCATCAACTACCCGTATGGCTTCAGGTACAAACTTTCTATAATGGTTTATCTCCTACTAATCGTTCTATGATTGATGCAGCAGCAGGAGGAACCATTAATCAAAAAATGGAGGAAGAAGCTTTTCGATCTGATCGATGAGATGGCATCAAATAGCTATCAATGGCAGACAGAACGCATGATGCCAAAAAGACTAGCAGCTGTGCAGGGAGTAGATTGCGTGCCAACCTTACTAGCTGAAATTGCAGCCCTTAGAGCCGAAGTCAACAACTTAAAGGGAACAGCTATGCATGTTCAGAGCATTACTTGTGACCTGTGTGGAGGAGGACATGATACGAGCAATTGCCAGACAGGTAATCCTTTTGCTAAAACAACTGATACAGCTAATTATATTGGTAATTTTTTCAGGCCGCAACAAAACAATCCCTACTCCAACACATACAATCAAGGGTGGAGGCAGCACCCAAATTTCTCATGGAGCAATCAAAATGCAGCACAACAGCCACCCCCGGGATTCCAAGTACCTGAAAAGAAGTCCAACATGGAAGAGCTGATGGTCAAATTTATGCAAAACCAAGAAGCAACTATAAAAAATTTGGAAGCCAAACTTAGGCAGGACCAAACAGCAGCAATTCGAAACTTGGAGATGCAAATAGGTCAAATGGCTAAGATAATCTCCGAGAGACCTCAAGGATCCTTGCCAAGCAATACGGAGACAAATCCAAGGGAGCAAGTCAATGCTATCACCCTAAGAAGTGGTACAAAGCTGGAGGAGCCACATCAGAAGAATGAGACTGAAGAGCCAACTACAAATAAGGAACCATCAACTAAAATTCGTCAGTCACCAAAACAACCAGCAGATGGATGGTCTCCAGGTATACGATTTGCTGATCCAAATGTGAAGCCCTACGTGCCGCCACTACCATTCCCAGAGAGACAAATACAGCATCCAGATAAGAAATTTTCTAACTTTTTCAAAATTTTAAAGAATTTACATATTAATATTCCTTTTGTAGATGCTATTACTCAAATGCCCAGGTATGCCAAGTTTCTCAAAGAAATCTTAACAAATAAGAAAAAGCTGAAGGAGCATGAGAGAATAAATTTGAATGAAGAATGCTCAGCAATACTTCAAAATAAATTACCACAGAAGTTAAAAGATCCAGGGAGTTTTACTATCCCCTGCATTATTGGTGATTGTAGTTTTGATAAAGTTTTATGTGATTTAGGAGCAAGCATTAATCTCATGCCTTTTTCTATTTTCAGGAAGCTGGGTCTAGGAGAACCAAAGCCTACCACTATTACTCTTCAATTAGCCGACAGATCCATTAAATATCCAAGAGGTATAGTGGAGGATGTCTTGGTAAAGGTAAACAAGTTTATTTTTTCTGTTGATTTTATTGTTCTTGATATGGAAAGAAGATTATGATGTACCCCTTATTTTAGGGAGACCCTTTTTAGCTACTGGAGGAGCTTTAATAGATGTTCAACAAGAAAAATTAATTCTTAGAGTCCAAGATGAACAAGTTACTTTTAATATTTTTCAAAGATACTAAACATCCTGATGATAATCAAACTTATTTTCTAATTGATATTATTGACAATCCATTATATGAGAATTCTGTAGAAAATAGGTTTGAGACTATAAAAGCGAGCAATGTCAAATTGAAAGAGGACTCGATCAAACATGAAAGTATTCCAATTGAAGTGGCACCAGATTGATCCACTTTAGAACTCAAAGAAAGTCAAGCTGAAGACTATAAATCAGAACTACTAGATAGGTTGTTTCTTTTCTTTTTAGTTTTGATCATTTTTCTTTTCTTTTATTTTTTAGTAATTTATTGTTGCTCTTTTACTGCTCTGGTGTGTATTTTCAATTTTGCAGAGAAAAATCAATGAAAGCTCAAGCAAAATTTTAAAGCTCCAAAGAACCAGACTGAACCAAATCAGGTGTATTCCTTCCTATCCTTTATTGCACCCTTTATTTTTCTTTCTCCTTTAAGACAATGTAGAATAAGTTTTAAAAAAAAAAAAATCATGTGTCAAGAAGAAAATCTTGAGCAAGATAAACTGGATAAGTGATAAAAGATAGAATTATTTGCTAATGAATGTAACGAGTTAAAGAAGTAGATTAGTTGGTCAACTTTTAGCAAGCCTACTTAGGTCATTAAAAGACTATTAGCACTTTTTATTGCACATGCACACTAACAAGGCAAAGTAGGTATTGATTATAAGGCCAACTGAGGATTCAATTATCACTAAAAATTGGTAATTAATATACATTCTAATCAAAGAAACTTGAATTTAAGGAAAGAGCTACCTGCCTATAAATAAAGTGCAAAAGATAGAGTATATGTGGATTGCCCAAAGCCTAGTAACTGGGTCTCTGCACCTAGGTCAAGTGTGAAAATTCACGTAAAATGGTGAAGGAAAGGCCAGGATGCTCAGCACAAAAAAAAAAAAAAAGAAAAGAAAAGAAAAGGCAGTGTGAAAGCTACCTTAATTCATGAGTATAAAATTGAGAATGTATAGAAAATTGACCAAAATAGGTGATAAGAGAGGATACTTTTGTTCTTTTAATTTAATACTGAAATGCTAAAGTTAGTCATCACGAACACAAGTGCTATAGATCTTTGATGTACTCTAAGAAAGTTTTTAATTGTATTGACTGAAAAATTTGCTTCTGAAGCTCAATGCTTAGTTAGCAGTATTTTCTAAACTTTTTGACCTTTAATCCTAGATTTTATCTTTATGATGGATAATCTTATTGAAATATGGTATTAAATAAAACATTGCTAAGGGACTAGCAATGACTAAGTTGGGGGGTGTGATAAGTGGTAAAAATATACTAATAAAAGTATTAAATTATAAAATAAATTAATCTATTTCTTTAAAAATTAATATTTTTATTAATTTTATGTAGAAAAGAAGGCCATCAATGTGAAGATCTTATTTTTTGATTCAGATAAAATAAATTTCAGGCAAAACGGACTTCAAACGAGCCCAGAATTGAATTTCAAAAAAAAAACCATCGACGCAACGCTGACGTCAGGATGACATCAGCATTTTTCGCAGCACACGATGGACCATCTGGAGGGTATTTCGGGCATTTCACAATAAGAAGCGTGCTTTGATTGACTGAAGAACGTGGCGGTCCATGCAACACCGGGCTCGCGCATGGTCTATGGAGGGCAATTTAGAAATTTTGGCTGATCCAATGGGCGGTATTCACTGAAATTCAATCGGACAGTCGAAATGAAGGCGCTGATGGACGGCATCCATAGCTCCCAATCGAGATCCAACGGCTGAGATTCATCCCAAAGTTAAACTATAGATCAAAAGGCTTATTTCTACGCGATCGGACGGCCTAGATTAAATCTAAAGGTTGATCCAACGGCTGGCATTAAATCCGACTTGATCTAGGTTATTTTAAGAAGTTTTTGAGTAGTTTTTGTACCATTTGATCAACATCTAACGATCAGAATTATCCAGATCTTAATTTGAGTTATTTTAGGAGTCTTAAACCTAGTTTTTGATGGATTTTGGGGGAAAATCAAACTCTTTATCTATAAAAATCTATGGTTATCATGAGAAGAGAGAGAGACAGAGAGAGACGAGGAGAAAGAGAGAAATAGAAAGAGAGAGAGAAAGAGAGAGGAGAGAGGTAAGAGTGATTTGTAAAAAAATAAAAAAGTTTTTGATTTTTTTTATTTCTTTCGACGATCAAGATATTGATTAAGGAGCCTCTTCATCTTCACCAAGTTCTCCACATCAAGAGTAGCAGACAATCAATTTCAGCAATCAAACAATCTAATTTTTCTATGCTTTTTATTTTATTTACTGTTTTTAAATTTATTATCATGAACTAAATTTTATTTTACTAAGGCTAAGGTGTAGCCACTCTTTTGATGCAATATTCAAGTATGATTATTTTTAAATTTTATTCATGAGGAGTATATAAATCTGATCTTAATGCTTTTAGATTACTGGCCATCTTCTAATTGATCTGATGAACATAGATGTTACGGACCAAGTACATCTATGTTAATGCTTCTTGATTATATACCTTGTATTATGAATCAAATTAGAATTCATATGCATGCGGAAATTTTAGTGCGCTTTGGATGCAGCATATTTTAATTAGAGGGTTTCACAAAACTTAATGCATTAATATTTATTTAAATTACACCTGGACCAAAGGATAATTAATAAATATTAATAGTTTTGCTATGCCTGGACCAAAGGGATAGTGAATAAATTAGGAGACTCCACCGTCACATGAAATAAAATTAATCTAAAAATCTGAATATTGTATTGACTGAGTTGGTGAACCGATTACCTTAGTAATCCATTGCTCTTGAGTTTAAAATCCTAATAATTTACACTCTCTCTATTTAATTAAAAATTTTTAATTATTTTTTTATTTTTTTTAATTTTTTATTCTCATAAATCGATCTTCTAAATAAAGCATAGGAAAGAGCTTTTCAGTACTTATTTTCCAATCCTCTAAGGACAATACTCTACTCATTCACTTTATTACTTGATCGACTGGTGCACTTGCCATAGCTATTATTGGGGATAAATTTTGCTCCCGCCAAAGTCTAGCTCGATGCTCGGCATAATGCAACCTGTAGCCGCAGAAGTGCTTCGACAGACGGGTCTTAGTCGAACTCCTACAGTCGGCCGAACTACTTAGTGGTCGAGCTTCTTGGACTCCAAGCGGTCGGATTTTAACAAAATCTCCTAACGTCCGAACTCCTCAGCGGTCGTCTCTCGGTCGAACTCCCCAAGCGACCGTCTCTTCAGCCGACCGAGCTCCTTCGAACTTCTCTACAGCCGAACTCCCCCCGAGCCTTCCCTTCAGCCGGACTCTCCTACAAGTCCGAGCTCCTCTAGATGAATCATCGCCATCAGTCTGCAACAAGCGATGAGATCGGACGATATGGCCACCACTACTGGCGACACCACTCTCTCCGTAATCAGTCCCATGCGGCCCACGACCTATCAGTATGGCTGTCACCATCCGCCTGATGGCACCTTCCTCTCCGTACCAAACTTCATGCGGCCCACGACTCATCAGTATGGCCATCACCATCAACTAAGCTCCACCTATAAAGGACCCTCCAGATATGCTAACTCTAATCTCTCTGATCTCTAAGCTCTCCCTTTCTTCTCCAAGCTCTAGAACTCATTCCGAGCACTCCATTCCTGTTGGCCAGAGCTAACTTGACCGTCGGAGGATCCTACCGGAGCTAACCCCATCGGCTTTGGATGGAACTTTATTTTGCAGATCCCCGACAGCGACCTCATCGGCCTCCACCCCAGCGACCTCCGACGATGATTAATTTCTGTGTCAATAGATTGGTGCTAGAAGGAGGGCTGAACCTTCGAGGTTTTCTTGTTATTAAAGGAGTGCTCGACGATTTTTCTCTTCCCTCTTCGGAGATCCCTTTTCTCTCCCGAAGAGAGAATGCCTCCGAGGAGAGCTTCAACTCGGCGATCGACGTCCTGCGCGTCAGGTACATCTGCTTCCGTTGCAGCCCCGGCAGCCTAGGCTCCACCCGAAGCCACCGCAGATGTAGAGCAGTTCAACCTGCTGGTTGGATTCGCGGCCCCGTCGAGATGATGCAGGCCATGTGACAACCTCTGGCGAAGACTTTGTCAGCGAACCCGCCATGAGGACGCGAGGAACCGACCTTGACGAAGAGCATTTAGGCATACCGATCGCCCTTAGGAAGGAGAAACGAAGAGCAGAAGATCTCCCACAGAAGATTTCACTAGGAGGATGGAATGAAGTTCGACGGAAGAAAAGCCGAACTCCCCCCAAAAGCTTATCGTCGGAATGAAGTTCTGCTAAAGTGAGGTATGTCATCAACGAAGCCTCCTACAAAGAATTCATCGGAGGCGGAGTGAGGTTCAGACAAGCAAAGCCGAGCTCCCCATCGAAGCTCATCATCGAGGAAGGGGAATGAAGTCCTCCCGTGGAAACTTTCGTGGGAAAGCGGAGCAAAGTTCGACACAAGTAAGGCCGAACTTCACCTCGAAGCTCGTCATCGGACTGAAGTTCGGCGCACGCAAGGCCGAACTCTCCCCTCAAACCTCATCATCAGAATGAAGTTCGATGCAAGTGGGGCCGAACTTCCGCTCGAGTACGTCACCAAGGAAGCCTCCTACAAAGATTTCATACAAGGTGAGATGAAGTTCGGCCGAGCTCACAACCATCCCAGGGCAAGCGAGGACTCCCTCTCGAGTATGACTCCAAGGAAGCCCCAACGAAGTGGCACCGCAGGTTTTCGAACGAGATAAAGTTTGGCCGCGCTCGCAGACCCCCTCCGAAAGCAGGTGGGCCCGAACTTCTCGAACTCACCACCGAGGAAGCCCCGACAGAGGAGCGCGAAGAAGCCCTCCTCCCAGAAGGTTCCGCCATTATGCCCCCCTCAACGCTCCTCGAACTCAGGTTCTCACCGAAGTGAAGAACCAGCTGCCAAGATCGAAAGGATTATGGTCTCCCCCAAACAAGCGCGATCGAAAGAAGTACTGCCTCTACCATCGCAACCACGGCCACGACACCGAGGGATGCATCCAGCTCTAAGATGAAATTGAGGAGCTCGTCAGAAAGGGATGGCTGGATAAATACCTTCGGTACCGGCCTGAAGCAGAAAAAGATCGGCCAAGGGCGCTGCCATTGCTAGAGACCGCAAGGAGGTCGGCCACCTTGCGGTGTCATCCATATTGCCCCTGGGAGGAGTTTGGTGCATCAACGATTCGTCATCTCCCAACAACAAGAGCTTGCACCAAATTGAGAAGACCAGCATGAGGAGGTCGTCCACCCCGAGACTTATTGCCGAAGAAATGCGGAGGAACAATGCTACCACGACCTTGAAATACAGAATTTAGGGATGCGCTGCTAGTAACTTTCTTTCAATAAAATTCTTTCCTTTCGATAATATTATTTCTGGATGTGAAAACTATGCAATGACAGGGAAGAAGCAGTCAATAATTGCCGTGTTAGGAATAGGAGGAGAACATCATCCTAACGCGAGCAACAACCTCGGCTAGAGATAAGATCTCTTCCGAGCGATCGTTGACAATCTCGATTAGAGATAAGATCTCTCCCGAGCGACCGTGGACAACCTCAATTAGAAACAGGAGGAGAACCTCATCCTTACACGAGCATCAACCTCGGCTAGAGATAAGATCTCTTCCGAGCGACCGAGTCAACCTCGGCTACAACCTCGATTAGGAACAAGAGGAGAACCTCATTCTAACACAAGCATCAACCTCGGCAAGAGATAAGATCTCTTCCCGAGCGACGTTGATAACCTCGGCTAGAGATAAGATCTCTCCCGAGCGACCGTGAACAACCTCGATTGGGAACAGGAGGAGGACCTCATCCTAACGCGAGCATCAACCTCGACTAGAGATAAGATCTTCCTGAGAGGACCGATCAACCCTTGGCTAGAGATAAAATCTCTCCAAGCGACCGTGGGCCCGTAGGAACAGAGGAGAACCTCATCCTAACGCGAGCTCAACCTCGGCAAGAGATAAGATCTCTCCTAAGTGACTGTTTGAACCTCGGCTAGAGATAAGATCTCTCCCAAGCGACCGTGAACAACCTCGGTTGGAACAGGAGAGGACCTCGTCCTAACGCGAGCATCAACCTTGGCTAGAATAAGAATCTCCTCGATCGCTCAGAGTCACCTCGGCTAGATAAGATCTCTCCCGAGTGACCGTGGGCCCGTTTAGGAACAGGAGGAGAAAACCTCGTCCCAACGCAAGCATCAAACCTCGGCTAGAGATAAGATCTCTCCCAAGTGACCGTGACAACCTCGGTTAGAAATAGGAGGAGAACCTCTCCTACACGAGCATCAACCTCGACTAGAGATAAAGATCTCTCCAACGACCGTGGACAACCTCCGTTGGGAACAGGAGGAGGACCTTATCTAACGCGAGCATCAATCTCGACTAGAAATAAAGATCTCTTCCGAGCGCCGAGTCAACCTCGGCTTAGAGATAAGATCTCTCCCGAGTGACCGTGGGCCCGTTAGGAACAAGAGGAGAACCTCGTCCTAGCATGAGCATCAACCTCAGCTAGAGATAAGATCTCTTTCGAGGACCGAGTCACCTCGGCTACAACTCGGTTAGGAACAGGAGGAGAACCTCGTCCTAATGCGAGCATCAACCTCGGGCTAGCGATAAGATCTCTCCCGAGCGACCGTTGATAACCTCGGACTAGAGATAAGATCTCTCCCAAAGCGACCGTGAACAACCTCAGTTGGAAATAGGAGGAGGACCTCGTCCTAACGCGAGCATCAACCTCGGCTAGAGTAAGATCTCTCCCGAGCGACCGAGTCAACCTCGGCTAGAGATAAGATCTCTCCCGAGTGAATCGTGGGCTCGTTAGAACAGAGGAGAACCTCGTCCTAACGCGAGCATCAACCTCGACAGAGATAAGATCTCTCTGAGCGACCGTTGACAACCTCGACTAGAGATAAGACTCTCCCGAGCGACGTGACAATCTCGATTGGGAACAGGAGGAGGACCTCATCCTAACGAGCATCAACTCGGCTAGAGATAAGATCTCTCTCGAGCGACCGAGTCAACCTCGGCTAGAGATAAGATCTCTCCCGAGCGACCGTGGGCCCATTAGGAATAGGAGGAGAACCTTGTCCTAATGCGAGCATCACCTCGACTAGAGATAAGATCTCTTCCGAGCGATCGTGGACAACCTCGGTTAGGAACAGGAGGAGAACCTCGTCCTAACACGAGCATCAACCTCGGCTAGAGATAAGATATCTCTCCCGAGCGACCGTGAACAACCTCGATTGCCAGAGACTGGAGGAGGATCTCTCCTGATCGACCAAGCCAACCTTGGTAGGTCAGATAAGATCTCCCCTGAGCGTTCGGGCCAAGCTCGGACTGTAGGAGATAAGATCTCCTCCCGAGTGCCCGCATTTGACCTCGGACAGAAGGAGATAAGATCTTCCCTGAGCGCGCACTTCGAGCTCGGCTGCAGGAGATAAGATCTTCCCCAAGTGCTCACTTCGACCTCGGCCATAGATAAGATCTCCCCGAGTGCCCGATTAACCCTCGGCCGTAGGAGATGAGATCTCTCTCAGGTGCCCGATACAACCTCGGCTAGGGAAAGCAACCGTGTCAACCTCGGCTGGAGAGCTTCAACTTCGACCTCGGCTAGAGAAAGCAACCGTGTCAACCTCGGCTGGAGAGCTTCAACTACCACCTCGGCTAGAGATAAGATCGGAGACAGCCTCGCCCAGAGATCAGATCTCTCCCAAGTGTCCGCATCGACCTCAGCTGTAGGAGACAATATCGCCCCCGAGGAGCGCAACCTCCGACTTCGATCGCAGCGGACGAAGTCCCCCTCAACCTCGACTGGAGATGGGATCTTCCTCGGGCTTCAACTTCGATATCAACTTCAGCTGGAGGCGAGATCCCCCTCGAGCTTCGACCTAGACTAGCACAGAGCTCAGAGGAAGACTTCGGCAGTCGCCTTTCCTGCACTCCCTTCTTTCGATTTTCGAACTCGAAAGTGGGGGGGCTAGTATTGGGGATAAATTTCACTTCCGCCGAAGTCTAGCTCGACGCTCGATCTAATGCAACCTATAGCCGCGGAAGAGCTTCGACGGATGGATCTTAGCCGAACTCCTACAGTCGGCCGAACTACTTAGCGGCCGAGCTCCTTGGACTCCAAGCGGCCGAATTTTAACGGAATCTCCTAGCGCCCGAACTCCTCAATGGTCATCTCTCGGCCGAACTTCCCAAGCGGCCGTCTCTTCAGTCGACCGAGCTCCTTCGAACTTCTCTACAGCCGAACTCCCCCCGAGCCTTTCCTTCAGTCGGACTCTCCTACAAGTCCGAGCTCCTCTAGATGAATCATCGCCATCAGTCTACAACAGGCGATGAGACCGGACGATATGGCCACCACTACTGGTGACACCACTCTCTCCATAACCAGTTCCATGCGGCCCACGACCTGTCAGTATGGCTGTCACCATCCGCCTGATGGCACCTTCCTCTCCGTACCGAACTTCATGCGGCCCACGACTCGCTAGTATGACCATCACCATCAACTAAGCTCTGCCTATAAAGGATCCTCCAGATACACTAACTCTAATCTCTCTGATCTCTAAGCTCTCTCTTTCTTCTCCAAGCTTCGAAACTCATTCCGAGCACTCCATTCCTGTTGGCCAGAGCTGACTTGACCGTCGGAGGATCCTGCCGGAGTCACCCCCCATCAGCTTCGGATGGGACTTTGTTTTGCAGGTCTTCGACAGTGACCTCATCGGCCTCCACTCCAGCGGACTCCGACGATGATCAATTTCTGCGTCAACAGCTATAAATTAGCATGCATCACTATTCCGAGGTGGAGTATGCGATTGATGAAACCATGGCTCCTTCCGATGGTGTTGCACCCATCTATGGTCTTTTTTCTTCTCCTGCTTTTGGGACGGATCCGACCTACCATCTCGGCTACTTCCTTGCTGGTTCCAAGCCTCTTCGACCTGGGCATACTTCTCCACTCATTCTAGCATTCGGCGAAGTCCTTCGGATAGTCCAAGTTGAGGGAGGATAAAAGATCATTTTGGAGGAGGCCGGCCTTGAATGCCATCATGGCTACCGATGGGTCTAAATTTCGAACTTTCAAGGTGGCTGCATTGAAGCGATTGATATACTCTCAAAGGGGCTCATTCTCTCGTTGCTTGATTTTCATGAGGAAGTCAGAGTTTCAACGTTACCGACAACTGCTAACGAAGTGGGCAACAAATAGATGGCTCAACTAGTAGAAAAAATCTATGGAGTCGGACTTCAGATTCGAGTACCAATGTCGAGCCACTTTTTCTCAAAGTTGAAGGAAAAGCTCGACATAGTATCACATCGGTAGCTCCTTACAGATGCATAAGAGTTCGGAAGCTGTCTAGATGATCTACGGGATCAGCCGCTCCATCATAAAACTCCGTCTGAGGGATCTTGAACCAATGTGGCAAGGGTTCATCCATAATATTTTGAGTGAATCGGGGATTGACATTGAACCCCAAATCCTTCCCTTGTTGTCTCGGCTTCCGCAATGCATCTAGCTGTTGTTGCATCTCTTTGAGCTTTTTCTTCATGTCGTCCTCATGAGTGGCTCAGTGCTGAGGAGTCTCCTAGCCCAGGGTAGAGCCTCTTCTGAAAATTGGTGTGGATGAGCATTCAAGTCTTCGACGGGGAGAATCGATAGGTCGATTGTAATGACTGGCCTCCGCCCTTGGGCTTCGGGGGCATCATTCCTCTGGCCTTCTTCAGACTAGACCTAAATTTTCTTCGATTGGACGATGCTCATCAGCCTGTTGTATTCCTCTTACAGTGGTTGATAGTGCTTGCACCTGATGAAGTAGCGTGTCATACTATTTCTGTGAGACCGTCGGTGCCATTGGTGGGTTTTCCTGAATTGGTGGTGGAGATGTGTTAACCTGCTAAGCATTGTAGGTCCTTCGACCACTAGAACGCTGGAACCCATTTGATGTTCACCTTCGGATTCTCATGATATCCAGTGACGTGCTTTCTTCCCTCAAAATTGGACCTCGAAATCAATCGAGGGCCCTCCTTCTAGTGCCAACTGTTGCTCCTGGATCTCCCAACTTGAGGTTGGTCGATGAGGATGGAGGAGCTCGACCACCGAGGAATATGAAGCCGAGGATGAACTTTCGCTAGAGCTTCACCTATTCACCTGCAATAAAGTCTCCACCAGAGTGTTCTCCGGTGAAAACCCTTCAACGCTCAAGTTAGAAGATTGGAGAATAATGAGGAGAGAAAGCATCGAATTGAGTGGCATACCTGAAGGATCCCGGAGTCCCTTTATTTATAGAAGAGAAATTAGAGTCTATGAGGATTTATGGTGCTCCCAAGCCTTGGGAGGCTACGGAAGGAGTTAGGGGTTGGCTCTAGGAATTCTAGGAGCTTGGTTGGTGCTTCGGAGATCTGGGACACAAGGTGATGCAAGGAACCAAAGCCAAAAAATCAAGACTACAGAAAGAAGATTTTTTGCAGGTTAGCCGGCTTAGTTCAAAATTGGATTGGCTAAGTCTCAGTGCACAGGCAAAATAGAGAGCTGCACGTTCAGAACTGCTGGCACGACACAGAACTGGGCCGATTCAGTTTTGGATTGAGCCAACCCAGTGGAACTTAGTCAGCTCAGTGCTGAGACTGAGCCAGCTCAGTGCGCGGGCAGAGTTACGTGAGGGTCTATTTTGGGCTAGGGTCTGAATTGATCCTAGGGGTCTTAAGGCCTGGTTTGAGAGGTCTTAAGGGAGCTAATTCATGTATGGATCGGATCTAGATTCAAAGGATGAGAGCATGGGAGACATGGATATATATGGGCTCGGTGAGTGCTTTCATGTATTGGGTTAGCTAGGAGAGTTTTTGGTCGGGCCTAATGGCTATATATAAATACATAGGTTGTATTAGGATTTTCAAGATTGGAATCAATACAGACCTTTTCTTCCTCAACTCTCTTCTTCTCTTCTCTCTTGAGTTGCCGCCTTAGGGTTCTTGAAGAAGTCCTAAAGAAGGGAGGCATCTCCTTCAAGCCTAAGGAGGAAGGTGCCCTATCACAGATTCAGGTGGTAGGATCGGTGGTTTGCTGTCTATAAAGAACGTCACAGGTTCCTTCAGGTCCGTGCTAAAGATCAGGAGCTTCCACAACATGGTATCGATGCTTGTGATGCCAAAGATGATTGGCATTCGAGCAATATCATGAGTCTACAATTTAGTATCAGAGTTAGGTGATGCTTGGAATGTTGTGGATGATAATAGAGTCGTATCCATTTCGAATTCTAACGACTTTGTAAGTTTGTCACTCTGGATTGATTCGGAAGATTTCTTTTCTTCTTGGAAGACGGGATTGCGAAAGATTCTTCCTTTATCCAAGTTTTTCGATTTAGAAAGGATGCAGTTTTAGTAAGAATGATTGTAAGTCGGCCATTGATGAGCTATGAGCCTATTCATGTAGCTTAACGGTCGATCTAAATCCAACGAGAATGAAGTATGAAGATCGACATCATTTTGCTAGAAAATGATCTTTGAAAGATCGGATGATAAAATATTGCATCATTTCATTCAAACAATCTATTAGAATAAATCAATATTAAATTTTAAATTGATCGAAATGACACCAGTCTAATTCCACAACAGATATGCATAAGTTAATAGGGTAGGAGGGGCGATCGGATATTAAAATATATATATATATACACACACTGACGCATCGCAGCAGAGCAAGGGAGACCAGAAAAGCCGCAGAAAGGAGAAAAGGTTGAGGGGGAAACCTCGGATCCACAACAAATCGACTCCCAGGGTCTTTTCTTTCCTCATTCGTTCTCCTTTCTTGTTTTTGCCCTCCCCCCAGTCTCCATCCTTTCATCTTCTCTTCGTTTTGGACTAGCTTGCTCCATCTCGTCGTGAGTGATGAGATCTTCTTCTTGATTGTATCCGAAAACCTTAACATCTAAAGCATCGCCGAGCAATTAACAATGGGAGCTCGCTGCTCCAGATTCTCCCTCTGCTGGTGGCCCGCCCACTTCAAGTCCTCTGTTCTCGAGCCCGCCGACGATCTTGGTACTCTTTCTTTTCTTTCTTTCTTTCTTTCTTTCTTGGCTACCGATAAGGTGGTGGTGATAGTTGCTTTAATTTTTTGTTGTTTATTATGAATGTGAGCTGCAGAGAATGGGGGCGACGGCGATCGGGACGGCGTGCCGAGGTTTGCCGAGTTCAGGCTGGAGGAGCTTCGGGCGGCCACCGATGGCTTCTCCCCGGACCACATAGTCTCGGAGCACGGCGAGAAAGCCCCCAACGTCGTCTACCGCGGCAACCTCCTCAACAGCGACCGCACCGTCGCCATCAAGCGCTTCAACAAGTTCGCCTGGCCCGACCCGCGCCAGTTCCTCGTCCGGCCCTTTTCCTTTTTTTTAAATTTCTTGGTTCTCTCATCTTTTTCTCTCGTATTTTGATTTCGATCGGTTTCTTGGTGGGCTCGCAGGAGGAGGCGAGAGCGGTGGGCCAGCTCCGGAGTGAGCGGCTGGTCAACCTCATTGGCTGCTGCTGCGAGGGTGAAGAGAGGCTGCTGGTCGCCGAGTTCATGCCCCACGAAACCCTAGCCAAGCACCTCTTCCACTGTACTCGCTCCTTCCTCCACCCACCTCCATTCTTTGAATTTTTCTTTCCTTTTTCTTTTTACCTCAATCATTTCTAACCGTTACCGATTAATACTGATGAATAAATTCGAGATAGTCGATCCAATATCATTTTCTTGATCCGTATAGATTTATCGCCGGCGGAAATAATTCTTTGCAAAGTGCTTCCAGGGCTTTGTTGGGTTTTTGTTTTTCACCATCTTTTACCGTGGTGCGACCGAGTTTATTCGGTAAATTTTAATTGTTTTATCATGAATGGGCGAGAGGGGTATTTATGGCATTTTAAGTTGTTTTTGGAAGAATTGTATATAGTCGGGTTTATGAAGCAGGCATCATTTTATTGAGTCGTATTGATAAAACTTGATTATCCTTGAAAGGGGAATTCCTCGAAGGTTAGTTCCAATTTTTCCTTTTTTTTTTCTTTTCCCCCACGCAATACTCTATTTCCTTTGTTGAATCAATTTGGTAATGTATAGCGTTTTTGATTGTTAGCGGATAGCAGACGGGTGATAAGTTATATAGGTAGGCATTTTGATTATGATAAAGGCTTCTGTTTCAGTTGCTTTCAAGACCCAGGTTGTTTCGTTCTAACATGATCTAAATATTGTATACATGGGCGTATTTTTGAACCAGCTTCATAGAGTGTACTGGATCAGTGGTTTAATAATGAAAAATGAGGGGTGGTGATGGTATATGACAGGGGACACGCAGCCTTTGAGTTGGGCAATGAGGATAAGAGTCGTGTTGTACCTAGCACAGGCACTGGAGTATTGCAACAGCAAGGGGCGGGCACTCTATCATGATCTCAATGCATACAGAGTCCTCTTTGATCAGGTGAGATCATCAGCTGGTTTCTGCATAAATGGTACTCTTTCGTCATGTGCTGGCGTGCTGCATTATCACCACTGACTGTTTTACTGATTGAGCTGTCGGAATTTGACAGGATGGTGATCCCAGGCTCTCCTGTTTTGGCCTCATGAAGAACAGCAGAGATGGGAAGAGTTATAGCACTAACTTAGCATTCACACCTCCAGAGTACCTCAGGACAGGTATGCAGATTCTTTAAGTGGCAGTGGGTTGAGTGGCCTTTGATTAGTTTATACAAAACAAATGCATCCGATTGCCTAATGCAGTGTAGGACCTTGTTCATGTATATTGGGGCAAAGAAGTCATTTTCAAGGTTTGAAGTTTTGGTGGGGTGTTCGGTCGAACCAAAATGTTCAATTTTGGAGCTTCTGCCTTTTTGTATTTGTTTTTTTTTTTTTTCCTTTGGCAATCCTTATGGTTTTTAATTTTAAACAGTGCCTTCCCATTGGAAATAAAGGTTTCAATTTGTCCAATATAACCTAAAATTATATTTCAAATACTTTTTCTTCTTATTTCTAACATATTTCTCGGATTAATAATCTTGGATTCTGTTTACTTGCAACTTCAAAACTACGAAAAAAAACTGGTGAATCTGTCAAAACCAAACTCCTTTGCCCTGGCCCGAACTAAACAGTCCAACCTTGCTGTTGCTTTCAAGGAATGATCCCCAAAAGAGTATCTTTTGAATATCTTTACTTATTATCTATTCTATTCTTTTTTGATATCTCTATTCTACATGTTCTTCCCCAAATGGAGTAATGGACTTAGATCATATATATGCATTCCCTCTGTAGCTATTAGATTGCATGGGTGCTGTACTAGAGAATCTACAATTTCCATGCATATAGTTTCCTTTTTCTAATTGACTATTTAAAATTTGAAATCAATTGAAAAGGAAATTATATGTTGTTCAGAGTTGGAAAGTATCATATATATCTTATTAGATCCTTTTGGCAGGGAGAGTGACGCCAGAGAGCGTAGTATACAGCTTTGGAACTCTGCTGCTTGATCTTCTTAGTGGAAAGCACATTCCCCCAAGCCATGTAAGCTTGTACTTCCCAAAAATATGTTTGGCCTTACCTGATTTCAAACTGAATGCCGTAACGGCATTTAGTAGCAGTTGATTTACTTGAATATTTTGGAGGATGTAATAGTATTATCTATAAGCCATTTCTACATAAACAGCCCCCAAATTAGTAGTTGAACTATATTCATTCTTTATGCTCCTGAAGGACAGGAAACTTCTAAATCTGCTCCCAGGGACAGAAGATTAGTATGATAAGCTAAGATTCTAATACTTCTACTGATAATTTTTCCTAGACAACTCTTGACATGTTGTCCTTTAGAAGATTATCTATTATTGCAAGTTTGAAATAGTTGATGGTAAAATTTCAAGTGTAATTTCCCTGTATAGAATGTCTAGTTATAAGTACAGTGAAGGTGAATGCCCTTTGACAAGCTTTACGACAATGCTTTATCCAGAGCTCCATCATGCAGCCAGATGGATGCTTAAGCTTTTATAAGCAGGCCTACATACAAACTCATGCACACCACAGAGTAATCTGACACAGTCTTGTGGCTTTTGATGGTGATATTAATTTCTGTGTAGCAACAAAATATTAAGGGGTGGCAGAATTTTATGTTAAAAAAGTGCATTTGCTTCCAATTCAACACCTTCATCTCTTAGGTCCCATGTTGATCTATGTATGGTCGACAGCTTATAGTTTAGCATGCAGACATTGTCATTTATTACCCCTATATTCTGAACCTTAAATGTACATTGCAAAATAGTAGGCAGAAAAACAGAAAACAGAACTTTTGTGGCTTCACTAGTGTCAATGTTAAATGATCTTCATATTCCCTCTTTCTACTTATCTGTTTTGTACTTGGACAGAGCAATTGTCCCATCACAATTCATGAATTCAAAGCATTGACATACATATCTCTTGCTGCAGGCACTTGACCTAATTCGTGGTAAGAATTTTCTGATGCTGATGGATTCATGTTTGGAGGGGCATTTCTCCAACGCTGATGGGACTGAACTGGTGCGACTGGCTTCTCGTTGTTTACAATATGAACCTCGTGAGAGGCCAAATCTGAAGTCATTAGTGACCACTCTTACATCGCTTCAGAAAGATGCAGAAGTAAGTTTATTTCCCTTAGAAGCCACTGTTTTGGATCAATTAGAATCTCCCTGGTGTCACACATTTCCTTTCTTCTTTAATTGTGAAATTTTCAATGTACATTAGGTGGCTACTTATGCTAGAGGATATGCAATTCTCCTCTAATTTCGGCTCAGTGGAGCATTTGGTGGTCACTGCACTTGATATTGCCTGACTAAACCTATAGATTTTTGCAATCCATCTGTTATTTAAATTATATGTCAGCAGTTTTTTTCTTGTGATTACTGTTGTATTTTCCAAAAAAAGGTTGTACAACTATTTTTCAACCTTGGTATCATAGATAAAATGGTCACAACAGTCATTACTCATAGATTACCTGCATAAACTGTACTGATTTTCTTTTTGAAAGCAGGTGACATGTTCATTTTATTTTGATTATGCTATTTTGTTACTCTGTGTTCATACTACAATGCATGATACTCATTAAATTTTAATTTTGCAGGTGCCCTCATACATATTGATGGGTATTCCACATGGTCCTACAAGCTCTGTGCAAATACTTTCTTTATCTCCTCTTGCTGAAGCTTGCACCAGATTAGACCTCACTGCTATACATGAAATATTGGAGAAGGTTGGATACAAGGATGATGAAGGAATAGCCAATGAGGTAAGAAAAAATATTAGCCTCTGTTTCACTTTTTATGCGCAGTTCTGTGCTTGTGTTTGCTTTCATATTTTCATTTCTATAAGGTACTTGTAGATTCAACTAGAAGACTGCATTACTGGTCTGTCTTAACTCTGCTCTGTGGTTGACTTCCTTCCCGTTCCCCATTTCCCTTACATGTAATTTCTATATAACTTTTGGTAGATCCAACAAGGATAGTACTTTAGTTCATGTGTTTTGAGGTGCATGTGGAATAAAATGTAACGGGTCTAAATTCAAGAAAATCATTATGGGAAATTATCTTTTTGAAACAAAGGTGAACGTGCTTCATTTTTCCTTTTTTTTTTTTTTCTTTTTTTGTGGAATTAAGATCTGAAATTGTTGCTGTCATATGAAGGTGAGTTCATTTTTATATTCCACTCAAAGCAGCTATAAGCCAATTGAAGATGGACAACTACTTAGCCTACACAATTTGGGATTTTCTTCAATCTTTTATCTTTTACACAAATCATTAGTTAAGCTTAACACCCACCTGTAAACAAGAAAAGGAACAATTGTGAACAAAATCAACACATTTGGAAGACCGAACGGCTGGTTCTTTTGTTTCCAAATCTATGCTTCTGTCCTTACATTATTTAAACAAGCATTATTTGGTATTAAAGAAATGCATATTAGTCAATAATGGGAGGTCAGGCATCCTTGCAGTCCACTCTCAAATCAAATTTACCACCTTGCACTGAATAAATGAATTGTGAAAGGCATATCCTCCTTGAGCTTTCAATATTTGTCATGTAGAATCCTACTTCTTAGATGGGTTTCTAATAGCAGGATTTTCCTGTAACAACCGGCTTAAGGAACATGGAATTTTCCAAACATGCATGCAGCACAGGCACAGTCATGTTGGAAACTGTGTTATAAGGCTCTGCAGCCCAACTGAGGCTTATCGATGCTAAAAGTTTTTGGAAAAAAAAAGGGACAAAAAAAGGGAAAAAGTAAAAAGACTTCATATAGCTTTTAGCTCAATTTCAGTTTGATTTCAAATTTCAAGAGGCTGTGTGGTTGAACAAGAATCAATAATAGGGCAAAGGGATCGGTGACAAATTTGTTATTGTTAACAAAAATATTTGGATGGTAACAAAGACCAGGAATAGTATGCTAAGTAACCTGCACGATGCCTCTAATTACATGGCAAAACTAAGGAAGATTTTGTAGCGGGAAACAACGCAAAAAAATCACTTGCACGATTCATTGCTCTTACATTTTTAAGTGATCATTCTGTTAAAGCTGACATAAATTTATCTGATGGGTCATTACTAATTAGCTTCACTGATTTGCTATCCATTTCAAATATATTGTTCTCTTGTGCAAGGATGCTATGAATTTCAAATCTATTGTTCTCAGTTCTCCCTAGATTCAAAGTATGGTTAATGTGAAATTATAAATCTCTCTGAATATTTTCATTTGCCACTGGGTTCTATACTCCCAAAGATTATGTCACAACGATTATCCTTCTAGCAGCTCTCTTTCCAAGTGTGGACCAGCCAAATGCAGGAGACTTTGAACTGTAAGAAGCATGGAGACAGCGCTTTTCAGGCTAAAGATTTTGGAACTGCAATTGATTACTATACACAGGTTTATTCTTTGAGCCTAAAACCTGCGCTATAAATTACATTTATTTGCATTGATTTACTGAATAACAAGTCAGGTAGCTATTTAATTATTCATTCAATTAGATTGGGTGGTGAAACCAGCCTGGTGACAATTCTAGACTCGCGAGAAGTGTGAGTCCCAGCCTTTCTCATCACCCAGTTTTATCCAAGATTATTTCCCACGCATTCATCTTCTATTCATAGGTCATGAAATTTCGGCTTATTTTTCTGTTAAGCTTTAACTGATGTGTCTCGGCGTCTATGAGGTAAATTTTTGGATGTAACAGAAACTACATTATATATACAAGTATAATTTCAATCCTGCTATAGGAAACCTCCAAGTTATGATTGATGAGCAGCAAGCCTGGCATATATTAGTTCTTTCAGTCGATATTATTCAAAACATGTTCTCTTTCCCTTGACATGAGCTTGACTGGTTTTTTTTTTTTTTTGGTAGTTCATTGATGGTGGAACAATGCTTTCTCCAACGGTATTAGCCAGGCGTTGCTTGTCATACTTGATGAACGATATGCTACAAGAAGCTCTTGGAGATGCGATGCAAGCGCAGGTGGTGTCGCCTGAGTGGCCTACCGCTTACTATCTTCAAGCAGCTGCTCTACTAGGTCTTGGAATGGAAACCGATGCCCAAGAATCGCTCAAAGATGGTGCTTCTCTGGAGTCTAAAAGGAAAAAAAAATACTGAAGTGTAAAAGTTTTGTTGTTCTGTTTATTATTATTATTTTTTTCCTTATCTTTCATTTCTTCTGCACCAATAGGTTCGGTTCGCCTTTCTTTTTGTTGAAGTGTCAAGTATCATGCATGCACGGTGATGGGATCGAAAATTGAAATATATTCATCCAATGAAAGTTGATGTAGCCTGGGGGATCCGCCACGCCAAATCATAATGATTTGGCGGATGGCAATTCATTATGATTTAGCTGACACCAAGCGACAGGCAGAGCCCCACCCACGCATACGCCACATAAAACCAGAGCATATTCTTTCAATCCAGCGGTAATAAGTACGTGCCATCATCTGCAAAAGGCAGCAACTGCCCTATTAAATTTGTCGAAGACGGTGAAAACTGAGATTTCCAATTTAGCTCCGTGTTTGAATAATGAATGAATAGGAACATCATTCAAAATTAAACATGAATTTCATTATATATATATATATATATACCTCTTCAAAAATGAAGACAAGCACATGATTACACTTGAAATGACTAATGCGCGAACCATGCAGTTGCATGCGGTCTTAAGATGAATCGATACCCTTCATTTTATTTTATTTGTTGACTGACCTATTTTCAGCAAAGGTTTTTCCAACATGATACAAAAGCTGATTCCTATGCGGGATAACATCAATAGTTTCTACAACCATCCCTCATCTGACCAAACCACTGTAACCCACATGTTGATGACAATAAACCAACATACGACAAAGGATGACTAATATACACGTGTATGTGTCACTTGAGCCTGGGGGCAAGACCTTTATAACATGTTTCAGAGCAACGGTTCTTGACTACAGGCATCTGATTTGACCAGGCAATCACCTTCAAGTAAAACGGGATTAAAAAAGTGTTGAGATATTGCAATTACGTTCATTAAAACAACCAAGATCAAGTGGTCAGAAAACATAACCAAACCAAGCAAATGGACAACCGTGTATACCATGGTAAAACAGAACGCAATGCAATAACGTTCGATACATGAAGAAAATTAATTGACGGATTTGATTTGTTCAATTCAACAAGATTGCCAAGATACCGAAAAATCATAATCAAACCAGCTCTAAGAAAGGACAACTATGTTGACCATGTTAAAAAAAAACCTAAATTAACATCACTGTTCATGTTGATGTATTTTAATGCGACGGATCCAAAAATAATTACAACACAATCAAAAGTAGATGGGGGAAATGTAAAAATGGAATATAACTAAGCCAGGATTTTGACAATTGGACAAAAGTTCTCAGCACCCTAATGGATCTTAGTCAAAGATTTGGGATTTTTTCAAAAAATATTACTATTTAAATATTAAATTTCAAAAGTACCACCTTTTTAAATTTATTCCCAAAACAACCATAGTTGTGGTAAGGTGACGGTGATGCGGCGAAATTGTATGTTGAACAAGCCATGTAGAGAGAGAAAAATAAAAAATAAAAAGGCATATTCAACATTCAGTTTTTTTTTCTATTTTTTTCTTCCCTTCTCCCGTATGGTTGTCGGTGCTCTCGCAGAGCCGTGGGGGCTCGGGTTTGCCGCAGCTAAGGGAGGAAAGGGGAGGGGACGGCAGTGGTGCAGGGCTGCAAAGGGGGCATCGACGGCTGCGGGCTTCACCGACGCGTCGGGGGGGGGGGGGTGGGTGCAACGAGGGGGTTGTTGCGAGAGGTTAGGGAAGGAAAAAGGGACAAAAGGGGGCACCGATGGAGCCGTAGGGTGCTGGTGCAGGCTCCCAGCACCGAGGGTGAGGGGGACAGTAGGCGTGAGGTGTTGCGGGAGGAAGGGAAGGGAAAGGGGAAAAACAAAAATAAAGAAAAAAAAAATTTAGGGAGGAAGAAGAAAAGAAAAGAAAAGAAAAACTAATATTTTTGTTATTAATTTAAAAATATTATTTATATAATAGCATATTATTTTTTAGAAAAAATATTTTTTAAAAATTAATAATAAAATATTAATTTTTTCTTTTCTTTCTTTTTTTTCCTCTCCCTAAATTTTTCTCTTTTTTTTTCTTTTCATTTTTCCTCTTTCCTTTCCCTTCCTCCCACCACCCCCCCTCGCCGCACCCGTTGCTGCCATCCCCTCCCCTCCCCTTGGTGTCAGCGAAGCCCGTACCCACACCATGCGGCTCTACCGTTTGGTGCTCCACCGATGCCCCCTCCATCCGCGTCCTCCGTCTCCTTTCTCTTCCCTTCCTCCCGTAGCACCCTCCTTGCCGCACCTGCCATCCCCCCCCCCGAGCATCGGCAAAGCCCGCACCCGTCATTCCGTCCTCCGCTGGTGCCCCCTTCGTCCACACCCTCCGTCCTCCACCGGCGCCCCCTCTACACCCTCGTGTCGCCGTCGTACCCTCCCTCAGCTCCAGCGAACCTAAGCCCCCACGGCTTTGCGCAAGCACTAGCGACTATGCGGGTGGAGGGAAGAAAAAAAATCGAAAAAAAACCGCATGTTGAAGATGCGGTTCTATTTATTATTTTCTCTAAACCGCATGTTGAATATGCCATTTCAAGTTCAAAATCGCATCCCCAACATGTGATTTCACCACATCACCACCACCTCACCACAACTATGATAGTTTCAAAAATAAATTTAAAAAGATGATATTTTTGGAATTTAATATTTAAATAGTAATATTTTTTTATAAAAATATCCAAGATTTGAAACTTATGATTGTCAAACTGTTCTTATGTTCTTATTTGATTCTGCTTTGTCATTACTATTTCTTGTTCTTGAAAAAATGCAAAAGACAAGCAATCTATAAATACAATTATGCCCTGCAAAAATATCAAGTTAAAGCAATTTCCCACAAATAACACAACTTACCTGCCAATATTTTGAAACACAACGATCAATGCAGCTATTCTCGCCCATATTGAGCTCAGTTTCCTTGTACCTGGACAGAAGACATGGAGGGTATTTGAGGTTGAACTGACTACTCTTTCATATGTTAAAAACAAGCAAGACTCTTCCAAGATATTCATATCATAAAAATCTGCACTTGCAGAGTGCAACCAAGATTAACTGTATGTTACCAGTATGTTGTTGGACTACCAACAAACCAACCTCCTCTTCCTTCCTTCTTCTTCTTTTTTTTATTTTTTTTTTCTTTTTTTTCTTTTTTTGTTTGTGTGTGTGTGTGTTTGTGGGGGGGAGGGGCGGATCGTTAGTCATAGAGACATACTGATTCAAAAGTTACATTCAAGAGCACATGAATCTAACACATCAAATCACATTGATAGATTGATCAATTGGTATACATCCAAAGTTAATTCAAAGGAATATAGATATGTATACCGAAAATGAATGGAGAAATGTGATTCGAAATCTTAAGAGAGTATCAAGAGGTTAGAGAAGAGTTCACCAAATTCCAACATAACTTGGTAAGCCTGTACCAAACATTAGAAAAGAAAAAAATTGTCAAAACTAAAAAGCTATTCTAGTGTAAGCAACAGAGACCGTCTCCACATCATTTTTCAGTATGGAAAATGAATAAATCTTTCAGTATAGAAGTTCAAAAAAGTATGCACTAAGACTGTAATCTCAGACATGATTTTCTGAATCAAAAGCAACAATGTAACATCAAAGATCATATGGTGATGTGGTTATGAGCTACATGTCAAAAGGACTCTCAATACACAGTTAATAGTGCTCGATGTAAGAAATACCAGACAGCAAAGTAATTGACCTGATATATTCCAGCTTTAGAAACTAATTTCTGGAAAAATAAGCCAAAAACATAACTTTAAGATGTTTAACATGAAATTCGGATTAAAAACATAATTAACAAAACAATTTCTGACATGTTATTGAAGGCAAGGATTCAACTCCAGGTGGGGACTTATCATGGGACATTGGGATGTGGCAACGTCCCAAGTGTTGTGATGGGACTATCCTGTTGTCATCCCAGCAACCCATTTGGTGCATCTTGGGATAAATATCTCAGGAGTTAGGATGGCAGTGCATCCCATTCTATGAAAAAATTAGGACAGCTCCATTGCATAGGATTGGGATGGTTGATCGAATGTGGGTATACAGCCTCTGCACATGAGGCCTCCTTTTTGATTAAGCAGATGGCACTGCAACAGTGGTTACCATGAAAAATAATTTCATATTTACCCAAGTATTTCTCAGACAATATGCTCACTATACCTTTTATAATGTGGCTCCTCTAAAACTTGGAAATGCATGGTAAATATAATAACCTGCCATGTCTTTCCAGGAAACCTTCATATCTTCCAAATAATGGGTAGATATGACTGCTTGCTGCTTTTGTTTCTTGTATTTTCCAACACTGAGCTTCCACCATGGTAACTTTTTTTTTTTTTTTGAAAAAATGAAAGGATAAAAGACTCAGCTTTTTATTTGATGACTTCTCATAGATGAATTACTCCTCAAATATTAAAATATGAATTATTATTAGCGAAACAATTCAATCCATCAAACACTCTCCACCAACTACTTGCATACACCTATTTGAAATTGCACTTTGTAAGTCTGACTCTTTTAAATAAGAAGTTAAGATGCTAAGGTAGCAACACTGACATAAAAACCCTTTCTGTTAAGGATCAGATCACATAAATCATGGAAGTTGGATCTATAGGCTAGGTGCCCCAACATAAAAAAAAAAAGAAAAAGCTAAATAATAAATATAAAGAAGTTCTGTTAGGACTCTACCATGTGCTCATGCTTTGAGTTCCATCCCCTGCTGTATAGTGCTATTTACTAACGAGAGATACCAGCTGAAACAAGTGTTGCTCCCTATTCCCACCTGATTTCTGGACACCAATAGAAGTACTTGATCATAGCATCAATAGTTCATATTTTCACGAATTGATGACCCCTTGTTCAAACAACCAAATAGGGGCTTCCTTAACAACTATCAATTTAAGAGTTCACAAATTTACCTCCTCGCAAATTAAACTTCATATCTATCTTAAACTTACAATATGCACAATTTTTCCACATATTGACAAAATTTAGGCCAACTCTAATCTTTGCTAATCAAAATATGCTTCAAATATTGAGATATATTAACAACAACTATTTGACTTACATATCAAATACTGCTTTGTATGGGTTCAAAAACTAAACCACTGATATTGGTATCAGCAGGCATTCTGGGTTTACTCTATAACAAAAAATAACTAGAAAATTCCTGGAAGTCAGGAAATAATAATAACAATAGTAGAGATGAGTTTTGAAACTATTAGTTTTTGTTTTTTGTTGTTAGCAAAATGAACATTGTTTGTTAGATCGTCTTGACTTGTTTTATGTTTTGTTGCGTCTCATCAATAGTTAGGCTGGCTGTCCATGACTTTTTATTGCTCATCATCTGTTTTTGCAACATTTGAGTCACTTGGTTTGCTTTTAAGATAGACGACAAACTTTTATGTAACACTTGATTAAATCTTTTGGTTTCTCAAATTTATATTGTTATTGAAGGGTAAATTATCAATTTTGTGTCTTTTTAAATTTCTTTAATAGGATGTAATTTTTATCACTAACTGCAAGTTCTATTTAGGCATTCCAATCTAACAGCTCCACTCCAAGTAGGAAGAGCAGGATGTTCAAGAAGGTAGAGAAAACATGGCTACTCAAGAGAGAGATTCATGAAAGCTTGAATTGTTTTGGCAGTTTGTTGATCAAAAGATTCAATTGGTTAAAAGTTGTCTCAAAAGGATAGTGTTATGAGTGAATTCTTTGTGTAAAGGATTATAAACTATTTGAGGGGTCACATTTAAGAAAAGCATGTTATCCTAAATCCTTTTCTCAAAATGATTGGTGTTATCAGATGTGCTTTACTTTCTATATTTGCTATTTGCAATTGGGAGCAGCCAATCAAATTAAACTCTCTGCAGAAGGTATAGGGTCATCATAAGCTAGATTGATGCTTCAAATTTATCTATTTAACTCAAGTTTAGATGGTGAAGCATCTATCTGGCTTATGATGACCCTATACCTTCTGTAGAGAGTCTAATTTGCTTGGCCGCTCCCAGCTACAAATAGCAAATATAGAAAGTAAAGCACATCTGATAACATCAATCATTTTCTCCATAAATGTTACATCTCAGACAGTATAATCGTTGACACAAATAATCCACTCACAACACTATCAACACTATCATTTTGAGACAACTTTTTTAACCAATCAAATCTTTTGGAAAGAATTATTAATGAATGACCAACAAATTGCCAAAACAATTCAAGCTTTCATGAATCTATCTCTCTCTTGAGTAGCCATGTTTTCTCTACCTTCTTGAACATCCTACTCCATCCTGATTGGAGTGGAGCAGTCAAATTAGAATGCCTAATTAGAACTTGCAGTTAGTGATAAAACTTACATTCTATTAAAGAAATTTAAAAAGCAAAAGAATGATAACTTACCCTTGAATCACAAAATAAATTTGAGAAACCAAAAATTTAAGCAAGTGTTGCATAAAATTTCGTAGTCTATCTTAAGGGCAAACCAAATGACTCAAAGGTTGCAAAAACAGATGATGAGCAGTAAAAAGTCATTAACAACCTAACTATTGATGAGATACAACAAAACATAAAAATCAAGACAATCTAACAAACAATGTTCATTTTGCTATCAACAGAAGATAAAAACTAATAGTTTCAAAACTCCTTGCTACTATTGTTATTATTATTTCCTAACTTCCAGGAATTTTCTAGTTATTTTTTATTATAGAGTAAACCCACAATACCCACCGACCAATATTAATGGTTTAGTTTTGAGCCCATACAAAGCAATATTTGATATGTAAGTCAAATAATTGTTGTTAATATATCTCAAATGCGCAGCATATCATTTAAAAAATCAAAAGGCAATAAATATATCAATTAGAGAGAAAGGTGAAGACTCACCATCCCAACTGACTGACACACTGGTGTTCCTTTTTCTGGCATGGCCTTCATTGTGTCTTACTATTTTGTCAGATGTGGTGTTAGTGCATCTCACCTTTGGCAAGATCCTGGCAATTAAACTAATTACCAGACTTATATTGTTGAAGATGTAACAGTCCTAGCATAATAATATATATAAAAAATAATAATACTCTATGGAGGAGTATTATGATATTGCCAACTCAGTGTCTCAAATCATTTCTATTGTGCCACGTGTTGACATCAAAGCTTCCAACGTTCTCCTAGGCAAAACATTAGACACGAAGCTCTGTGACTTTGGTTTCACTCGGATGGGGTTCTCGGCCGCGGTCCAGTTGCCATCGACCCAGTCCACCCCCATCCCATGATGGGCTCCCTAGGCTACGTTGGGTGAAACATTAGATGAGAATCTTTGTAACTTTGGTTTCACCCGAATCCCGTTCTCGGCCGTGGTCTAGCCACCATCGAACCAATCCACCCATCCCATGATGGGCTTCCCGAGCTACATTGACCCCCACTACCTCCGATAGTTCGATGCAGAGGAGGCCATGGCAATGGCTGCCCTTGCCGCGCTCTGCGTCGGGGACAACCCCAAGCCTATGGCTGTCCATAGCGGAGGTATTACGGATCAGGGGCGAGAAGGCATCTTCGTCGATCTCGACTATTGATTCCAAATCAAAAGGCACGCCGGATTTATAGATTTTTTTATAATCTCATATTAATAGACGTAGGATCAGGAAGGTGTGTATACGTGGCAGAGGAGTCTGCGCCAGCGGTGGCAGTGGAGAAGTAGCCGCCATTGCGGGGGGAGGAGGTGAAGTTGGAGAAGAGGAGCTCCAGATTGGAGGAGAATGTACTGGGGACCTTGTAGTTGGTGTCGCCGACACAATAGGTGAGGATGGGATCATTCTGGGAATAAGTTTTAGTCAAAACTAGAAGCAAGAGTATGGAGGATTAGTAGAGGGAACAGAGACAAGATGGATGCCATGATGGGGGTATTCTGGAAAGAGGGACAGAGTGGGAATTGGGATGTTGTTTGCAATATTTCCAGTTCGAGACACGAGTGGGGAGCACAAAGGCGAAGGACAACACCGACTTCGCAGGAGTGGGGGCAGGTATGAGTCCATAGATGGATTAGGTGAGGATGATAAAGAGTCGCAGTCCTGATTTTCGTGCACAACATCATGGCCCATCTATCTCTGTTCTAAGTTTATTCTTCCATCCATTAAGCTAAGCATGAATAGACCACAAGAAATTATAACCAATCTCCAATGGTCCTATTTAATTTGATTAATGACTTGCTCCATAAATAATTTATATTTTATTATTATTACTATTATTATTATTATTATTATTATTTGACTGATCCTATAGGAAAACAATTTTCGGACAAGAGCGGCAGGAAGGGGGCTGGGTAGAAGGCAAGGGAGGAGAAAGGAGGGGCAGTGGTGGTGGTACCAGCAAGAGTGCCAGGGGGTGCGATCGGATCAGCATTTGTCGAAAGAGAAGGAAAGTGGTGGTGGGGCAACATCGACGAGCATAGAGAAGATATGAGAAGAAGAGAGGATGCGGGGGTATGATTAGATCAGCATTTGCCGAGAGAGAAGGAGAGCGGTGGTGGGATGGCAGGGGAGTAGGGTGGCATCGGCGGGCATAAAAAAGGTATGAGAAGAATAGAGGGGGTGAGGCTGCGATCAAGATCGACGTTTGCCGAGAGAGAAGGGGAGTCATGGTGCGATGCCAAGGGGTGGGGCGGCACTAGGTAGGCGCGAAGAAGGTATAAAAACAAAAAAAAAAATATTTTATAAAATAAAAAATATAACATATAATAAATAAATAAAATATTAAAAAATCTTAAAAAATTTATTATGAATATTTATTGTTAAAAAATTTTAATAATTATAGGTCGTAATTATCCACCCCGCACAACGTGCGGGTCTTCGACTAGTTAACTTTAAATAAATGAATTTATACATTTTCTTCTACCAACACTTCCTATGTATGTCTTGTCATGCAATTTATGCCACATCCACATAAAGGAGGGGGAATGAGCAAATAAAATAGGAGGGTGAAGCTTAAGAAATAGTAACTCTGGAATAAAACTTAAGGAATGAGATGAAATATAAAAAGGCCAATAAAGCATTTTTTTACAAATGATACGTACAGGAAGATGATGGAATGTAGCATCTGCAAAACTCGAAATTTAAAATCATCTTACCTGTTAAAAAATCTACCCTGTACTCCATCTCTTGCTCTGCCATTCCAAATATCTGCAAAAGGCCAATATAATGAGGTAGAGACAAGGAATGATAATTTATCCTTAAGAATCGTGAATAAAATTGTCATGATAAACAGAACATGCTTCCAATTAAAGCAGCCATTTTAATCCTTCAAAATCAACTTTAGCAATGCACAAATTCTTACAGGAACATAACAAGAGGTCTCCTACAGAAACATGCAACCTTGTTGACAAGGAATCAAAATAACCAACCGAGTCATTTTTCAAAGTTGCTGCCTCAGATGCACAGCATGAAATAATTTTCACAGCATCACAAAGATGACATATTCGGACTTAATTACAAAACAGTTTTAGAACTTTTTCACATGAATATATATAACAAGCACATCCCTAAACCAAAGGACTTCGACTTTGGATAGAAAACAATGGTTAAGCAGGATCTACACATCCACCTACAAATTCATAAGACAGGATAAGATTGATGTCTATACATTCTCATGCATACAGCCTCTTGTAGAGACCTCAGCAAACACTTTAGAGGGAGAATACATGCGACAAGCAATTAAGTCAAGCAAACAATGGTGCGCATCCAACTACAAATGGGAATTTTTTATTTTTCACTCTTTCGATTATTTCTTTGTTTTTCTTGAAAATGCCTAATAAAAAAGATTACGAGTCTGTCAAGTGCGGCTATACCTGCTCTTTCTCAATACTCGTTTGGACATTTTTAGCAGCCATCGCTATATCCTCGACCTGAACAATCAAGAAAAACCGAAAAAAGGAATCATCACGTAGAATTCCAAGAAAATATGGGTACATCAAAAAAGAAGCATTAACTGAGCGATCAAGAAAAGGATCTCCAACAGAACTATTACCACATAAAAATTCCAAGAGAACAAATAGTTACCAAGAACAAGATCAAGAGAAATACATCAAGAGGAAATCACAACATTAAAACTCCGAAGAAGCAAAGAAAAAGATGGCGTTAACAGAACCAAAAAAACAAAAAAAACGAAAGAGGGTTATTGCTGCATTAAAAATCCCAAAACGAGGAGATAGCACGAATTAGATCCAGAATACCTCATTCCTGGAAATCCAAAATAACCAGAAGGAGAGAAAAATTGCTAAACCACACGAAACGAAACAAAATTTTCTCAGATACCTAAGCATCTGCCGCGGATGATCCAAGAAGAGAGGATATCGTTCGTCAGTGCGGACAGTGGAAGATTAATCATGTTCTCGAAGAAAGGAAAACCTGAGATCGGCCAGAAAACCTGAGATCGGCCAGAAAAAATTCAAAGGTTCGGACCCAAGAAAACATTGAAACAAATTGCTGAAAGCTCTAAAAAAAACGAAACCAAGGTTGATGACATACCAGGAGAGCTGGCGCAATGCCCACGGAATGAAAGAAAGAGATCGACCGCGAGGATTTGAGGAAGTATAAGACCTTCGGACATCCTCGCCGCGTTTCTCTAGTTTAGGGTTTTAAGTAGGAAGCGGGGATTAGCCGGATGAGATCGTGGATTTAAATGTAGCGGGCTCGACACACAGGCGGATCGCTTTGGGGCTTGGGAAGGAGTGCAGATATACGGGCTTGGGAAGGAGTGCGATGGTGCAACTTACAAATAGTGGGTTCGGGGTGTCGGCGGATTCGGATCAGATTAAGTTCATCCACGCCCAAACCTAAATTATATATTTGATCCAAACGGAAATCCAAATCCAATTTAGACTCTGTACCTGCATCCAATATCGCATCCAAAATCGTGCCCAAAAAAATCAAGTGCCAGATTTTTTTGCTGCATTTTTATGGTTATTAAGTGTGTTGCCATGGATTTCTACCACGGACCTGGAGCTGTCGGAGTTGAGAAAAATCCAATGAAGATGATGGTAGTTAGACCTGTAAAATAAATTTTTTGTCAGCTCTAGCGGAGTTCGGTTCTCAAGTTAAAAATATGTGGAATGGTTGAGGGAAAAAAAAAGATAAAATGAATTATATATTTTTTTTAAAAAAAAATAATTTTTTTATTTATAAATTAAAGTTGAGAGCAGAAAAGGAGAATAATAATGGAGGATTATACACTCCTCAGATTATGTCATTTCGAAAATCGCGCTTTAATTTTTTGGAACTTGATAGCAAACGTTACCTACTTAGTAGTGGAAACAGCCGCTTTTTTAATGACTTGATAGTTGACGCTACAGTGTATGGTTAGTCACCTCCCTTGATGATTCAAAATTTTGAAAGGCACAATCCATTCAATCAAGGATAGCAACTACCGCAAAAGTTGGAGAGGACACAACTCAATCAAAATTTTGATGCATGAATCGAGGATACAATTGGTAGCCAATATTCATGCTTCTGATTTTAGGATCGGCGGCCAATGTACAAAACCTCAAGATGGTTGAGGTATCATGATTTTCTCTAATAAAATGCATCCAAAATGCTAAAATATAAAAAAGGGCATGATTTTATTAGCTACGTACCTAAATAAAAATATTCCTACAATAATTAAGCTCAAAATATTAAATCCAATTTATATATTATGGAGAAAAATCTTTTTTTTTTTAAAAAAAAAAAAAATTAAGAACCTGGATAAGAATTTGATGGGGCATGATGTGGATGTATCACTTTCGAATTAGGTTTGCAGGTTTGTTGGCCTCCATTACCACCCCTTTTTGGGCCTGGTTGTTCTAATTGTTTCTCTTAGGCCGATAGGGTCCAGGACCCACCGGAGTTTGGTTGTTCCACTTGTTTTTTAGTTCATGCATATCAATGTACATAAAATGATGGTTCCTACCACCAATTTTCTTTAATATTTCTTAGCTGTAAAAGAATTTGAGAAAAGGGAGCAGATATTGCCCCTCACTCAGCCATGTAGGCACGATTACTAGATACCATAGCTCATCAAGTTTACCAGCTATATTAGTGCGCATCCACGAAGAATAGGTATCATCGATTCTACCGTAAGTAATTAAGGTGCGATTTAGGCCTAAGGTCAGAATAAGCTGATGTCAGACCAGCATTCCACGGGAGGTGGGAGCCAGTACAAGCCTGGTCCAGGAGAAATTATTGCATGCACCAGATGCAATTGGACCGTGGAAATCCCACGGTGGATAACACGCCACGTTGTTCCTCCTATTTCATCACTTCCCGATTAGGCGCTTTCCACCTCCGGATTTGCCCTGGTTCACTTGCACCCGGTTCATGCAATAATTTCTCCTGGTCCAGCCAACGAACAACAGGTCTACCGATAGAATGCTGAGCATCTATTTTGAAGGCACGTGTGGAAATTTTGCTAAATATCCGAGGCCCTGGTCAGCAGCTTTCTCGTGCGTAAGATTTGCCCTGTCACACAACTGGCTTGTAGCAAACAGCAAGGTTTAAAACCTCCAATAACTAATACAAATACAAAAGCTTACTTGCAGATGGATACAATTGCGGCCTTAATTTTCTAAAGCTTGGAATATGGGCAGCTGAGAGGACACACAACCTCATAGTGTAAACAAGTAGAGCTGAGTAAAAGGACTGCTAATGGCATAACCTTTTTTTTTGGATGAAATAGAGCATGGCTGAAAACTAAAGGACGGTCGTACTCATCAAACACCTAAAGCTCATCAAAGGGCTATCAAAATAAAAATAAAAATAAAATAAAATAAATAAAGGGGGGAAGGGGAGAAGGAACAGAACATAGCAACAATCTGATTCCTGAGAGGCAGCATCGTGGTTTGTCGGCCTGATCTTTTTCTCTACTCAAAAGAACTTGCGAGGGTTTTTTGCCACCCAATACGAGGTATCTGGTTATTTTACCTGCCCTTGCAATAAACTCAACAGATCTTTTCCTACTATTAGAAGGCATCATAGTTCTGTCACCAAATCTTCTTAGATTTTTTTGTAATGATATTGCCAATGGGTTCCCGTTAGCAATAGAGAGAACTTTCTTATGATAAAGTGGGGAACCGTTGCAACTGGAAATGGACTCAACTAGGAGCATTAAAATGAAAAAGCCAGGAGATAACAAAGGCAAAAACCATGCATGCAAGCAAGAAGTTGAGGAACCGATGCCCCTGCCAAAAGCTTCGGGTTTCCGATGGTGACGCAGGTGGTGCAGCAGCATTGTTTGCTTCATTCCACTGCTCAATGAACTCAGTATCCCCAGTACCAATCACATTCCGTGCAGTTGAGCCACAAATCTCACAGGTTCTGAAATAAGATGTCCAGAACAAGTGAGCCTAAAAAATTTTGGATGTTAATAAACATAAATATTTTAAGACAACACATAAGGGAACCGTACAGGAGATGAAAACATCACAACATAATAATAGTTAGCATCACATAAGGGGAAGGGCCCAAGTTAATACGGGCGAGAAAGATATATAATATAATTGCCAACTTTGTTTTCCTTTAATTTTATCATGTTTTCTTGCAATGATGTGATAGAGGGGAAAGATAATGTGACAGTAAAAAATGCCAGGCACCATGCTGCAAGGCAATATTCAGCAGCTGCTGAACACAATGTTACAACACAAGCAGGAGAGGATTGTAGTCAGATAACAGACCCAATATAGACAACAAGAAACATAAAAGAGAAAATAAGAACCAAAATGAATGAAGAATAGGGAAAGTGTAACATGCAGCAAGCAGTGCATCTCTATCATCCAAATTATAAAATATGATTGTCTCAATTGCATAAAATTTGCTACAGCAGAATTGAAGAAACTCGACCAGTTACGATGCAAAGCAACTGGTGCCTTTTTGAAACATCTAATTCAGGATATTCAGTGAGTTACCAGTTAAGCCACAGTAACATTCTTCAGTGACAGCATCAATAAGATGACCTATTGGATGAAAATCAGACTTTCGAAAAAATTCAATAATTAACCTGTAGACGTAGAGTGAAATCTGATTTTTTTTTAAATCTTGCAAGGAAATAGGCTAAAAGTTAGCAATTACTTAATGAAGATTGGAGGAAAAGAAACACTGAGGTAATCCATTACAGAGATCTACCAGTCCTCATAAAAATCATGCACCTACTTGAAGATGACTAGATTATCCATGTTGTGGCTCATTATTCATATAGCAGCCCCAAATAAAGGGACAACTTAATCATCTAGTCCCTTTAGAATTATTTTAAAGGTACAACTCAGTTCTGCTGGTGAGTTTAGTCTCCTATACAAGATTGCCTAGAAAATACAAGGACATAAATCTCCTCCAAAAGTCACTTGCACAAACCCCAACAGGGAAGCAGGGCCCAAAATCACAGCAATTAAATGTAAATTATGTGGTCTGAACATCTAGGAAGGTCAGGTTGTCCTTGGACATTTATCATCATAAAAGAATGCATCAAGCAATTAATCAAAATTAATTGCTGAAATATAAGTGAAAATATTGAAGAAGATGATCATAGGAGATATCGTTAAATAATCAATATTCTCCCTCCATTAATTTGGATACACTGTTGCTTACCATTACCAGGGTGAGGGTGCTGGGGTTTGGGTGAGTTGAAAAATTGAGAATAGTGCAGGACTAGCAAAAAGGGCACCATTCTTTGAAGGGCCATCATGAGGCAAAAACAACTCTTAGATACCTTTTACTTTTTCAGAATAATGATGGGGACATCAGCAATCATGTCATAGAAATGATGGAAAACTTAGCATGCTAAGACTCAAGGTCACACACTCACAACTCCCATGGTTAGAACATGCAAGTCCCTCCCTAAAAGAGGAGTGCAACTACTGCAGTATATAGCCTAGTTTGCCAACTCTAAGGAAAAATATAACAGAGAACAAACTTGTATAAGCTGAAGATGCAAATATGAAAGATTGCAAAAAATAATAGGTTCTTATGTCAGTCAAATGTGATTCTGTCAATTTATAAAATCCCACCTTACTGTGTTATTCTATTAATACATAAATTGAAATAGCAAAAGGAGATACAAAGATCATTAGATACTCCAGGCCCCACATCTTTTATAAAACACATGACATCAAGCAACAAAGTCAAATAAAGTCGAGTGCATCATCTGTGAAAAATAAAATGTCAAAACTCCACTTTTCCTATCATTAGAGAGTGAAAGATTAAGGAAATGGAGGAAGAATGAAAGCCAAGAGACCTTGCAAATGAATCCTCCAAACTATCATTCCCAACACCAAATCCCCAATGTCTTTCCTTATCACTGTGGTACCTCAGATTCGTTACAACCATGATTCTTACTGTCCAACATTATCACTTTAACTTCCCCATTGCTTATAACTTAATATAGTCTGCCTCACTTTTCTTTTCCTCTCTCCTTTTTTCAGTAAAGAAGGAACATGCTTCTCATATAAGTTTCTAATACCATGTGTACATAAATTTAATTCCTGGCTTCAAAGAACAAGCAACAAACAGCATATTCTGCACAACCCTTCCAGGAGTCATCACATGACTCAACCTATTACATTCTGCCATGGAGATTTTGGTTAGCAAATTGCAGATAAATGATCATCAAAATCTCTGCAGCCCTGAAATTGTCAATTACCAAATTACAGTTTAAGGCTATTCTCCAAATTACCGAATTGCATGAAAGAAGCAAGCAATATCCAGACAAAATAAAGCACTATAGCAACAGATGCAATGAAAGACAGAACTATTGAAAAGCAAATGCTGTGTTCGCCGAGCTATGCCGCAGAATCTAACCAAAGTTCATAATTCCACAATAAAGAATGCAAATATAAGTTGTTTCACTTACTTGTTTCCTTTGATTTTAAACCATGTCTCAGCACATTGCTTGTGTGCAGCACCTAAATCATCCTTGCAAGAACAGCCCAATACAATTGGGATGCCCGACTCCGGGGCACCACTCTCCAAACTGAGATGACAGATCCTGCAATCCCTCTCAACCTTATCTTTATTTACCTTAATTTCTGAAATCCCTCTCTCCAAATCAACCTCAACTGAACACTCTGAGAAGCTAGATTTTCTGCATGGCTCTTGAACTCCATCTATCTCGAAATGAGAAGCACCCGAGAACCGATACTCGTCATATGCTGAACCAGCACAATTTGAACCATATGGTGAATGCCAGGACCGGTCCTCTGCATCAGAAAAGCAGAGGCTATCGTCACTCTCATCTGAGAAGAGGTGGTGTGGCCCTCCTTCTATATCTTCACTATAATTCTCTCCCTTAGTTGCCATTTGTCAGAGAATCAAACCTTAACGTATGGCATGAAAAGCCCTATAAGAGGCGATACTTCGGGATATCAATCCAAAACAAATTACAAAAGCTTCGCGAGACACTAGAAACAAACTCTTTGGATGGAAATCCGAGTAAAGTCTTGCAAGAACTCAGATGCAAAATTAGATTTTTACCCCCATTATCCGGGAAAAAGAAGCATATAACTAGAGAAATTGATGAAATGAACCAAGGAGCTACTCCAAGATTTCAGCTATGGTGGGTTGAAAAAGCAAACAGACCCCCAAACACGAATTTTAGGTGACGGTTGAAGGCCTACCAAAGAAGTAGATACCTAACAAAAATGGGGTTCCCAGAAACGCCTAATCCAACTTCTAAGAAGTAGCAAATAAACGTAAAATCACTTCTAGGGCGCACATATTCATCCCCAAATGGAAACGTTTTTTGGGATATTGTAATGCAGAAATATATGGAACCATAATTGATGCATTGGCAAAACTATTAAAGAAACGAGAACTTACGAACCCACGATTCACAACCACGAAAAATTATCAAAACAAACCGCACAAAGCTGGGATCTTTGCAAGATTTTCTCAATCCATAACCCATCAGAAGAGGGAAGGAGCAGAATGAAACGAGATTTTAACAGCAAAGGGGGAGGGTGACCTCTCTCTACCTTCAACAAGATTTGAGCTTTGCAGAGCACAAGAAACGTAAAGGAGAAGACGCCTACAGCCTTTCTTTTGGATTTTACTCGGTGAAGGGAGACATGATAACGAAAGAACTATCACCAGTACTGGCGCTACGGGTGGAGACCGGGAGAAAAGCAGAGGGATAAAGGTAAAGAGGGAAGCAAAAAAGTTGGGGTTATATAGTTTGCTTTGGCTGCCTTAATCGTGCTACCGGAAGCGTTAAAATACTTTTATTTAAATAAAAAATATAAAATTAAAATAATACAAATTTATTTGTCCATGAAGCTGGTACGGGAGTCAGAAAATCCACAGCATTCGGCGACAACATTCCCCCTTTCCAGGTGATAACATAATCTATCTATCTATCTATCTATATATATATATATATATATATATATATATATATATATATATATATATATATATATATATATATACACACACACACACATAATTTGAAAGCGGATGCCGGAAGGGCAAACTTTTCTCAGCGCGATGGTTGAAACGCGGAAGGTGGAGATCATCAGCAAGGCTGTGGGCATCTTCATGATTCGGATCTTGGTGCTGATCCATCTCATGAAGGCCGGATGGCTGAGATTGTATTATGATGGAATCACGATCACGCCAGAGAATATTACCCATGCGCGTGTCATCTATGTGTGGAGTCTGGAGCCAGTTTCAACGATGCCCACAGAGGTGGAAATGACTTCCTCTAACCAGCAGATGGAAGTGGAAGTAAACAAGGACAATCTTGTATCACGAGCAAAAGAGCCATGAGTCCGAAAGAACAGTTTATGTACCTGAGATTACTCTAAAACTCGGATGCATGGAAAACTATATTAAGAATTAAAATTATATATATAAGAAAAAAAAATGAAAGAAACAACCAGCATCACACCAGCTACATATTTTTGTTTTAGAAGCGAACCCCTGCTACTTTTGTTCCATGCAAGCAATTAACATTTGTCAGGATCGAGAGGGGCAGCTATATTTTCTTTTCCAGTGTTGTTGTACCAGCGGTGTAGCGCTGATTCGAACCAAAGGAGTGTTCACAACTTCATGACAAAGGAACCAACCCTTGGGTTATCTCGGAGTTAGGCTCTTTTTAATTGAGTATGGAAATCCTTGGTGATTGATATTCTATAACGGGGGCTCAGAGATCCTAATCCTTTACACCAGTCCTCTCTTGGAGAGCGGTTTTCAGCTTCGAGCATTGTGTCGTAAAGTAGGTTCCCCAAATAAGTGCAGTCTCATTCAGGGATGGATGCGTTCCTGTTAGCCGACGAGCAATCTTCTTACAAGTCTCTATAAAACAAAATAAAATAAGCTAGAAATCCTAATGGCCCGGTAGGTGCAGGCAATCAACATAGGCGACACGAGACCGATAAAAAAAACATTGGAAAAGAAACCAGGCACATCTGACAAGTTGACCAAACTTTCTTCAGGATCTTGCTTCGAGGCCACCAGAACAGGAAGACATTTGACCATCCAATCAAAGTAGAATATGAGAAGAAACGCACATGGTAACGTCAAAAAAAAGAAGAAGAGAGAGAGAAGAAGCGCACATGGATTAAATAAATAGTGTGGATGCAATTTCATCCACTGCAAAAGTAAGAAGTTCCATGTTTCAAATTTATGTCAATGGCCATACAGCCCGGCCACGACCGGTCATAAACCCAAACAAGTTCAACCATGCTTCATGAACGAGGCGTGTCATGAGGCTCTCATGGAGAAAAAATCATTGATTGCACCGGATCCATCAGCTCACCATAGACCAATATGTACAAATATAGATAAAGAAGAAATAGACGCAATTCATGGGATTGTTGCCATACATAGCTTATTTGATAATGGGATTGCCAATCAATACATATAAGAGTTTAGTTGATTATGGAAATAAATACTTGTAGGAGATTAGCTAATTAAGGGATTGCCAAGTCAATGGACTTCTCATGTGCATATAATGGTTGCCTCAAGGATTCTCCAGCATTGAAAAATTGCCACTCGAATATTTTCTTACTGGAAACTTTAACAAGCAGAAAAAGTAACACAATCTTTTCCAACTATGGCAATGCTAGGTTCAAGAAAGTCCAAAATTCTACTTGATGGAATTCGATAAAATTCTGAAGTCAAATTATAGATCCATGTCACATGTTAACCGTGCCTTCTTATTCCCTTCCATGGTTGAGATGAAAAGAAATATGGAGACAATGGTTATCGTCCCAACAAGATCAAACCTAGTAGAGGATGGAGAAAAGACACTTTCTGATGGAGGAGAATGACAGAAAGAAAGGAAAGAAAGAAAAAAAAAAAAAAGAGGGAAGGATGATGATAGGAAAATCAAGAAAATCTGGACGTACAGCTAACACGACATGGAACAAAAAGGGCGCGTCCAACGTTCTCTCGATGCTTTCGGTCCTCATCAAAACATGCATACGTGCTTAATCGTCAGCACAACTGCGTTTATTACAACAACACTAATTATGAGTATAAAGTACGAGCCACTCTATTCCTAGTCGGTCGTGGTCTGGGAGGGTCCCGCCCCTTCGGTTGATCTAGTCTTTGATTGCGTTGCTGGAATTTGGATTAAGTCCTCATCCCAACACAGCACGCCACTAGATCTAAATAGAGCTAAAGAATATTTTCTAACCATTCTCCGGTAGTTGGGACGCTACATAAAGATTAAGATCTCAATGAAATATCCTGCAGAGCAAAACACTGGGACTGCGACAAGATACCATCTCATATATCAAAACAGAACCATCCCATCAGTATCCTAGTGTTCCATGAAATATCCTACGGAGGATGAGCCACCATCTCATATATCGAAACAAAACCATCCCATCAGCATCCTAATGTTCCAATCGAGACATCTTAAAACATCCCATCTTCCAAATGTCGAGATGGGACAGGACAGCAGCAAGTCCCATAGGAAAACCGGTCCTGAATTTAAAACCTTATTAGCACATGCAATTTATATGGAATGTGATCTACATATCTTAAAACATCATAAAATTATGTTTTATATCTTATAGTTCTTTGCAGCTCAAAGAAATTATGTCTCCTGATCTATTTGATAAGACATGTTTATGCCGCCATGGTTCTGAATTCCAAGCTTAACAGGCTCAAATATAAAATATGGCTTGGAAATTTTAGCGGGCTAGGCTGTGAATTAACTAGTAGAAGAAACAAAACAGTAAGGCAGGGCATAAAACTTTAATTTTCTGGAGGGCAAGTTAACCTAGAAAGTTCTAGTTTCTCAAATGACTCCTACTTTGGTTATTTCTTCTTTTTTTTTTTTTTCCACCATTAATATTTGGGTTTCAGCATACAAATTAAATATGATGGCCCAAAACCACGACTTACCAGTGACATGATTATAAACTAGATCATACAACCGGGCCAGAAAAAAGTATAGACCTTTGTTTAGTTAATGCAAGACAAATATCCAAACATAAGGGAACGTATCATACAAGTTGTCACGACAGGCACGGTTCTCTCCTCTTTGACTACAAAAAGAGTTCTAAAAATATGTATAAGTTTTTTTTTTTTTTAAAAAAAAAAAATTAATTTCTTTTCTCTACAACGACATAGCACACATAAAACATTGATCAAAGGGGTCAAAATCACATATCAATATATCTCTGTACTGTAATAGACAAGAAGCATACTTTCTGTTGTAGATGCTGAAGAGAACATAACTTCTACTTAGCTGACCGTTCATATATTGTTATACCAAAATGTAACAAAGTACACCACAGAAATCAAAGATACTTTTTTGATCAATCAAGATCTAAAGGTTTATCCCAAGGAACTTACTAGTTTATTATTCTATAAATAAACGGAAATTTTGCCATCCCCATAGGGTATCCTAATCCCATCCTAGCATATTCAAACTAGAGTGCTTGGGTCATGCCCAGCTACTAGATGAAAAGGCGACATTGACATACCTTAAATACTTGAGCCATTGTGAACTCATTTAGTTTTACCAGTGACCATCCTTGTAACCCCCTCTATTGTACTCATTGCACAGGTCCCCCAGGTGGAGCTACCGGACCAGGTGAACCACTATACATGCAGCTGCTACTGATCTGCAAGCCACTTTTAAGCCACGCAATACTGCTCAACTCTGAGGCTACTGAAAACAATTCTTGATTTGAAATGGCGGGAAGCTCCACAAATTCAACAAACTCAGGGCCCAACAACGAGTTTGGAGGATGGCAGTCATTTTCAATGCTACAACAGCCATGACCACATCGGGGTGGCACCTGAGGTTCACTGCAGTTTCCATCAAGCAATTTGGAGACTCCAGCTTCATTTTGAAAGGCTTGGGGCAACAATCCATGCATTTGGACCGGTCTTGACAATAAAGAACCACATGACTCACCAGACACATGATTATATGGGTGGAAGGCACTGACTCTTGCAACCGGTCGGAACAGGTAAGGTGGGTCTCTTACTTCAGAAGTGTCATCTCTGCCATTGACTATATCTTCAGAATTGTCAGACATGTTTTCTTTTGAATTAACATCTCTTCCTTCCAAGGACTTGAAGGAATTAACATCCCCAATGGATGGACTTTCTTCTGAAGATCCTTTGGCTTTCTCTGCACTAGCATCTTGCAAAGCATCACATGTTGCAGCCTTGTACTGTTCAGCCTGAAAACATCTACGCCTCAGAGTGGAATTCCAGTGATTCTTTATCGCATTATCTGTTCTTCCCTCCAAAAGCCTCGCAATCGATGCCCATTTGTTACCATGGATTGCATGGGCAGCAATTATGATACGATCCTCTTCCTCTGCAGCAAAAATACATACTAGCAGTTTTGCTCATCCAGCACCATAGCTATACCTTATCCATAAACAAAACAAGGCAACCAAGCACTATTATACAATACGATAAAATTTTCTAGCAGCCTGCAGTAGCTCATTATAAATAATATACTAGTTATTGGGACATTTGATTCACATGATGGATAGCATAAGATACATGCTTGTTACCAATTTTCAACTACATAAATACCATTCAATGAGAGAGGACAATCATTTGGATGTCGGTGTGAGGAAATCAACTCTAAAGTATGCATCCACATAAAGCAGATTCTTCATATTCCTATTGGCCTGGACTCATTCACATCTCCCAACATGGTGTAATAAATATGCATAGTTGGGAGATATACAAGTATACAATCATGGTAATTTAATGCCTGAATAGTTAATATTAGATAAACAAAATGATGAGACTTGTCTTTTGCTTGTACCATAGTTAATGGACCCTTTTTTTCTAATCAAGAACATATTTGATTGATTTATTAATACCCTTTATTCTTTGATTAAAACGCTCCCCCCCCCCAACCACCCACAACAACAACAAAAAAATAATAATAAAAACACCCACACCCATGCACGCACACACCCCCCCCCCCTCTCCCCTCTGTGTGTGCATTGGGCATGTGTTGACAATACCTAAGAGGACAAAAGAAACAAGTGTTTGCATTTTGTAAGGCAGGTCTTTATTTATGGGTTTAAGACACCAACCAGGCATAGCCCAGAGGTTCATACCATCCTCTCTATTGTATAGGTTCATGATTCTGTGCCTCCGTGGATGTGGCTCAGATTCAAACAATGCAGGAGCCTGTAATGGATTGCATGGCTATGGAGCCGCATCCATTTGTTGCCTACAAATATAAGCTGGCCTATGGGCCCCTCTAACTAAATTATAGAAAAAGTAAACAGGTGTTGATGGCCAAACTAGAAATGGAAAGGAGATATGCAGTCAAGGATTTGCATTTAATAGAAGTTACAAACCTGTGATACCAACATCATGGGTTTTGAACCATCAAGGAGTGCAATCTGGAAGGAAGCTGGGAGGGATTTATTAGAGGTTTCCTGATGGATTTCCAAGTTCTCCCCAAACTCATATTGATCAAAAAAAATTGATGATGAGGTCAATATCAGTAGCTAGAACAACTTTGTCAATTATCAAATACTCTGAATCATAACACATGCAAAATCTTTGCTGACTCTTCTGTCATGGCAAAGTTAAAAAGCATTCTGTTGAGTACTTTTGCTATGCTTGACATAAGAAATATGTTTTAATATACTTATCCATGGGAACCCCTAATGATCCGGAGCAGTTATGTCATGCCAGCTTCAATGTTGGAGATTAAGGGCTTCCTGATCACATAATGCCCTCATATAGCTTAGCTGGTCATCTAACCAAAGACTCAATCCTTATCTTTTTTTATTGTTTACTAGCAATAAGCTTAGACTAGTAAGAATGGATGGTAATCACAAAGTTTAGATGCAAGCAACGTGGGCTCAAAACAACAAGATGAGACTATGAAAGGTATTTTGGCTAAATGTGCTGGCTAGATGGCACCTTCACCATAATACCGCTATATAAGAGAGAAATAGCTGCATGCTCCCCTGAGTCTCTTGCATGGGACCAAATACCAAAAGTAAAACTTTTACAATATAAAGTCTCGACTTCTCATGCAAGGACCATTAACTTTGATTACAGTTCCATAGTATTCTTATAGTGAATTTAAATGAACACAAAGTTGATGTGGTATGATCTTTTATGTTTTATCTATGGACAATATAACATCTGATTTCTAGACTTAAGGCTTTACGCTGCTTTAGGAACCCACATGACCTAAGAAAAACCTCAGGCTCTCATGCCAGCACATTGTGGATCGGAACAGCAATTCCAAAATAGCAAGTAGCAACAGTGACTAACAATGTGACAGTGACCAAGGATTGCATGAGTATTGGATCACCCTGGAATAGTTTTAGGACACCACAATAACATAGCAGTCCTGGAAAATGTAGTTATTCTTGCGATGATTTGGAATCCTATTTCAATTAGCATGTTTGGTAGAAAATGTAGTTTTAGTTATAGGTTCAGTTGACAATCCTATATCCATTATCAATGTAAGTGGTTTTGGTGTTTCTGGTGCTTCATGGATCCATATTATGCTTACATTTTACGGAGAGATCTAAGACGCGTGCTACAAATGGAAAATCTATAAAGGAGAAATAAGTACATAGGGGCAGTAGTAGAGATTTAGTGAAAAAAATGCAAATGAATCTTCTTTTCTTACTAAAGAAAGCAAACATGAACTCCAACAATGGTATTACTAGGACAAGGATATCATTGGGACAATACAAAATACAGAAATTTCTATTGATGATGTGAGAATTATCTTTAGAAGTTTAAATATTTATAAGGAGTAGGACAAACTGACCAAAGACACAAATAGGATACATTTTTTTTAAAATGATTGTGATCAACCTAAATCATAAATTCAGACCTTGAACTTAATAAGACCATTATGCTCAGGAATAAAATCTACTTTTTTGAATGAGGCTATAAAGTACAAAATAGTGAACTCCTTTATAATTTACAAATAGAAAAAAGAAAAGAAAAGAAAAGAAGAATTCATGATTTGATGTTCATAAATGACCAATTAATGTCAACGACTTTTAATTTATATGTCACAAGACAATGCAGTTCTAACGCATTGTTCATCAAGAACCCTGTTTCTCATGCATGCACGGTGGCCCCACCTTGATAGTTATACAACTTTGTTATGCTGCTCTCATCCCTTACCTATGTATATATACATGCATGTGTTTATATGTTACCTTCCTCCATATGTACAATGGTTACAAAAGTAAGTGCAACTTGATTTCAGCAAATCATTGCAAAGAACAACCATTTTTTCAATCTGTGAGAAACTAAGAAGAGCTTTTGCAAGATAACGGACACATAGAAGATATATTATTGAGATTGTGAAACATTATGAATTATTCTACTATCTAATGATGATTTTTTTATTCAATATTCCTTGGAAACAAGAATCTATGACTAGATCACAGTTTATTACAGTAAACCTTCTTCAATTAACTTCCTCAAAAAAGGGTTCTTTCAAATAATAATCCCAATCAAAACAATAGAAGACTTACTATCATTGAAGCAACATAGTTCCATGATAATCTATAGACACCGAGAAAGATTTACTCAAAAAGAAACTCTGTCAAAGATGATTTCTAGCGAGAGAGTTTTCACGGCCCATTAGGGGGGCATTGGTGCAGGAAACAATATAAAGCAAAAACTTAGAATCAGTGGCTAAAAAGAGACCCACTACGAGAAATGAGATATGTGATCATAAAGAAAGCAAAAAATGTTTCAGAGAACTCATGAGAAAATATATATAAACCACTAAGACCGCATTTTTGGTTGGGGAATAATGAGGAATAAAAGGCTTTTAACCCATTATTCCACCTCATTTCAGCCAAACACTCATTTGAGCATATGGGTTAAACTACTTTTTTAGAAGGGCAGAATGGATATTTCAGAAAATTGGTACACAATAAATAGTCTTCATTCTCCTCCGAACCCATTTTCCCCACTTAACGTCGGATCAATTCTTCTTATTTATATCTCAAATGCCTGAACCTCCCTATGGTTGCTTCTTGTACAACTCCCCTCAATTATGAGGACAATCTACCAACCAGTCCAGAGAACAGACTTGTCTCGATTGCAAAAATAGAGAGTCAAAAGGATATCGTTTTTTTTTTTTTTTTTTTTTTATTTTTTTATTTTGGGGTTGGGGTGGGTTTTGGGTGTGTGTGTGTGTGGGGTGTAATAAGTGGATAAGGGTGTATTTAAACATGTCAAATCAGTATGTTTCTAACTCTCGATGATAATATGCCTTCCTCTTTCAATCATCTCCCAAAGCATTTCATCATTACCTTTCAAACATCAACAATGAAAATATTGAATCAACAATTTGATGCCAATGTTATTCAACATTGACTATATATTTGCCAAGTAATATGCTTCACATCAATATAAAAATTCATAAAGGCAAAGATCTCATTTATTATACAGGTCTCCTTTATTTAAGGGTTGCACATGATGATCAAACCATTGTCAGAGCAGGTTAGGGGCATTAACAACGTGAACTTGGTGAGCCTGGGCTGAGATATGCATGAACTTGGCCTAATGCAAGAATAACCAAGCCCGGACACTAAACAAGCTCAAAAAATGGCTGAATTTTTTCATGCTCCATGCACTGATCTTGTGTAACATTTCATGCATTCTAAACCCCATGCGATTCACAAAATGGTTTTCTCAGGGTGCCTGTATGATATATATAAAACCCATTCTTACACCGAAAAAAATCAATTTCACAGTATTTAAACAACAATGATCCTTCATCTTTCTGATAGCCTAATCCATCATATTAATTACAAACCTATAACCTAACTCAACTCTCACAGCTCCTTCCTACATCTATCTTTCAGATCAAAAGGCACATTGCATTTATCTTCTCAGTGCTCAAGATTTTACTTCTTCCAGCAGATACATAATTACCCTACCAAGATGCAAGCTGCGTCAAGTTCAGACAAGCTGCAACTCAAAGGGATCACCACCATTGTGTATGCCACACAGAAGCAGGGGGGCACCATATAGTGCCCGCACCTCCTGAAACATGACCAAACCCTAATAAGATTAACAGCACATGAACGTTTCCGATTTCCATCATATCCACATGTGTGTAAGCATCAATATAGTAGTCTCAAGAAAAACCCTACAGAACCACCAATTTTAGGGTTCAATCAACCACCATTCATCTCCCAAATTCAAAAGTTGTTTACCATCTTCAAAAAACAGTGGCACAAATATCAACGCTCCAGCAAAAGTGACATAAAAATCAGACACCAAGAAAAGCTACGCAGATACACGAATGTCTTTAGGGATAATGTGTGAGCAAATAAAGGCAAGAAATGGATGATAGATGGTACCAGTGAAGGGCTTGCGTTTGACGTAAGGGTCGAGTTGATTGCACCACCGTAGCCGGCACGATTTTCCAGAGCGGCCGGGGATCCCCCGTGCAATCAGGCTCCAGTTCCTCGCCCCAAACTTGTTCACGAGATTGCTCAGTATCGCGTCCTCCTCTGGCGACCACGGCCCCTTCACTCGGTCATCCGCCGGCGCCGCTCCGCCACCGCCGCCGCCTCCAGAGGCCGATCCTTCCGCCGCCGCTGCTGCTCCGGGTTCGTTCGTTCCTCCGTCTGCGGCAGGCGATTTAGTAGCTGATTCCACTGCAGCAGCAGTAGGAGGAGGAGGAGGAGAGGGAGGAGGCGGAGATGACGACAGAGGAGTAGGATCGGAGTCGGCTGCCGTCTCCATGGCGGTGGTTGCTCTCGCCCTCCACTCCCTGAAACCGTACCACCCGCCTAAAAGCAAATTCAGCTCACGCAAGTCAATGGCGGTCAAAGCTTCGGCCGGCTATCATCGAGCGAATGTAGCGAAACCTTTAACCCGAATTCCATCAGTGCTCCCATAATTTTGTACAATGAGGAATACTTTATGCACTATGGTGCCGAGAAAATATACCGTCTAATTCATATAATTATTATTTTTAATATATATTTTATATTTCTAATTTTATTTTTTAATTTAAAATTTTAAATTATAAAAATAATTATAGATTATTATAATTTTTTAAAAATAAATTTTAAATTTTAAATTAAAAAATAATATTAAATATATTAAATATATATTAAAAAAATGGTGACTACGTTATGGAATGATATATTTTTTTGAGAATTATTCACATTAGTTGATGAATTTGACGGTGAATGTTTTTATGTTTAGACTCATTATTTTTTTTTTCTTGTTTTCTTTTGAATCGGAGATTCTTCTCTATCGACACCGAATCAGGCGGACGTTGTGTTTTCGAAATATTGTCTCTCCGTGCCAAAATTAGGAAGGGCCCATCCTTTTTTGCATTCACAAAGATATTAAGGGTGCAGACACTTAATTTTAGTATATATTGTCCAATATCATGCACAGGAACAAAATGGAGGAGGATTCACAAAATTAAATTATGAAAAAGAAAAAAAAAGAATCCTGCGTTATGTTTGAATGTGGTTGCACTTGTTTCAGCTCGAGCACAAGAGTTGTTGTTCATTTACTTGAACCCGATAAAATGGTGGGTAACATTCGTATTCATGAGTGTGTCGGCCTTTTAGAGTCAACTAAAACTTAGGGTAGTGCAAAGTGTTGATTCTTATTATAGACAATAGGTCCTTCAGGGACCTAATGATTATGTCCAAACTAAACTAGTGAAATCTTTGGTAGTGGTACCAAATAGTCTGAGATTGAATCCTGTCTCAATGATTTTATCAGTCTTGAGGGATAAGTAGTGTTCGGGAAGGACCATACCCATTGTATAGCTCACAAATTACCAACTCTTTCTATGAAAAAGGAAATCACGTGACCAAGCCCATGTTTGCTCTCGTCCATAGCAATCGGGCCCATAATATCTAATAGATGGCAAATACTTCCTACACCACCGAGGGTAGCAGCTTCGTAGACATCGCTCGTAGTGATTGATTCTCAAATGAAATTGGAGTGCGATGTCTGAAAAATTATTTTTTTTGTTCTAATTTCGTACGAGAGCTAATCATCATGAATGATATTCATGGAGCTGCACTTCCCGCAGAGTATAAAGAATTTCTCAGGTTTTGCTTTTCATTTTTGGGATCTTGGACTTTTAGGCCCATAACCGAGGGGCCTCAACCAGACTGGGTGATTTAAGCCTCACTTGCTAGCCAATATAGACCCATATACCTTGGTGGTCAGGCTAGCAACGGCCTGGCCAAGGGGATTCATATGCACCGAACATAGCCACTTTATCAAATAATATTTTTTTATAACTATTGTTTTATTATCAAAAAAATATTGGGTAAAAAATATATGTAAATAGCTCTTAAAATCAGGATGAACCCCTCTACCTTTACCTTGGGCGACTACCGCTCAATCATTAAGAACTCAATTTTGTTTTACAATGATAGTGTTGGGAATAAATTCCGCTTCTGCCGTAGTCAAGTTCGGTGCTCAGCCTGATGTGGCCAGTAGCGATAGAAGAGCTTCAGCAGACGGGCTTCAGTCGAACCCCCAGCGGCCGAGCTTCTTCTAATCCATTCAGTCGGCCGAACTACTTAGCGTCCGAGCACTTTGAACTCCAAGCGGCTGGGCTTCAACGGAATCCTCCAACGCCCGAACTCTTCAGCGGTAGTCCCTCGGCCGAACTTCTCAAGCGGCCATCCCTTCAACCGACCGAGCTCCTCCGAACTCCTCTACGGTCGAGCTGCTCCCAAGCTTTTCCTTCAACCAAACTCTCCTACAAGTCCGAACTCCTCTGGACGAACTGTCGCCATCAGTCTGCAATAGGCGACAAGATCGAACGATATGGCTGCCACTACTGACGACACCACTCTCTCCATAACTAGCCCTATGCAGCCCGGACGACATGGCCACTACTACTGGCGACACCACTCTCTCCGTAACTGACCCCATACAGTCCGGACGACATGGCCACTACTACTGACGACGCCTTCTTCTCCGTATCGAACTCCATGCGGCTCCCGCAGCTCGCTGCCAGGCGGTATGGCCATCGCCATCAACTGAGCTCCACCTATAAAGGACCCTCCAGATACGCTAACGCTAATCTCTGGGACCTCTAAGCTCTCCTCTTCTTCTCCAAGTTTCGAAAATCATTCTCGAGCACTCCATTCTTGTTGGTCAGGGCTGACTTGATCGTCGGAGGATCCTGCCGGAGCCACCCCCCACCGGCTCCGAACGAAACTTTGTTTTGCAGGTCCCCGGAGGCGACCTCATCGGCCTCCACTCCAGTGGACTCCGGCGGCGATCAGTTTCTGCGTCAACAGATTGGCTCTAGAAGGAGGGCACCGAACCTCCGAGGTTTTCTTATTCTTAAAGGAGTGCTCGACGACGATTTTTTTCTTCCCCCTCTGAAGATCTCCCTTTTCTCTTCCGAAAAGAAAATACCTCTAGGAGAGCTTCGACTCGACGACCGGCTTCCGTTGCAGCCCCGGCAGCACAGGCTCCACCTGAAGCCACCGCAGATGTAGAGTAGTTCTGGACGGGTTCGCAGCCCCGTCGAGATGATGCAGGCCGTTCGACAACCTCTGGGGAGACTTTGCCAGCAAGCCTGCCATGAGGATGCGAGGAACCGGCCTTAAGGGAGAGCGTTTGGGCATACCAATCACACTTGGAAAGGAGAAACGGAGAGTCGAAATTCTCTCACGGAAGGCTTCACGAGAAAGTGGAGTAAAGTTCGGCGCAAGCGAGGCCAAACTCCACCTCGAGCTCACCACCAAGAAAGCCGCGACAAAAGAACATGAAGTCCTCCCGACGAAAGCCGGAGTGAAGTTCGGTGCAAGCAAGGCCGAACTTCCCCTTGAGTATGCCATCAACGAAACCCCCTACAAAGAATTCACCGAAGGCAGAGTGAAGTTCGGCGCGAGGAAAGCCGAGCTCCACCTCGAGCTCATCCTCAAAGAAGTCCGAACAAAAGCAGAAGAAAGTTCTCCCACGGAGGGTTTCACGGGAAAGCGGAATGAAGTTCGGCGCAAGGAAAGCCGAGCCCCACCTCGAGCTCGTCCTCAAGGAAATACGGACCAAAAAAGCAAGAAGTTCTCCCACAGAAGGTTTTGCAAGAAGGCGAAAGAAAGTTCGGCCGCATCCAAGGAGGTAGAATGAAGTTCGGCCGCGTCCACGACCTCGAAGCTCATCATCGAGGAAGCCCCGACAAAGGAACATGAAGTTCTCCTGCGGAAGCTTTCGCGGAAAAGTGGAATGAAGTTCGGCAGCTCAAGAAAAGTCGAGCTCCCCCTTGAGTTCGTTGTTAAGAAAGTCCGACAAAAGAAGCAGAAAGTTCGGCGCAAGCAAGGGTGGAACGAAGTTCTCCCACGGAATGAGGTTTGGTGCAAATGAGGCCAAACTCCCCCTCAAACCTCATCGTCGGAATGAAGTTCGGTGCATGCAACTCCCACTCGAGTATGTCACCAAGGAAGACCCCTACAAATATTTCACAGGAGGTGGAATGAAGTTTGGGCAAGCTAAGTCGGGCTCCACCTCAAGCCCATCGTCAAGAAAGTCCAGACAAAAGAAGCATGAAGTCCTCCCGCAGAAGCTTTCGTGGGAAAGCGGAATGAAGTTCGGTGCAAGCGAGGGTGGAACGAAGTTCTCCCGCGGAATGAAGTTCGGCACAAGTAAGGCTGAACTCCACCTCAAACCTCATCTTCGGAATGAAGTTCGGCATGAGTGAGGCCGAACTCTCACTCGGGTATGTCACCAAGGAAGCCCCCTACAAAGATTTCACAGGAGGTGAGATGAAGTTCGACCGCACTCACGACCACCCCAGGGCAAGCGAGGACTCCCTCTCGAGTATGACTCCAAAGAATCCCCGACGAAGTGGCATGAAGTTCTCCCGCAGGATTTTTCAAAGGGAATGGAAATGAAGTTCGGCCGTGCTTACGACCTCCACAGTGCAAGCCTCAAACTTTTTGAGCTTGCCACCAAGGAATTCCCATGGAGGATTTCGTAAGGAGGCGGAATGAAGTTTGGCCGCATCCACGACCTCCCCAGCGCAAGTGAGGCCGAACTTCACCTCGAGCTCGCCACCGAGGAAACCCCGACAGAGGGGCGCAAAGAAGCCCTCCTCCTCGGAAGGTTCCGCGACTACTCCCCCCTCAACGCCTCCTCGAACTCAGATTCTCGTCGAAGTTAAGGAACCAGCAGCCTTAGACCAGAAGGGTTACGGTCTCCCCCAAACAAGCGCGATCGAAAGCAAGTACTGCCTCTACCATCGCAACCACGGCCACGACATCGAAGGAATGCATGCAGCTGCAAGACAAAATTGAGGAGCTCATCAGAAAGGGGACGGACTGGGAATAAATTCCTCCGGCACCAGTCTGAACAAGAAAAAGATCGGCCAGGGCCTGCCAAGTAGAGACGGTAAGGAGCTCGGTGCTGCCATAGCCAGAGATGGCAAGGAAGCTCGGTGCTACCATAACCAGAAACGGACAAGGAAGGTCGGCCGCCTCACGGCATCATCAACATCATTGCCCCTAGGAGGAGCTTGGTGCATTAACGGTGATTCGTCGTCTTCCCAGCGATAAGAGCTTGCTCCAAATTGAGAAGGCCAGCATGAGGAGGTCGGAGGTCATCCAACCCCAGGACTTACTGCCAAAGAAATGCGGAGGAACAACGCTACCACGACCCTTTGAAACACAGAATTTGGGGATGCGCTGCTAGTAACTTTCCTTTCAATAAAATACTTTCCTTTCGATAATATTATTTTTGGATGCAAAAACTGTGCGATGACAGGAAAGAAGCAGTCAATAATTACCGCATTAGGAACAGGAGGAGAACCTCGTCCTAATGCGAGCAACAACCTCGGCTAGAGATAAGATCTCTCCCGAGCGAAGGCCTCATTCACAAAGGATGAGATGGAGGGAGAGGCCCTGACAGCGGCCCTTATGTGCCCCCACAGCCCGTTAGGAATAGGAGAAGAACCTCATCCTAATGCGAGCAACAAGCTCGACAGGAGATGAGATCTTCTCTGAGGAAAGCTCGACCGCAGGAGATAGGATCTCCCTCGAGCGCCCGCTTCAACCTCGACCGCATGAGATAAGATCTCTCC
>QRFJ01000020.1:0-87706 GCA_006176705.1 Cocos nucifera
ACTCTATTCCACCAATCAGATTTAGATCTGATTTCACAAAGGGTTGTGATTGGTTGGGAAGAGGAGTTGGATCACGCTTAGTCTATAAATAAGACCTGCGCCAACTCAAAGAGCAAAAAAAATCCACGTCCAAGGCTGCCTCTCCTCTTCCTCCATGCCAAGTTCATCTTCTCCCTCTCCTCTCCACCCAAAGAGTTTGGGATCTTGGTTGGTGCAATCCAGACAAGAGAAAGGCGACAGAAAGCTAGAAGGCTGCGCTGCTATAAAGGACAACTGTTGATCTTCGAAAGGTATTTTGAAGATCCTCCAGATCAGATCCAGATCTGATTTTTGGAGACGTGATAAAGAAGAAGAGGATCTCCAGATCCAGCCCGAGTGGATACTGGTAGAGGCCAGGCACTTGCGTAGCTAGATCCAGAACCTTCCACTGCTTACAGGATCATCAACGGGTAATAGGATTACCCACTTCAAGATAAATTAAATTTGATTTAATTTATCTAAATTTATTTTAATTATTAAAATAATAAGAATCAGATCTGAAACATTCTAGATCTGATCTGAATTAAAGAAAAAAATTTTGAAATATATCTTTTGAACCGATCAGATCTGAACGAATCTGATCTGAAAAATCAGAATTTTCCTTCAACTGGTATCAGAGCCAAGGTTCTAAAGTGTTTAGATCTGATTTTAAATTTATTTTAATTAGAAAATAAGTGATTTCAGATGTCACATGAGATGTGATCAGATCTGAAATCAGAAAAAAATTAAAATTAAATGATTTGGATCTAAGATTAGAAAATATGCATGACTAGTTCTAAAATAGAATAGTTCTATAGAATAGTTTTGCATGTTTACAATTTAATTTGATTAAATCATATTTTAGATCTATTTATTTATTATTTTTTGATATTATAATTATTATAATAATATCTAAAAAATAGCAAATAAAAATTATTTAATTTTAAATATCATATGAGATATGATTGATGCATGTCTAGACTAGTTGTAGAATAGTTCTACATAGTTGTCTAGATTAGAATTTATTTTGATTAGATCAATTTAAATCTAATTTTTTAGATTATTATGAGATAATTTAGATCTGAAAACATGCATGATTCGATACATGAGATGTATGCAAAATATGCCATGATTAGATCTAATTTGTATATGAGATATATGATATAGATCTAAAACTGTTTTGTAGTATTGCATGTTCCTGATTAAGGCATTCCTCTTGGCCGTCCTGATCATAAGAACGAAGAAGGGTTTAAAGGCCCTCTCCTTCCCATCCGATGGGGTGTTCTTATGATGTGTAGGGGTGCTGCACGTTCGTCCTTAATCAGAAATCCAAAACTTACTTTCTGCAAAATCCTAGATCCTGAAACCCTAGGATTTATTATGCATATTTTGATTTATGAACCCTACTTAATTAAAAATTAAGATTATGGAATATTAATTAGGTCTAAAATTGAGAATTTCAGATCTAAGACATATTCATAATACTGGGTTCGGGACTTGGGTAGCTCAATTAGGTCTAAGCGGTTGATCAAACCGAATCAAGAGTTGGTTAGATGGGATCAACAATGCTTAAATTGACCAGCCTAATAGGATTAAGTCTGGGTCAAGATCGAGTCACGATCAAGCAAGACCTAATTAGGCTCAGAGGTTAGAGTCTGGATTGTAGGCTAACCCAATTGGTTCTGGCTCAACAATTTGGTGTCTAAGGTAAGTTTGGCACATACGACCGACTGATTTTTAATTGGGAGCTACTCGACCTGAATGCATTCTTGTACGAGTTAATGGCATATCCCTTCCACCGATCTCACTTACCTGGCCATATCTGTTGACACAGTTCTAATTTGAGGTGGTCAATAATCCGAGCTAACCCATGCCACTAGGTTAGTCATAATTGTTATGACTATGACAAGTCTAGTTTAATGAGACCTGAATCAATTCTTCCTAAGAAAAGATTAAGTCTGAGGTCTTCCACCATTGTAGATGTGCGGGCCCTTCCCAGGGTTGATTGTTCTCGGCTGGATACAGTGGCTCAGTTGCACCAGAAAGATGCAACCATGTCTATTAGGCATTGGATGCTATGGGCTGGAGGATGAGTTGGGCTCAATATTTCGGATACGGTGAGAGACTCAATTAGGAATCCAGTCTATGCAAATGGTGGGTCTGACTTAACTAAGGAGTGGATCAATATTTGGATACGGTGAGATTCATGAATTAGAGACCAAGTTTGGGTGCACCATGATTAGAGAATCATTGAACAAGAGTTGTTCACTCATTGGCTAACCCATCACCAATAACTGTTAGGTGAGGTGATGAGTCAGTTGGTGAGACCGCACCACCCACTAGAAATCATTAATCGTGGAGATTTTTGCATCTCTACAGAGGGAGTGTAGGGATCCGAGAAAATAGTGGAAGCTAATTTATTTAAAAATAAAATTCTTAAATAAATTGGTCAAGTCATAATTACAGTATCTAACTAGAATCTTTGACTCTCTACAGAAAAATGTCTGCGTCCAACCCATTAGCACGTATCCTGGACACACATAGACTGACCGGACCCAATTATAAAGATTGGCTCAGGAACTACAAAATTCATTTTGGATTCTGAGAAGTTAACCCATGTATTGGACCAGGACCCTCCCACCTTACCAGCCCGTCCATCCACTGAACAGAGAGCATCTCTGAAAAAATGGATAGACGAAGATAATAAGGCCAGATATTACATGTTGGGCTCGATGTCTGATGAGCTCCAGCGCCAACATGAAGATATCAGGACTGCTCGCCAAATGTTGGCTCACCTACAAGAGATGTTTGGTGAACAGAGTCGCGCAGCCAAGTATCAAGTCACGAAATGACTTTTTAAGGCTAAGATGCGTGATGGGCAGTCAGTCCAAGATCACTGTCTGATGATGATCAAGGACATGGAAGAGCTTGAGAAGCTCGGTGTGAAGTTAGACTTGGATCTGCAGAATGATATTATTCTGCAATCCTTGACTGATGCATATGGGCAATTCATCATGAATTACCACATGCATAAACTTCAAAATTCCTTGGCCGAATTAATGAATATGCTGGTCACCGCTGAGCTTTCTATGAAAGGTTCTAAAGGCTCAGTTCTTGCTATGGAACGGACTTCTTCCAAAAGAAAGTCTTATGGAAAGAAAAAGAAGTCTGCGAAAAAGCAAAAGGATGGAAGGAGAAAAGAAGAAGAAGGCAGAGCCGAAGAAGAAGGCCGATGTCAAAGGAAAGTATTTTCCATTGCAACAGCGACGGCCATTGGAAGCGGAACTGCCCTACTTACCTGGCCACCCTGAAGAACAAGAAGGAAGGTCCTTCTGGAGGTATGCTCGTTATTGAGTCTAACCTTACGGTTTCTTCTGCATCCAGTTGGGTGCTTGACTCTGGTTCTAGTGCTCATCTGTGCACTTCCATGCAGGGTCTTGAGGATAGCAGGAGGCTGAGGGATGGAGACATGATCCTACGCATCGGTAATGGAGCAAGAGTTGCTGCAGTGGTGGTGGAAACATACCCTCTTCGATTACCATCTGGTTTAGACTTAGTTTTGAAAGACTGTTATTATGTGCCTGCAGCTAGCAGGAATTTGATTTCTGTTTCATGCTTAGCACTAGAAGGCTATGTGATTACCTTCTTTAAGGACCATTGTAACATTCTTTATGAAAGAAATAAAATTGCAAATGGTTTTCTTATTAATGGTCTTTATCAGCTACATATTGATGTACCTGTTCTAACTATCGAGCAAAACGTGAATGCCAAACGACCTAGGGATAGTCCAAACGATAGATATCTATGGCACCTGAGATTAGGTCATATAGCAGAAGATAGGATCAACAAATTGGAGAAAAATGGGCTATTGAGTCCATTGACTTTCCGAGTCATATCCAACTTGTGAATCTTGTCTTCAAGGCAAAATGACTAAACTCCCTTTTGTTAGGACATGGGGAAAGGGCCACAGATCTCCTTGCCCTAGTACATACTGATGTGTGCGGCCCATTTGATGTGCCGGCTAGAGGCAATTTTGTCTACTTCATTACCTTTACCGATGATCTGTCTAGGTATGGGTATGTGTATCTTATGAGACACAAAGTCTGAAGCTTTTGAAAAGTTCAAAGAATTCAGACATGAAGTAGAAAAATAAACTGAAAAACCCATTAAGGTTCTTCGATCAGATCGAGGAGGTGAATACCTTAGCCGGGAATTCCTAGACTATCTCAAGAAAAATGGCATAGTCTCTCAATGGACTCCACCAGGAACACCTCAACTCAACGGAATTTCAGAATGGAGAAATCGGACTCTATTGGATATGGTTCCGATCCATGATGAGCTTCACAGACCTTCCTGATTTTCTTTGGGGACACTCATTGTTAACTTCAATTTATCTACTGAATAGGGTTCCCTCTAAAACCGTTCCTACCACACCGTATGAGATATGGCACGGTAAGAAACCAAGTCTGAGTCATCTCAGAATTTGGGGTTGTCCGGCTCATGTCAAAAGACAACAAGCGGACAAGTTAGAGTTTAGGTCCTTCAGAGCTCGATTCATAGGATATCCTAAAGAGTCATTAGGATACTATTTCTACATTCCAGAAGACCACAATGTGATTGTGAGTCGACATGCCATCTTTCTTGAAAAATAGTTTATTCAAGATAGCGGCATTGGAAAGCAGATTAAGCTTGATGAGAAAGTCTCACAAGTACAACGAGCTAAGGACCAATTGGAACCAAATCAGGTTGAGCCAATAAGAACACTACCTCCTCCACCTCGTAGATCGGAAAGAGTTTTCCGTCCCCCTGAAAGATACTTAGGTATTATTTCAGAGGAAGTAGAGAAAATGTTCCTCGTAGGTAATGGTGCTCATGGTGATGATCCCAAAACCTACAACGAGGCGATATCAGATATCGACTCCGAGAAATGGCTAGAGGCAATGCAGTCAGAAATTGACTCGATGCACTCAAACCAAGTCTGGACCTTGGTAGATCCACCAGAAGGTATAGTACCTATTGGGTGTAAATGGATCTTCAAGAGAAAGATTGGTGCAGATGGGAATGTGGAGACATTCAAGGCTAGACTAGTGGCAAAAGGTTATAGTCAATGCGAAGGCATTGACTATCAGGATACCTTTTCTCCAGTGGCTATGCTAAAATCCATCCGCACATTGCTTGCCGTTGCAGCCTATTTCGATTATGAAATATGGCAAATGGACGTGAAAACGGCATTCTTAAATGGATATCTTGAGGAAGATATCTATATGGAACAGCCGCTAGGTTTCACATCCAGTGATACTGATCACAAGGTTTGCAAGCTGCAAAGGTCCATATATGGACTTAAGCAAGCATCTCGGAGCTGGAACACTCGTTTCAATGATGTGATCAAAAGTTTGGTTTCATCAAAAATGAAGAGGAACCATGTGTCTTCAAAAAGGTCAGTGGGAGCGCTGTTGTCTTCCTCGTATTGTACGTGGATGACATCCTCCTTATTGGGAATGATATTCCCATGTTGACGACAGTCAAAATATGGTTGTCCAAGGAATTCTCCATGAAAGACCTAGGTGAAGCATCCTTTATTCTAGGAATTAAGGTCTATAGGGATAGACCGAATAGGATGCTAGGACTTTCACAGAAGATGTACATAGAGGAAAGTACTAAAGAGGTTTAGTATGGAAAACTCTAAGAGGGGATTAATACCCTTCAGACATGGTATTCATCTTTCCAAGAAGATGTGCCCTAGCACACCTGAGGAAATAGAACGCATGAGCAAGATCCCTTATGCTTCTGCAATAGGGAGCCTCATGTATGCCATGCTATGTACACGACCTGATATAGCCCATGCTGTGAGTGTCACAAGCAGATATCAGTCAAATCCAGGTGAAGAACACTGGACTTCTGTGAAATGTATCCTTAAGTACTTAAGAAGAACTAAGGATATGATGTTGGTCTTTGGTAATGGAGAACTCCAAGTCCAGGGATACACAGACTCGGATTTCATGTCCGATGTAGATGATCGAAAGTCGACATCTGGGAGTCTGTTTGTGTGCAATGGTGGTGCTGTCAGCTGGAAGAGTTCCAAGCAAACGGTGATAGCAGATTCCACCATGGAAGCAGAATATATCGCTGCATCAGAGGCTGCGAAGAAAGCATTCTGGTACAAGAAAGTTTGCTGCAGAAATTCAGAGTAATGCCATCAGATGCCATTCCTCTATACTGCGACAACAATGGCGCCATAGCCCTTGCTAAGGAGCCGAGGTCTCACCAGAAATCCAAGCATATTGAGCGGCGATACCACCTCATCCGCGATTACCTCGAGAAGGGTTACGTCGAGGTCAAGAGAGTCAACTCCGCAGACAATGTGGCAGACCCACTTACAAAGCCGTTGGGCCAGCAAAAGATCGAAGCCCACCTTGAGAAGATGGGACTTAGACTTGTAGCCAATTGGCTTTAGGACAAGTGGGAGATTGTTAGATATATGTGCCCTAGAAGCCAGAATTGGCTGACACTTGTAATACACTTCTAGGGGCAAAATTATAATTTTGACTATAATCAATAAAATAGGTTATTTTCTATCACATATGTGTATTTAGTGTCTGTGATACATCCTTTGAGTTAATGGTAATGATAATTCATATTTTCAAGAGTTGAAAATTTAAGACATGAATAATCATTATTAACTCATAAAATGCTCCGACCATAGGATCATCACGAGGATGGTGATTGATCCGGAAGGTTGGTGTACAATCGCTTCTCTTTAGTAGATGAGTCTTGAGTCTACGGTGTGGAGACACCGGAGCGAGAGTACAGGTACTCGTTAGAGAACGAGGGCACTGAGCGTGACCACCTCGAGTAGTCATTAGGAAGTCTACCTTCTCGTCAATGACTGACTCGATGCTGCAGTAGTGTGTCTGGTTCTTTGACCTGAGGTGCATCGGCAGTTCACCTTGAGGGTGTTATAGTTTGACTACACCATTAACTCGGTCTCCTAGCCATTCGGAACCCTGAGGTGTATGTTGGCTATAGCATGTTCATTGTAGGAACTGGATTGCATCAAGATGGAATCTATCTACCTCGGTGGTAGAGGAGCAGCCCTATGATGATCATGAGAATCAAGTCCAGAAGCCCATGGCCATGGCAGAGTGAAATAATAGAAAGAGTTTCTATTTAGATTTTCACATCGGACTTGAATCGAATGATTACATCATATGATAGAAACTAGGGTTTGACGAGTTCACCTTAACCCTAATCTGATCGGAGCTCAAGATAGAAGAACTTAATCACACAGATAGCTGCACCAAGAGGTTCGCATTCAGCTCTGATGGGTTGCCACCATATACTGCTAGGTGTCACTGGTGGATTTTGGGAGCAATTAGAATGATTTAGATGATCGATCATTCTAGCTGTTCGAATCAGAAGAGTTCTGATCCATCGAAAGGAGTTTCGATGATGTCGATGATAGAGATCATGACATATCCCATTACCATACAGAACTGAACCTAACTGGGTCACACAAATAAGGGTTTGAATCTGGATGATCATCAATTGAACTAATCCAGTTCAATTGATCTGAATGAGATTCAATTAGGTTCAAGAAAATCGTGCTAGCACTCGATTGAACCTAACGTTCTTCTTTTACTATCATAAATAGTTGTCCTGACTGAGCCAAAGGAGTTTGTGCTCGATCAGAGGCCTTCACTTGGTCTGACTGGAGCCTGTCCAGGTCAGAAAAAGGGTTGTCTTATTTTGTAAGACAATACCTACCATTTTTGGTCACCTGCCATTTCTCGTCCTTTGACTTTGGTCAAAAGTTGACCTTTGACTGATCAAATGTTGACCATTGACACTTTGACTTCTATCCACGTGACATGCACCTATTAGAGAGCTGGTGGGGGCTTGTCCCCCTGCTAAAATCTGGCAAGGAGGAGAGCGCACGTCACCCTTGGCGTGTGCCCAAGCAGGAGGCGCCCAGGAGTCCCTGTTGGAAAGGAACTCCATCTCCTTTTTGGATTCCGATTAGACTTCTCTTAAGAACCAAGTTTGACTGGTCTTAGGCGCCATCTAAGAAGGAATCCAGGGGACTCTGTTCCCACCAATCAGATTTAGATCTGATTTCATAAAGGGTTGTAATTGGTTGGGAAGAAGAGGAGCTGGATCACGCTTAGTCTATAAATAAGACCCTGCACCCAACTCAAAGAGCATTGAAAAATCCCACGCCCCAAAGCTATCTCTCCTCTCTTCCTTCATGCAAAGTCCATCTTCTCTCTCTCCTCTCCACGCCCAAAGGTGTTTGGGATCTTGGTTGGTGCAATCTAAACGAAAGAAAGGCGACAGAAAGCTAGAAGGCTGCGCTGCTGCAAAGGACAACTGCTGATCTTCGAAAGGTGTTTTGAAAATCCTCCAGATCAGATCCAGATCTGATTTTTGAAGACGTGATAGAGAAGAAGAGGATCTCCAGATCCAGTCCGAGTGGATACCGATAGAGGCCAGGCACTTGCGTGGCTAAATCCAGAACCTTCCGCTGCTTACAAGATCATCAACGGATAATAGGATTACCCACTTCAAGATAAATTAAATTTGATTTAATTTATCTAAATTTATTTTAATTATTAAAATAATAAGAATCAGATCTGAAACATCCTAGATCTGATCTGGATTAAAGAAAAAATTTTTGAAATATATCTCTTGATCCGATCAGATCTGAACGAACCTAATCCGAAAAATTAGGATTTTCCTTCAAGTTTAACATTACTACTAATTTTCTTAATATGTATCAATGCTGGTCCAAGGGTGCGGTTTTTTAATCATCATCATCTCAACTACTGGAAAAATGACTCCATAGTAAAATATTGTTAAGCCACCACCACCAGCCTTGCTTGATCTTAAGTTCCTAAATCTAGCAGTAGGGCTAGCACTAAAGTAGCAGCACAATCAAGCATAGTAATTATTGATCCAGGAGGATCACCAGACTCGATGTGGATCATTTTTGCCATTATGAATAGAGTAGGACAAGATTCAGGAGCAAAATCCACCACATCAAGAAGCAAGTCGCAAGCTAAACTTCCAAAGGCCATAACCTGATGCTCGAGTAAGAAGATCTTTTTAAAAAAAAAAATCAAAAATTTTTCGAAATCTATGACTTAGTGCCAACCCTATAGGAGATTGAAATGTACCAAATTTCATTGTTTGGATCCTACAACAGACCAGTCAAACCAAAAATTTTCTTTTTGAGAAAGACTTTGACCGAGCTTATCTCCTAATCCATGAAGAAACAAACAAAGCTACGGAGGCAAAATTAATGTAGCAGTTGAGATCTACGATTAATTGTCTCTTATAGAATTTTAATTTTTTTATGATTATTTATATTAATTACGTTTATTTTTGAAAACTTAATCCTATTTAAACTAGGAGAAGAATCCAACTCAAATTGTGTAAGGGATGACCTCACTATTATTATAAATAGAGACTATGTACCTCAACTTATTGGATAGATCATTGATACAAGAAAAAGAGATATAAACCCTACTTTTGCAATTTTTTTGTAATTTTTATTTTTGTTTAAGAGATTGAAGTTAAGTAGATTGAGGGAATTCTTCATTCTCTCTGATCGAATCAATCCACTACATGTACGGTGTTGAAATAACAAATAATGCAGCCCAAGCAAAAGGGACTAGAACAACTTGGTTATCTCATTTGCCACTGCAGCCAAACAAGGTCATATCATAGGCTTCTATTAGCAATAAAACATGCCCCTTGAGGCATGTAACGCGAACCAGGAGTTATGTAAATGAACCAAGAGTTATGGATGACAAGAGGAGGACGTTTGTAGACAATGAGGAAATGAATACAAACTGCATCATTTCTTTGTATGTTAGCATTGAATAACAACTCATAAATTTCAACTTTGTCAATAGGTTGGACACCTGAAGGATCAGCACCTTTCTTACATGTCCCCATAGCATAGCTAGTTAGAGTACTAATATTTTGTGTACATGCACTCAATGAGTATCTAGGCAAAATTCAAATTGTATATCATAAATAAAAGATCAAGTTCAAAGCAAATGAGTAAAATGATACTGCATTCTCAAAACAATGATAGGCAAGGATAGAATGCAAAACTTCATAGAATTGCTAAGCACATAGCATCCACTTAAAAAAAAAAACTAGGCAGCAAGTGGTTACCTTTGGAATAGAGAAGTGTATGTCAAGCTTCCGGCGCCTCAGTGGCTTGTTTTGAAGTGCTCTCATCGCATTCCTTGCTGCCCTTATATCATAGTAGGATATCATTACAAAACCACGATGCTTGCAGGCTGTATAAAGTGTGCGTACGTCCCCATATTGCTGAAAAAAACACAGAAAAGAATGATGAGGATACAAGAAAGCTTGGACCACATGTTCACTAGGCCACTTAATTTTAAGAACCCTTGCACGAGGGGAGCAAGAGAGACAGAGAGGGGCACCTCAAAAAGCACCCTTAACTCGGCATCTTCAACATTGCTATTGATGTTTCTAACAAAAAGTGTTCTTGAGGGGTGTTCACCAAAAGGATGTTCACCAGCAAACTGGCCATTTAGTCCCCCTTGCTGACCATTCTGGGCCCCACCGCCAAAAAGATCAGAAGTTTTGTTGCCATTAGTATTGTCATCAGCTTCAAGTTCCATACCTCCTCCACTGCAAAATATATCATCATCCATATCATCTCCACCACTGGGTCGACCGATATAACCAAGATTGTCTAAAACACCAGAAAGCAAATCATCGTCATCAGGAAGTAGATTTCCAATAGTTTGGGCTTCAATTTCTTCCATTGATTCAAAAGGCTCATCATCCAAGAAGTTGGAATTCACCATATCAACAGACTGGCCTAAAGGAACATTGTTTGATGACAACCTCACTGCACAACCATAATGCACTGAAAAATTAATATCATGATAACATAATCATCCTTAACTTAATTCTGCAGTCCAGTAAATACTCCACCAGAAAAGTTAATAGAAGTTATATACTGGTACTGGGATTTGAACCCAGCAAACTGATGCCATCAAACAGAAGGAAGCGGCCTTATGTCAGGAGAACATAGGCCTCTAACATGGCAGAAGGTTGTAGATGCAATATTAAAAGAGGGAGGAAAGACGCACATTTTTTGTCGAGTATGTCTGAAAAAGAACTTGAGAAAAGCCCATTCTCATAGTGGATCCCATTTAAGATAACTCCATTCCCCTGCATAACTAAGGATCCAGGCTGTGCCAAGAGATAAGATCGGGATCCAGAATCATGGTTAGCAGTCATCCAAGAAGTCAATGATGTGTTAGTAATCCTGTCTGGTCCCATCAGATGATGCTCAAGACCGAGGTTAGCTTTCTGATCTCTAAAAAGATCAGGACATGAAAGTTCTAAGCATTCCACAGAGTTTGCTGCAGCAAGATGGAGCTTCTCCAGAGGAGAAGAAGAAACTGACTTACTTCCTAGCGTTAATGCCATTCCCTCCGTTCCTGCAAAAGATTAATTGAACCAGTATTTATATTAATTAAACCCTTGGTCTAAAAATGGAAAATACACAAAGGCAAAACAGCATTCCAATGCAGTGTATCAAGATGCAGACAACATGCCCCTGCTTGCAGTTAATCTCCAACTTATTCCTACCAAATTGAATCCAGAAACCCTATCTAGCAATGTTCTTATCAAATTTGAATGCTAGAACAACCCACTTTGGTAACCAGATTAGTCCATCAGTGTAGCTATATTGGAAATTGGAGACATCCATTCAAAACACAATCCAAAGCAAACCACCCCCACCCCCCACAACCCCGTGACAAATATATATGTATATGTATATGTATATCCAGGTGGTTCCAGAGAGCCCCAAGTCAATTGATGGCAATAGAGAGAAAAATTAAATTCTAATAAAAGCCTTCAAAAATGGTCTCTTAAAAGCAACCAACTGAATGGTCCCCAAGGATGATCTGTAAAGAGATAAAAACTTGAAGTTCAAACAGCCAAAAAATTTAGTTCTCCACGATACATTAGAAGCTAAAATTGGAATCTGAAGCCTTGTTACAACTACCCGACTACTTCCATGAGATAATTAAGTACAAATCATAAAAGGAACACAGGAGCAGAGAGGAATTAAACCTAAGATCCATTAATACACCTAAGAGTGCAGTTGGTAGGATCACAGGTGAAAGCTCCAAATTGCCAAAGACGTGTTTATACTCACCATGACGATCAGGCACGGACTCAGGTTTCCAAAATCCAACCTGTCTCTGCATACAAGAAAAAGATTGGGTAAAACAACAAACATAAATCATAAACTAAAAGAATACACCTGTAAAACTGTTTACCAATTTTATTTAAAAAACAAAATGCCCACGAGTTTTATCCAAACAAACATAAGATTGAACAAACTGCGCAACTACAGAGAAAGTATCAGCCAAAAAATATAACGATTTAGCAAAAACTCTAGTACAGTAGAGCTGTAAGAATTGGAAAAAGAAAAGCAGTAAAGCAATGCATACCTCCGCAGGAAAGGGGAGTTCCTCGGAAAAGAAGGAAGATGTCTCTGAGGGCAGGTCAAATGGAGCCTGGCGCCTCTGATCCATGACTTTAGATGGCATCCTGCGGCTCCCAAACCATAGACCCAAGAATAATTCAAAATCTCGAACCCTGACCTTCCTCAAGTGATCCACCCGTCTTCCCTAATTGCCCACAGTAGATGCACCTACTTAGGACTCAGGTCTGCAGTAAAATTCGAATCAGATCGAGCAACTGTAATGTATCGAGACAGAATTAAATTCTCAGTTTGAACATTTATATCTGATAACAAACAGTAAAAGGGGACAAAGATCGGTCCCTAAAGTTGAGAGGATCCGAACTCTTCTTTCGACTTTTCTGAAAATTTTGCGGGGGAAGTGAAGATTTAAAAAAAAAATTAAATAACAATAACAATAATAATAATAATAATAAGGATTAAGATCTTAAACCAAAAAATACTAAAATATTAAAACAAATAACAGCTCAAATTCAATTCTGATCGCTAGAAAAAATTTAAATGTAAGCAATTAGTTTAAAATATCAGAGAAAGAAATAGGAGAATCGGTGGAAGGATAAGATAACCACCGTGAATTCAACCATCCAAACACCTATTCAATCTCGGATCACAACTCCAACCTCCAAATCCAGTCTTTCACCCACGGATCGGAAACAGATACCACCTAAACGCCAGAATTCCAGCAAAAGACCAAAAAAACAAAAAAAAAAAAAAAAACTAACTAAAAACCTTGGTAGAAAGCGGAATCCTTACCGGATCGCCCTCCCCTCCTCCTCTGCTCCCCCAAAAATCTCTAAAACCAGCACGAAACAAGCCAAGGGAGGCGGAATTTAAAAGAAACCTTCGGCGGGGGAATGGATTACGCCATACGGCAAGGAGGCGTCGGAGGCGAAGGAGGAGATTCCGCGAAGTGATCCCCTCGGCATCCGTGCCGTGCGCAAGCGTCCACCCCCTCTTTTCCCCTCCAATGCAAGCAAGAACTCCCCACTCCACCCCTCGGCCTCACCCGCCGCAATAGGATATTATATTCCCTCTGTCCTTTTCCTTTCTCTCTCTACATATATATAGACACTGTTCCTCCGTCGCGAGGGCCACAGATTCCAACCGTGCCCGCGACACCGCCGAACTCTATGGCCACCTCCATTGCCGTCGTCCGAGCTCCGATCCCTCGCCGGCGATGGAAGAGAGAGAAGAAAAGTAGGGAGAAAATGAGTCGGGATCAGAGTTTTTTTAACATTGAGGGAGGGAGAGAGAGTGGGGGGTCACAGGAGTGCGAGGCAGTGAGCGGAGCGGGGCGAGGAGGGGACCGCGGCCGTATGAACTCCAGGCGTGGAGTTGCTTCCGATGCCCGCGGTGACGGTGGGGGTGGCTGCGAACGGAGATAACGGTAAACGTACGCCGTTAGCCGTATAACGGCGTGTCTTCGGTCTCGGAATCGGGTCGGATTGGAACATCTCATCCGATGATTTAGCAACTCTCATCTTAAATTGATGAAAATATCCTTCTGCTAGCCCATAATTACGAATCGCCCCAACTGCGTCTCAAGTTTTCAACGGCGTCGGTGTCGGCATCGGACGCCCCATCTAATATCTTTTTGAAATTTTTAAGTTCGTGGAGACCCCAACGCCGTGGATTCATGCAAACCAGGATTTAAATGACACGTGGCCGCATACCGGAGAAACTCTATCTCGAATTATAGTAGATATTTATTAGTATCGCGGCGAACCCACGGTGTAACCAATCATACTGTTAAGAAAAATAATCAGATTTTATATTTTTATATATAATAATTCGTCGGGTAGGTCACAGGTAGGTATCGGAGATCCGGAGGCTCATCAACGTATCCATAAAAATTAATTCTTATTTATTAACTATTAATTAAAAAAATAAATATAGAATATTAAATAAATAGAGAAATCGTAAAAAATATGCAACCTCTGTCAGGTAGACTCACCTGTCTGGTCTCGAACAGCAACTAGCTTGTTCTGCCATTCCGTCAGAACCCACTGTGGGCCCGACATTTAACGGTGTTTTATGTGTGGTGCCAGACAGCGGATCCGGTTGGCTACCGTGTGCGTGCGATGCCACGTGTGTGGGGATGGGGGATACGGTGAGGATAGGCCCATCATTGAGGAGGGAACCACAAATGGGAAGGCTGCAAAGAGTGCCGTCTGATGGGAATCTGACGGCCATAGATTGCCTTCATGTTATCTTGGGTACTGTGATTGGTGAACAGTCTACCAGAGGGGAGGCCATCTTAACTGGGGTCATCATGGGACGTGTGGAGGCACCGGCGGGATCATCAAATTAAAGAAGCGTTTGTTTTGTCTGAATAAGCTAAGGGATGCTTTGGATTTGGACAGCGATGGCTTTGTATCGATCGCTCGGAGAGGATCCGTCCATTTGCTAGCTAAAACTGTCTTCTAGTGTATTATATGGTGTTTAATGGAGTTTGGTGTAGTTGATTGAATCATGGGGCTGATGGGGTGGTTGTTTTTATGTGCCGTTACTTAATTGTTGTTGATTAGAGTAGTTGTTTGAAGAAAGCTTTCGTATTTATGTGACGGGAATAGATGGAAACCACCATGGAGTGCGATCAATTGTTACTCATCATGTCCAGCAGAAGAGAATCAAAAACCTTTTCGACCATTTTGTTCCTATACTGTAATAACTGTTTTAAGCTATTTTAGATTTATGGCATTGGATAAAATTAATGGTGTCACAAGTGCTTTATCTACAATTTAGATTTGATGAATTTGATCAATAAAGATATTGTATACATGCGCACGTGCCCATATATATAGAGGAGAGTCGGTAGAGATTGCAAATAAGAATAATTTAGAAACCTTATGGTCATTAATTGAAACCTTCGTAGCAGTTGTAGCATTTTTTATATTGTTAAGATGTAAGTTATATCCTTTTAAAAAAATACAAGGTTAAAATCTTATTAAGCTCATAAAATCGATTGATGCTAAGGGTGAAGATAGACTGGATAATCAATCCAGATTTATTTTTATATCCAAATTTATCTAAATATGGATAAAACTTAAAGTGTCCCATTAATATCCATATCCATAAAAAAAAAAAAAAAGATATGGATAGGGACAAAGAACTATCTGATCCCTATCTGTCCAATTCTAATTATAATTCCAATTAATTTTATATCGCACTCATTAAATTCTAAAAAAAATAAATAACCATACTATTAACTGATTTATCTTCCACTTAGTAACTTCTCTAATTCAATGGTCATATAATTTTATTATCCAACTTATATTCGTGTTTATATCCATAATTCTAAAATTCAATTTATATCTATATCTATTTAAAACAAATATGGATATAAAATTTTGCATCTAACTAACATCCATATCCATATTAATATTCATCAAATAAAATAAATATGGATATAAATATAGTGGTATCCAATCCATATCCAATTTGGTTTCAACCTTAGTTGATGCCTAAATCCTATCCGACCACATTCAGATGATCTAGAGGTATAGAGGGTGCAAATCAATATGCTTAGTTCATAGTGTGAAAGATGAAACAATATCAATCTACCATGGATCCGCACACAAAGAGAAGAGAAAGACTCGTCAGGTGGCTCCAACCAAACCTCCATGAGTGCTTAAGTCAAGTATTTTGGAATAAAACAAAAAATAGCAAGAGAAGATCTAATGAAAAATATTAGAAGAGTGGGCTTCTTAAATCATTAAGCTTTAAGTGGCCGAAAGTGCTCGGCTTGGGAGCTCGGCTGATAAATATCATAAATTCACTAATAAAAGTATTAATTTATTAATTAATTTATATTAATTTTTAAGAATTAATGATTAATTTATATATAATTTTTAAGAAATTCATATTTTTATAAATTAAAAAATTAATTATAAAATAATAAAAATAAAAAAATAAAATTTTCTTATCAATAGAAAGAGTTTATTTTGTTTATCATAATGAAATAAGTTTTACGTAAAACGGAGCTAAAACGAAGAAGATATAAATTTCTAAAGAAATAAAATAAATAAAATTTAAATAAAAAAAGAAAATGGCTCAACCGGCTCCGCAAGCCAAGCCACCAAGCTAAGCCAAGCCATCAAAGCCGACTCAGCCATTGAAGCCATCAATCGGTCCACGATCCAGGCGTAGACCATCAGTTTAGCAGCAACCGACGAATCCAGGCGCAACACATGGCAGACCTAAACCCTTAAAGGGTCTACAGAAATTTATCGCGGCTCACAGGGTATTTTGGTCTTTTCACTCAGCGACAAGAGTGCTGATTGGCTATGGTGTACGGTACGGTTGGTCCACATGGTTCATGGGAATAGTAATTACGTGATCGAATGGCTGTGGTTGCTTGCGATCAAGATCGGATGGTCAGGGTTTATTCCAACTCTGATTTGGTTTCTGATTTCATTCGGATTGCCATCGGACAGCAGCGCTTGATTCAGAGGATGATCTGACGGTCCAAAACACTTCCGATGGTGATCAGGACTCCCAAAGTGTGATTTGCGGCCAGATCCTCCATCAACGCGCGATTGGACGGTCAGAATTTAATTTGACTTGATCTGGGCCGATACTCATTCGATTTTGATGATTTTTGGACCATTGGATTCCTATTTACTGTCAGATTTCATCCAGAGTAGTAGAATTCATTTAAAACTTTTTTTAATTTAATTTTTATTTAGATTTCTTTATATTTTGATGATCAAAGAGTCCCTTAGTTCCACATTGTCCAGAAGCAAACTCTCCAACCCTCCTAGCTCTATAAAAAAGACCCCAGACCTTCAGAAATCAACATCTCCGATCAAGGTGAAGTTTTGGTATAGGGTAAAACTAGGCTATGGGTTAAAGGCTGCTTCAAAGCAATTGATGCCGAGGAGAAGAGCTGGGCTTCTACACCATCTTTCCATCAATACCGATCCAAGATCAGAGATCGGTCTATTTTATTTTCTTTTTATTTTATGTATTTAAATTATAAATTTTTTAATGCAATATTTATTTTTATGCTCTTTAATTTCATATTTTTTTTGTAATTTAATTTTTATATTTTAAATTATTACTTTTTTTATTTTATTACAAATAGATGCTAAGATCTAACTAGTAGATCTTGGTACCAAGTTTAAATTCTTGCACCTTTTAATTTTCGCTTTTTATTTTCCGACTTCACTTTTGATCCCAAAACTCTTCTCTTTTCTTTTTATTTTATAAAATTAAAGATTTTAAATCTAAAAATACTATCTTTTCTGTGGATTCAATCTGACTCACTACTATCTACGCATTTTTAATTATTTTTAGAAGTTGGATTAAACTGATAAACACAGTGTCTTAACGACAACATCGCATTCCTATCAAATTTTTGGCGCCTTTGCCAGAGAAGGAATAGATGCTATTTTTTTCTTTGATTTTTTTGATTTTTTTTATAAATTAATTATAAATATTTTTTTTAAATATTACTCACTAATTTTTTTTATTTATTTTGCAGAAAAAAAAAGAGAAAAGGAAGAAAGCATCTAATTTTGGTAAGATCAATCATAATCCTAGTCCTCTTTTCTTTTTATTTATTTATTTATTTATTTTATTTTTAAATTAATTTAAAAATATCTATTTAAATCTAATTAAAAGCCTAATGATAAGATTAAAAATTCTAACTGCTTAGAATATGCATCATATTATTTTTATTTTTATTTTTTTTTTAGTGATTGCTGGAAGCAAGATAAGCCTTTCAGAATTCAATTAGTTGCATGCATTTAGTTTAAGTTGCATAGAATCCTTTGATTGAAAATTTTGTGTGCATATTCATCTTTAAATCAAATTAAGGGCACAACCCAATTAATCAAGATAAGGTGAAGATTTGATCACTCTTCCTTGGCCCACAAACAACCAACCAACATCCTGCATTGACCTAAGCCTTTAATTTTAAAATCAATTAGATATTAACCCTAGAAACTCGAGCTCAATAGGACAAGAAATCCTAAGAGTTGAACCAGGTTAGGGTTAGTCAATTTGATTGGTGTTTAGAAAAGTGGTTCAGAGACGATTGGGCCCAAAGAAAGGTGGTTTCTAATTGGTTCCATTAGCTTACCTAGCCAAGCACAATTGGTGTCTAAGGCAAGCAATGGGGGGACTCCCACCGACCTTATACTTACCTGGCTAGTTGATTGGCTAATCCTACACTTGGAGGGCTTGAAGGTGACCTTAGCAGTTAGGAGCTGTCTAGATTTAGGATAACCTTTAGTCAGGATTGATTGATCAACTTGATTGCTAACCAACATCAAACCTAATTAAACCTAATTCTTTTCTCTCTTTTTAGTTCTAGGACTCCTTAGGACCTCTTCTTTAGAACTCTTCTTTCTTTCTTCTTTTTTCTCCTATAAAAATAAAATAAAATAAAATAAAATAAAAATTAAATTTAACTAACTAAAAAAATATTAAAAATAATAATTAAATTAAATTAAATTAAATTAAATTAATAAATAAAATAATTAATATAATAAAATAATAAAAAAATATAAAAAAAATTCTAAATTTTTTTTTGAACAACACGATAGGGTTGCACTAGTGCATGCACGGTAGGAAATTGCTTTACCTGATCTAGTTGAACCCAACCATAAAATTAAAAGGCTGAATTATATTAAATTCAATAATCAAATGGCTGAAAATTTTAGAGAACCATCTAAGCAGATGAAAGAATACTTTATTCCTTCTACCTATAACCCATCGACTTGTATCCAATTACCTGAAATTCATGCTACCCACTATGAGATCAAGTTGACTATAATCCAGATGCTTCCATCTTTCTATGAGAACATCAATGAAGATCCTTATAAACATCTAGATGAATTCTTAGAAATCTGCTCTACAGTGAGAATTCAAAATTTAACTAATGATACCCTTAGACTAATTTTATTTCCCTTATCATTAAAAGACAAAGCCAAGTACTGGCTTGGGATAATAGGGAGATCAATTAAAACTTGGGCTGACTTACAAAATGAATTTCTTAAAAAATTTTACCCCATAGGCTGAACCAATACTATGAGGTGAGCTATCACTGGATTTGCTCAACTTCCAGGAGAACAGATTCACGAGTCATGGGAGAGACTTAAGAAACTTCTTAAAAAATGCCCACACCATGGTTTGTCTAAGTGGCAAATAGTTCAAGCTTTCTATGAGGGTTTAGGAGACCAATACAGACAGATAGTAGTGCATCTTGTGGAGGTGCATTCATGAACAAAAGTGAGGACGAAGCCTATATCTTATTTAAAATCCTGAGTGAAAACTCAATTAACCATGCTTCGTTGTTTTTCCATCAAACCTGAGCAGGGATCCATAAATTTAAACATCTAGAATCTAGTCATAAGACTGATTTAAATTTGATAAATAAAGTAAACTTTCTTACTCAGAAATTAGATCAAGTCCTAACCCTAGGTCAACAATCTTCTGCACAATTTACATCATCTTTTAATTATCAGGAGATTTGTTCAATCTGTGCTAGCCCAATCCATCATGTGAGTGAATGTCCTATGACTGTACAGTTTTCATCTTTTATCCAAGAATAAGTCCAAGCTGCTAAAGGCTACTCCAAGCCGGTTAATGATCTATTTTCAAATTCATATAATCTAGATTGGAGCAACCACCATAATTTTTCTTGGACATCTCAACAGACTCAGGCTCAGACCCAAATTTTATCGATACAAAATTATCAAAATAGATCCCAATACCAAAATTTTGCCTATAATAGAGGTCAGTCTAGTAAGCCTTTCCAGCCACCATATCATAATCAGCCCTCATATCCACCTCCTCAACAGACCAATCTAGCTGATGATAGATTTAACCAACTTCAACAATTGATTCTGACTCAAAAAGTAATCTATCGTCAGACTAAAAGCTCAAATAGGATAATTAGTTAAGTCTAACACGAGGAGAGAACTAGATCAACTACCAAACCTACCAATTTTAAATAACCCACCTAATGTCCACCAACCACCTAGATCAAGTTATCAATTTAATGTCTCACTTAAGAATCCCCAATCTGAGAATACCAAAGTAATTTCTGAACTTAAAAGATATAGGATTCTTATGGACCTATACCAAGATCAGGTAAAAGAGGCTAGTACTGATGCTAGCCAAAATAAAAATTTAGAGGAATAGGTTAGTACTGAGACTAGCCATATAGAAGAATCCGAGCCAGAAATTAGTACTGATGCTAGTTTCAGTTTAAATGAGATAAAAATAGAGAAAAGAGAATAGATTATTTACCCGAGACTTATAAACCTAATGTTCTATTCCTTTCAACCCTTGAAGCTGGTTCTTCTTACAAAAATTAAGAGGCATATAATGAAATGTCAATGGAGTTATTTAAGCAAGATAACATTAATTTATCTTCAAAATTAAAACAGCCTTTAGTCACCATTCCAGCATCCTTGAATCAAACTTAACTCCTAAAACTTCATTCATGAGTATTTTAAAAGAACAAATAGGAAAAATTCTTAATAAATATGGGTCTGAGAATGGAATTATAAATTTTATCCCTAAAATTAACAATGAATATATCAATAATGGGATTAAAAATCAACTTTCTGAGATTGGTAATTCAAAATCATTAGAATTTATCAATCTAATATTTGACACAGGATAGTAAGCTGCATTGTATCTGGCTAAAGACAGTAAACTTAGCGCTTGTCGAGAGGCAACCCAATATTTAGTTTTTATCTAATTTATTTTTTTAGTTTATTTTCTTTTTAGGATAATTTGAATAAGTTGGAGGGAGAGTCCAAATTTTTAAAGGCATGTGCTGGACCAAAAATATACTGAGTTAGGTGTATTCTTCCATGTTCTTTATTACATCCTTTTTTTTCTCTCCATTGAGGACAATGTCAAATAAGTTGGAGGGAGAAAAATAAAAATTTTTAAAATTTTAAGTCCTCGAAAAAGTTAGTATTTAGTATTTAGACACCTAATTATGCTTAAGAATTGAATTAAACTAAGCATTTTTAAAAGAAAATTGATACATAGATCAGAGAATCTGTGAGATATTAAGGAATCAAGTATTAAGAAAATTCAATAAAGAGTTAAGTCTAGAATATAAAAAGTTTTTCTTTGGAGTATTTTTAATTATTTCTACTAGCATCAAAGAAAAGTCTACTTTTTATAGACTTATGTAGGATAACTATACATTTTTTTATATAACAAATTTATTTTAATAAAATAGTTTTCAAGTACTTCTCATTAAGTAATCGGGCCTCTTTGCCTAAGCAAGCATTAAGTTTCGTGTCAAAAAATGGGAAGGGCAAAGAAGCTCGTTGTAAAGCTCGTTTTAACTCATAGCCTATTTGATTTGAGCTAGTAAGCCTGAAGGATATTCTATACCTAGTGCCCTAAAGCCAACTGATTTAGAAGTCATTGGCCCGAGACTCGCTACATGGATCAAATAGAAAGCTTAAGGGGTTAAGACACTTAATAGTGATACAACGTTAAAAAAAAAAAGCATTGGTTTTCTACCGAGTAACTGGGTTCCGTTGCCTAAGTAAGCAATGATATTCATATCAAAAAATAGACAATGTAAAAATAAAAAATCAATAAATGAAGGATGGAAGTAGCAATACACTTGTCTATATGAAAGTTTAGACAAATCAGAGATAAAGATGGGATAATTTAGAAAAAATTCTAAAAAATTTAATATTCTTTACTTAATTTTTCTATTGATAAGTATTAATACCCCAATGATATATTTCATTTAAGCTCTACTGAATATCAATGGCCATTTTGAAAACTACTTAGGTAAAATTCAAAACTCTAAAGTTAAAAGATATTTAAAACTAAATTCTTTCTTTACTCAAGGACGAGCAAAGCTTAAGTTGGGAGGTGTGATAAGCATCATAAATTCATCAATAAAAATATTAATTTATCAATTAATTTATATTAATTTTTAAAAATTAATGATTAATTTATATATAATTTTTAAGAAATTTATATTTTTATTAATTAAAAAATTAATTATAAAATAATAAAAATTAAAAAATAAAATTTTATTATCAATAGAAAGAGTTTATTTTTTTGATCATAATGAAATAAGTTTCACATAAAATAGAGCTAAAACGAAGAAGATATGAATTTCTAAAGAAATAAAATAAATAAAATTTAAATTAAAAAAGAAAATGGCTCAGTCGGCTCCGCAAGCCAAGCTACTAAGCCAAGTCAAGCCATCAAAGCCGACTCAGCCATTGAAGCCATCAACCGATTCATGATCCAGACATAAACTGCTAGTTCAGCAGCAATCGACGAATCAAGGCGCGACACGTGGCAAACCTAAATCCTTAAAGGGTCTACAAAAATTTATCTTGGCTCACAGAATATTTTGGTCATGCTGATTGGTTACGGTGTATAGTGTAGCCGATCCATGCGGTCCATGGGAATAGTAATTGCACGATCGGACGGCTGTGGTTGCTTGCGGTCAAGATCGGACGGTCAGGGTTTATTCCAACTCTGATTTGGTTTCTGATTTCACCCGGATTGCCATCGAATGGCAGCGCTCAATTCAGGAGATGATTTGATGGTTCAGAATACTCCCGATGGTGATCAAAACTCCCAAAGCATGATTTACGGTCAGATTTCCTCCATCAACGCACGATCGAATGGCCAGAATTTAATCCGACCTAATTTGGGCCGATACTCATTCGATTTTGATGATTTTTCGACCGTTGGATTTTTATTTTTGGCCAGATTTCATCCAGAGTAGTAGAATTCATCTAGAACTTATTTTAATCTAATTTTTATTTAAATTTCTTTATATTTTGATAATCAAAGAGTTTCTTAGTCTCACATTACCCAGAAGCAAACTCTCCAGCCCTCCTAGCTCTATAAAAAGGACCCCAGACCTCCAGAAATCAACATCTTCGATTAAGGTGAAGCTTTGGTATAGGACGAAGCTAGGCTATGGGTTAAAGGCTGTTTCAAAGCAATTGGTGCCGAGGAGAAGAGCTGGGCTTCTACACCATCTTTCCATCAATACCGATCTAAGATCAGAGATCAGTCTATTTTATTTTTTTTATTTTATATATTTAAATTATAAACTTTTTAATATAATATTTATTTTTATGCTCTTTAATTTCATATTTTTTTTATAATTTAATTTCTATACTTTAAATTATTATTTTTTTATTTTATTGTAAATAGATGCTAAGATCTAATTAGTAGATCTTAGTATTAAGTTTAAATTCCTGTACCTTTTACTTTTTACTTTTTATTTTTTGATTTTACTTTTGATCCTAAAATTCTTCTTTTTTCTTTTTCTTTTGTAAAATCAAATATTTCAAATTTAAAAATACTACCTTCCCTGTGGATTCGATCCGACTCACTACTATCTATGCATTTTTAATTATTTTTAGAAGTCAGATTAAATTGATAAATACGGTGCCTTAACGACAACATCGTATTCCTATCATCGACATTTGATAGCTCAGCCATTATAGACTCGGCCATTGAAGGCTTGACCATCGAGGATTGACTATAGGATGCCCGACCTAGGGTTTGGTAGCTTGATTGTGGACTTGCTAGCTTGATCTAGAATGCTCGGTATGGGAGCTTGTTTTTGGATGCTAGGCCTTGAGTGCTCAGCATGGGATGCTCAGCCTGAAGTGCTCAAAATGTGAACTCGGCATAAGAGTCTGGCCTATTGTGCTCGACATGGCTCTAATTGGCACTCACATGTCCTATGTACATGATGCTTGTGTCTTGGATGGCATGGAAGGACAACCTCCAGGGACTCGTGTTCTGGTTTCCAAGGATATGCAGCCTAAGAGCTTAGCCTAGAGTGCTCAAAATGGGAACTTGGCCTGGAGTGCTTGGCATGGGAGCTAGACCAAGGAGCTTGGTATAGCTCTGGTTGATTAGTCGTATATCTCATATGCACAACACTCACATCTTAGGTGGCATGGAAAGGCAATATCTAAGAGTTCGCATCCTAGTTTTCAAGAATGCATGTCACATACACATGGCACTCATGTCTCCTATAGTATATATAGAAGAGTAGCCTCTAGGGACTCACATCCTAATCTCCAAGGATGCAAGACCTGAGAGCTCGGCATGGCTTTGGTCAGCAATCGTGCATCCTATATGCATGATATTCACATCTCAAATGGCCTGGAAGGGTGGACTCTAAGGACTCACATCCTAATCTCCAAAGATGTGGGTTCCATCGGTATGGTGCTTGTGTCTCGAGCAATATGAAAGGGCAGCCCTCAGGGACCCACGTCCTAATTTCCAAAGATACACATTCAATGAAGAGAGGAGATAATATGCAAAGATTGTGGTGGAAGAGGAGTTGGGTGCAGAGGTGTCCATAAGAGCTTGAGAGCCTCCCCATGGGAGCCTTTCATCATCAGAGCTTATCGCCATCTGTGCTTAGGAGCCCCTAGCCATTCCTTTCTCCCCTCTCTTTTGGGATCCTTGGCCCTATTTATAGAGAGGAGGGAGCATGGATCCATTATGATTTGTAGGCAAAAATTGATGAATTGTCATAGCCTTGTTCCATATCTTGATTCAAATCTATCATAATCTCCTTTCTTGTTAAGAGTTCGAACTTTTTTTCAAATGCTCCCCACATGTCAACCCATGATGTGAGGATTAGAATAAGGCCACATTACCCCTTACTTCCAAGTCACAGCTATTTTTTCTAGCTTGGGCAAACATAGTAGTCAAGTTAGCCAACTAAAGGCAGCTTGGGGCTCATCTTACCTCTCCTATCATTTAGAGTCATGAGTTGAGAGTGTCATTGGGTGCACAAAACTTGGCTGGTCATTAAACCCTTCTTTGTTTTGAAACCAATGAAAATTAGCTTTTTGTGTCGAGAGCTACAAAAGTCGGCTCTTTGGCTTATTGTAAATCGGCCTCTGAGGTGTTTGCCTCCCCACCCCCCCACCCCCTAAACAAATTCTTAGCCCTCCTTGTCTAAGGTGGAGGACTTAGATCTTTTCAAATGCCAACTTATAGTTTAGGAGTACTTAAAGGTTCAGCTCCCAAGCTACTGGGATCTGAAGATTGCATGATTGTTGACTAAGGTGTTGGGGCTAGGTGTCTTAGGTCATTTTAGACTTCAGTTGCCCTGAGATCGTTAGATCCTTTTGGTGAATGAATTTACTCAACTTTACATTTGCTTGGAGATTACCATCTCTACTTGGGCCACCTTGACCTAAAGATGCTGGTTAGCTCATCAACTCTTCGATGCGGGGGCCAGTAGAATGGAAGGGTGTCTCCACTTGAGCCCTCTCATCCTATGAAAATTGTTAGTTCACCAAGTTTTCAACTTAGAGGCTAGTAAGTCAGGGGTCAATATCTCCACTTGAATCATTCCAACCTAGAGAGGTTGATTAGCTTGCTGTGAGCTTAGGTGTGGCACTTTCAAGTCTTGGAAACGTGAGAAGAAAGGTTATGAAAAGATGGGAGCAAGTCAGTAGAGAAATCAGCCTAAATAAATAAGCTGTAGGAACTTAGTCGACTCATCCTGAGACTGGGTCGGCTAAGTTGGGAGCTAGATCGGCTCAGTCCAACACTGGATCGATTATATTTCAGAAAAAATTTAGATAGAAATCAGTATTTTTAGGACTGCTAACACGGTACACAATTGGGTCGGCTCAGTCTCAGACGAAGCAGACCTAGTTGCAGGTTAGCTGGCTCAATGTTGCGGGATCAGTTTTGTGTATGTGGATTATTTGGATTTGAAAAATTTTTCTATGAGCTTGGGACTTGACCCTTTTGTAAAGTATTTATACTGAAAATAGGTCAAGGATTGTAATGATTCTGAATACAAGAAAATAAAAGCTCTTTTTTTCTAGAAATTCATGTGCTCTCTTCCTCTCTTTTCTCTCTTGAATTTATTGATTTTGCTTCTACATTGATTCTAGGAGTTTATTTCTTATTACCTGGCTAATCACCAGTAGCCACACCGTTCGAGTGAGGGTATTATTTTTCAACATCTGGTATCAGAGCGGTGTTATGCGAAAGAAAAGAAGATACCTAGGATTTCTATATTCAGGATCTGTTCTATCATGTTTTATCCTAAAATCTTCTAGTTTTTTTATGATTATTTCTAGATTAAGATGGAGAGTTGTTGCACGAAGGAAAGATGATACAGGAGGTTGAAAGAAGGATCTAGAGCCCATAGATCTTCATTGAAGGATAGTTTTGCTGGTGTGTGATTGAAGAAGGGTGTTAGGATTTTGCTCTTGACTTGATTATAATCATGAGATCAAGTGGATTCAAGGTGGATTTCGAAAAATTCAACGGTAAGAAAAATTTTACCTTATGACAGCAAAGGATAAAGGACTTATTGGTTTAGTAGAGGATCTACAAGGTCTTGGTAAGAAAAAGATCAGAAAAAAATTAGTACTGAGGATTAGAAAGAGCTAAAGAAAATTGCTTTTAGCACAATCAGAATATGCTTTGTCGATTAGGTGTTGCTCAAGATTTGCATAGACGCCACGATAAAGGAGCTCTGGATGAGAGTAGAGAACACATACATGAGGAATAACATGACCAATAAGTTATAGTTGAAGAAATAGCTGTACAATCTGAGGATGCCTGAAGATGGAGATCTTGTTGCACATATCCAAAGATTCAATCAGGTTGTTCTGAGGTGATGAGTTTAGATGTGAAGATTGACGAGAAAGATCGGGTGTTGTTGCTACTTTGTTCTCTTTCGGATTCTTATGATGGTCTCATAGCAACTTTAGTTTATGAAAAGAAGATCATAAATTATGAAAAAATTATTGGTGTGCTCAAATTAAATGAGTAGAGAGAAAAGATCTGCAAGGGAGATCCTAAGTTTGAGGTCTTGGCTATGAATGAAAGATAGAAAAGATCAATAGAGAAGACAAAGAAAAAATTCAAAAGCAGATCAAAATCTTGGGATCAGAAGAAGACATTAAAATGCTATAAATATCATCAGCCTAGACATCTGAAGAAAAATTATCCTCTTTTGAGTCATAAAAAGGAAAGGCCAGTAAGAGTGATGATACAACTTTGGTGAGCAGTGGAGAAGATGTGCTAGTTGTATTAGATGAATCCATAGAGTACGATATTACATGGATATTAGATTCAGCATACTCACACCATTATACTTCTCATCGAAAGTGGTTTGCTATCTACCAGAAGATCGATGGTGAAAGTGTCAGCCTTGGAGATGATCATCCATGCAAAATAGTTGGAGTTGGCTCAATCAAGGTGAGAATGTATAATGGGATCATTCGTATATTATCGAATGTCAGGCATGTATTGAAGCTGAAAAATAATCTAATTTCTTTGGGCTACTTGGAGGAGCAGGATTATACTTTTAGTAGCCAGGCTGGTAGTGGATGTCTAAAAATTTTCAAAAAAATTTTGGTGATGATAAGAGATAGAAGACTGTGCAATAATCTTTATAGAATAAAAGACTCAGCTATAAATGATGGTGCGGAGGTGCTAATAGCAGCACAGGAGGAGCAGCTTATATATCGATCATGGTACTATCAGATAGATCACATCAGTGATCGAGAGCTTATAAAACTTAGCAGAAGAGGGATGATCCCTGCTCTAAAGAAGCAGGGCATGGCTTTATATGAGCCGTGCACCTTTGGCAAACAACATAGGATGAAGTTTGTTAATAGTACCAAGCATAGTGAAGGAGTGCTGGACTTAGTTCACTCTGATGTATGGAGATCAGCTCCTATATCAACTAGAGGTGGGGTAAGGTATTTTGCCACTTTTATTGATGATTACTCAAGAAAGCTATAAGTTTATCTGATTAGAGAAAAATCAGAGGTGTTTATCCGATTCAAAGCCTGGGGAGCTGAAGTTGAAGAGTTAGGAAGATAGGTAAAGTATCTGAGGTCGGATAATAGAGGAAAGTATATAAGTCTGGAGTTTAGGAGGTATTATGAGAAAAATGGCATCAAACGTCATTACACAGTGAAAATGACTCTCCAGCAGAATGGTATCGTGGAGAGAATAAATCGAACATTGATCGAAAAGGCATGGAGTTTGAGACTGTAGACATCACTTTTAAAATCTTTTTAAGATGATGCTTTAACTTTTTTTTTATTTTTTTGTTAATAGGTTCCCTCATCCAAGCTAAATGGAGATATTTTAGAGGAAATCTAGAGTAGAAAGAAGATGGAGCTTGGCCATTTGGAGATCTTCGGTTGCTTGATCTATGCACATGTGGAGGCAATCGAGAGGAGCAAGTTGTTCCCTAAATCTCAAAAGCTGACATTCATAGGGTAACCACAAGGAGTCAAGGGATATCTACTATAGAATCTTGAAGCACAAAAGATAGTGATCAATAGAAATGTTATTTTTGATGAGAAGAGCATCTTGGATAAGTCTGGGAGTATAGGAGGAATTGAAGATGAACAATGGTGGCCAGTTAAAATCAAATGGCATGTGGTTTACATCCACTTACAAGAATGTTCCTGTTAAGGTGGAGCTGGGTAGAAAAGTTTTGACTCAAATTAAAAATTAACATGGAGAGCCAGCTATTCAGTTAAATGTACAGGAGTAGCCATAGACATTGAAGGAAAATCCTGATTTCCCGGTCCAGGTTCGTCTAGATCTGATTAGATCAAGAGATATATTTCAAAAATTTTCTCTTGATCTCAATCAGATCTTGATATGTTTCAGATCTGATTCTTTTTATTTTAATAAATAAAATAAAACAAGATAAATTAAATCAAATTCAATTTACCTGATTTGGGTAATCCTATTACCCTGTAGATGATCCTGATTGCAGCGGAAGGTTCTGGATCTTAGCCACGCAAGTGCCTGGCCTCTACCGGTATCCACTCGGGTTGGATCTGGAGAACCTCTTCTTCTCTATCACACCTCCAAAAATTAGATCTGGATCTGATTTGGAGGATCTTCAAAACTCTTTTGAAGATCTGCAGTCGTCCTTTTGCAGCAGCGCAGCCTTCTTGCTTTTGATCGCCTTTCCTTGATCTGAATTGCACCAAGCTAAATCCAAAACACTTTTGGACGTGGAGAGCAAGGGGAGAAGAGACTATGGCGTGGAGAAGGAGGGGAGAGGCAGCCTTGGGGCGTGGGAAATCTCTATTGAATTAGGGTTGGGCGCAGGGTCTTATTTATAGACCTCTTGTGATCCAACTCCTCTTCCTCTCAACCAATCACAACCCTTTGTGAAATCAGATCTAAATCTGATTGGTTGAAAAAGAGACCCCTGGATTCCTCCTTAGAGGGCGCCTAAGACCAGTCAAACTGGATTCTTAGTAGAACTCTGATTGGAATCCAAAAGGGAGGTGGAGTCCTTGTCCAACAAGGACTCCTAGGCGCCTCCTACTTGGGCTCACGCCACCCTTGGCGTGCGCCCTTCTCCTTGCCAGGTTCTGGCAGGGGGACAGGCCCCCACCAGCTCTCCAATAGGTGCATGACATGTGGTCAAAAGTCAAAGGGTGAATGGTCAACGTTTGACCAGTCAAAGGTAGACTTTTGACCAAAGTCAAAGAACAAGAAATGGCAGGTGACCAAAAATGGCAGGTAATGTCTTACAAATAAGACAACCTATTCTGACTTGGACAACCTCCAGTCAGACCATATGAAGGCCTCTGATTGAGCACAAACTCCTTTGGCTCAGACAGGACAACTTATTTATGATAGTAAAAGAAGAACGTTAGGTTCAATCGAGTGCTAGCACGATTTCCTTGAACCTAATTGAATCTCATTCAGATCAATTGAACTAGATCAGTTCAATTGATGATCACCAGATTCAAACCCTTGTTTGTGTGACCCAGTTAGGTTCAGTTCTGTATGGTAATGGGATATGTCATGATCTCTATCATAGACATCATCGAAACTCCTTTCGATGGATTCAGAACTCTTCTGATTCGAACAGCTAGAATGATCGATCATCTAAATCATTCTAATTGCTCCCAAAATCCATCAGTGACACCTAGCAGTATATGGTGGCAACCCATCAGAGCTGAATGCGAACCTCTTGGTGCAGCTACCTGTGTGATTCAGTTCTTCTATCTTGAGCCTCCGATCAGATTAGGGTTAAGGTGAACTCGTCAAACCCTAGTCTCTATCATATGATGTAATCATTCGATTCGAGTCCAATGTGAAAATCTAAATAGAAACTCTTTCTATTATTTCACTCTGCCATGGCCATGGGCTTCTGGACTTGATTCTCATGATCATCATAGGGCTACTCCTCTACCACCGAGGTAGATAGATTCCCATCTTGATGCAATCCAGTTCCTACAATGAACATGCTATAGCCAACATACACCTCAGGGTTCCATATGGCTAGGAGACCGAGTAATGGTGTAGTCAAACTATAACACCCTCAAGGTGAACTGCCGATGCATCTCAGGTTAAAGAACCAGACACACTACTGCAGCATCGAGTCAGTCATTGACGAGAAGGTAGACTTCCTAATGACTACTCGAGGTGGTCACGCTCAGTGCCCTCGTTCTCTAACGAGTACCTATACTTTCGCTCCGGTGTCTCCACACCGTAGACTCAAGACTCATCTACTAAAGAGAAGCGATCGTACACCAACCTTCCGGATCAATCACCATCCTCGTGATGATCCTATGGTCGGGAGCTGTTTATGAGTTAATAATGATTATTCATGTCTTAAATTTTCAACTCTTGAAAATATGAATTATCATTACCATTAACTCAAAGGATGTATCACAGACACTAAATACACATGTGTAATAGAAAATAACCCATTTCATTAATTATAGTCAAAATTATAATTTTGCCCCTAGAAGTGTATTACAAGTGTCAGCCAATTCTGGCTTCTAGGGCACATATATCTAACAGACATCAGGTAGGAGCAATATGTCAGTGAAAGTGGCTTTGCACAAGTCCCAGCATACTGTTAGAAGATCGGTTAGATATGGCATTAATGAAGTTATCTCCTATGCTCTCATCACTGCTAATGAAGATCTAAAAAATTATGCAGAGGCCATGGAGAGTGAAGACTATGAGTCATAGATGCAGATCATGATAAAGAAGATGGAATCTGAAGAAAATTCAGACATGGCAGCTAGTGAATCTTTCAGAAGGTGCTCGACCTATTGGATCAAAGTGGATATTTACTAAGAAGGAGGCACCTTCAGAACAAGGTGGAGTCAAATTCAAGACAAGGCTGACAGCAAAGAAATACTCATAGAGGGAAGGGATTGATTACACCAAAGTTTTTTCTCATATGGTGCATCATACATCTATTCGAATTTTGTTATCACTGTAGCACAGCGTAACATAGAATTTGAATAGATGGACGTGAAGATAGCCTTTCTTCATGAAACTTTGGAGAAAAAAATCTACATAAATCAGCCAGATAGTTTCATAAAAATAAGATAGAAGAAGAAAGTATGTTTACTCAGGAGATCACTGTATGGCCTGAAACAGTCTCCTCGTTAGTGGCATTATAGATTTGATAGCTTTATTTTGAGCCTAAAATTTATCAGATGTCAACATGACTATTGTATCTACATCAAGGATATGGATGAGGAGGATGCCCTATATCTGCTACTGTATGTAGATGATATACTTATAGCCAGTAGAAGCATAAAAGCTATAAAATAACTGAAAAAAGCATTATCATCTGAGTTTGAGATGAAGGATTTGGGTTCAGCAAAGAAAATTCTTGAAATGAAGATTTGTAGAGATAGATGTAATGGAGTGCTCTATTTATCATAAGAAGAATATATTCAAAAAGTTTTTGAGAGATTTGGAATAGAAAAGGCCAAACCTATAGAGTCACCATTGTCGAGCCACATGTTTCTCTCCAAGTATCAAAACCTCCAGTCAGAAGAGGAAAGAGAGTTTATGAATAGAGTCCCTTATGCAAATGCTGTAGATAGTGTGATGTACATAATGGTGTACTATAGATCAGATATAGCACACATAGTAAACTTTGTTAGCAAATATATAGCAAATCTAGGGAAGGAGCACTGAAAGGCAGGAAAGTGGATACTAAAATATCTACATGAAATAAGAAACTATGGTTTGGTATTTGGTGGGCAATCGAAAGAATTTAAAGATGAAAGTTCAGGTCCTCTGGAAGGATTCGTAGATGTGAATTATGCAGGTAATCTTGATACAAAAAAAGTCTACTATTGGATACCTATTTTGCATGTTTGGTGGACTGGTGTCTTGGAGATCAATCCTTCAACCAATCATGATCTTATCTACGACAGAGGTCGAGTACATTGGAATGACTGAGGCTACAAAGGAAGCTTTTTGGCTTAGGAGGTTGACTATTGAGATGGGGGTAAAGCAGAGTAAGGTTATACTATATAACGACAGTCAGAGTGCACTACTGCTTGTAGAGAACCCAGTCTATCATGCACGCACAAAATATATAGACATGAGGTACCATAGAATCAGAGAGCTAGTGAAGGAAGATGAAGTTGAACTGATGAGGATCCATACAAAGGAGAATCAATCTGATGCACTTATGAAAGTACTTTTTAGAGATAGCTTTCAAATGTGTGTGGTATGAATGGATCTACAAAAAAAAGATGAGTTCACAAGGACTTGGAAGTACTAAGGTAGAGAATATGAGCTCAGGCATGGTGCTTACAAGTCTTGAAAATGTGAGAAAAAAGGTCATGGAAAGATGGGAGCAAGCCAGCAGAAAAATTAGCCTAGATAAGCAAGCTGCAAGAACTTAGCCTGCTCATTCTGAGACTGGATCGGCTCAGTTCAGGACTACGCCGACTATATCTTAGAAAAAATTTAGACAGAAAGTAGTATTTTTAGGACTACTGGCATGATACATAACTGGATCGACTAAATCTCAGACGGAGCCGATCTAGTCACAGGTTAGCCGACTTAGTCTGAAACTGAGCTAGCTTAGTATTGTGGGATCAGTTTTGTATACATGGATTGTTTGGATTTGGAAAATTTTTTTATGAGCTCGGGGCTTAATCCTTTTATAAAGTATTTATATTGAAAATAGGCCAAGGATTATAATGATGCTGAATACAAAAAAATAAAAGCTCTTTTCTTTTGAAAATTCGTATGCTCTCTTCCTTTCTTTTCTCTTTTGAATCCATTAATTTTGCTTCCGCATTGATTCTAGGAGTTTGTTCCTTGTTGCTTGGCTAATCATCAGCGGCCATGCCGATCCGAGTGAGGGTATTATTTCCCAACACTTGCTAAGTCCTTGGCTTGGATATTGGAGAGACAAGAGGTTAGTATCTCTAATTGGACCATCTAGATTTAAGGAGGTCAGTTAACTCACTAAGTCCTTAGCTCGAAGGCCAATAGAATAGAACTATAGGCCCCCATAGAATTTGTCCCAAGAACTTCGTCGCTATGAATCCTTACATGTTAGGGCCGTTGGATGGCTTGCTCAACTAACTAAGGTTAGGCCCCCATAGAAGCTGCCACAGTAACTTTCTAGCCACAAAGGCTTGCTGGTATAAACTATTGGATGGCTCATCCAATGAACTAAAGTGTAGGCCCTTGTAGAAGCTCTCTTAGGAACTTCCCAGTCATGAAGGCTTACAAGTTGAGGTAGTTGGATGGCTTACCTGACAAATTGAGGTGTAGGACTCCGCCAAAGCTTTCTCTGAAACTTCTTAGTCGTGAAGGCTGGCAAATCAGGGCCTTTGGATGGCTCGATTCCTAATGAACAGAGGTGTATGCCCCCGTAGAAGCTCTTTTAAAAACTTTCTAGCTATGAAGGCTTGCTAGATGGTGCAATTGGATGGCTCGTCCGATAAACAGAAGTGTTTTTCTTATAAAAGTTTTCCCAAAAACTCGCTAACCACATAGGCTCCCAAGTTGGGGCTATTAAATGGCTCTCCCAACCTATTATAGCTGCCTGAGTTTCTAGAATGGAGGTGTTGCCTCCTCAAGGCTGTTATAGAACTCTCCTGACCTATAGTAGCTATATGGGCTTGTAGAATAGACGCTGGTGTTGCCTTGTTGGAGTCATTAGATGGCCGCCCAACCTATAATAGCCATAGGAGTAGCTATCACCTGCAAAATTTGCCCTACCCATATCTAAACCTATTTAATATCTTGCCACCCAAACCTATTCCACATGCAATTACAAAATTATCCAAAAATCACAAATCCATGCCATTAAAAAATGGTAAACTAGTTGGGTACTTGAACTTGCTTGATTAACCTTTATTCAAGTCACATTATTCAAGTACCCAAATATGATCAATCTGAACCCATCTGATTAGTTCAAATATCATATAAATTAAAATCTAGAAGCTATTTGATATACCATATCATAAGTTATTCGAGAACAATTCAGCAATTCAGCAAGGTTTACTATGGAACATCAAGAAAAAAAAAATCTAGGAAAGGAATGTTTCAAATAGAAACAAATGAATCCAAGCAGTGGTTAGGCCTTCTAAAGGTGTAGAGTTTAAATCCTCTGATTCCCCTTATTGTGTATATGTATTTATAAAATTTACACGACATATATACAATTGGGTTCGAATAGCGGGTACCCAAAGGTCAAATTCCAAATCCATCCTAAATCCGAATAGGTTTTAATTTTAAATCTCAAACCCTTTCCAAATCCTATACATTATTTCTAAATAGGTCCTATTAGGATTTGGGATGGGTTGGGTATCCGAAAAAACCCTCCAGACTGCCATTCCTAAGTAGCATCTATGTAGGTAGGATAGAGGCATTGCTTCCTCGAGATTGTTAGATGACTCACCCAACCTATTATGCTCGAGGGTGCCTTTATTGGTAGTTATAGTGGGACACATTTGATTGATGAGATTGTCTCTAAAGACACTTAAATCCAATATAGAAAGAAAATGGGATATGTTCTCATGTTCCGTAAGATGGAAGGTTCAAACCTTTTCTCTAGCACCAATCTATTGATGCCCAGATCCTATCCAATCATATCTTGATGATCTAGAGGCATAGAGGACATAGTTCAATATGCTCGATCCATGGTGGGGGAAGATAGAGTAGCACCAATTGCTATAGACAGTCATAGATTTGCACATGAAGAGAATAGAAAGGCTCACCAGGGTGGCTCCAATCAGGCCTCTTCTAATGCTTAAGTTAGGTAGTGTTTTGGAATAACAATGAGAAATAACAATAGAAGATATAATGAAAAGCATCAAAATATATAAAGTAATAGTGCTAGATCATTAGGCCTTGATTGCTTGGCCAAGAGTACTTGACATTTGGAAGCTTAGCCATCAGAGACTCAACCATTGGAGGCTTGGCCATTGGGAGCTTGGCTGTAGGAGCCTCAACTTTGGGGTGCTCGGCTCAAGAGCTCAACTTGAAGGGCTTAACCTGGTGCTTGTAGCTTAGTCTCGAGCTCAATAGCTCGACACAGAGTGCTCAACATGGGAGCTTAGCCTAAAGTGCTTGGCTTAGGATTCTTGGCCTGGAGTGCTTAAAATGGGAGCTCAACCTAGACTGCTCAATATGGGAGCTCGGGCTGGAAACTCCACTTGCAGTGCTTAGCATGGCTTTGGTCAGCAGTCACTTACTCATGTGCATGGTGCTTATGTCTCGAGTGTCATGAAAAGATGGTATCTAGGGACTCACGTTCTAATCTCCAAGAATGAGTGGCCTAGGAGCTCAGCCTGGAGTGCTTGGCATGGAAGCTTGGCCTAGGAGCTCACGTAGCTTTGGTCAATAGTCGAACATCCCATGTGCGTGGCACTTGCATCTTGGTGGTATGGAAGGGCAATCTCTAGGGACTCACATCTTGGTCTCCAAGGATGGGGCCTTATACATACAATGCTCGTGTCTTGGGCATCACGAAAGGATGGCATCTCGGGACTTGCATCATGACCTCCAAGCATGTGCATCCTAGGAGCTTGGCCTAGGAGCATAGCCGGAGACCTCAGGATAGCTCTAGTTAGCGATTGTGCATATCCCATATCCATGATGCTCGCATCTTGGTGGTATGAAAAGCTAGTCTCCAAGGACTCATATCTTGGTCTCCAAGGATGTGGACCTTATACATATAGTTCTTGTATCTCTAGTGACATAGAAAGGTGGCCTCTAGGGACTCGCATCTTGATCTCCAAGGATGCACATTATATATAAATAGGAGATAGCATGTAGAGATGACTATGGAAGAGGAGTCAGGTGCAAAGGTATCCACAAGAGCTTGAGAGCCTCTTGCCATGAGATCATGTAGCCATGCTTGGGAGCCTTTGGTCATTCCTCTCTCCTCCCCCATTATTTAGGATCCCTTGGCCCAATTTATATAAAGGAGGGAGTGTAGATCTACTATTATTTTGATGCAAAAATCAATGGATTGCTATAATCTCCTTCTATATCTGAATTCAAATCTATCATACTCTCCTTTCTTATTCAGACCTTGCCAAGAACTCAAATTTTTTGAATTCAATTTTTTTCAAAATGCTAACCATGTGTTGACCTGTTGTGGATGGTTAAATTTATGCCACATTTTATGCCCCCTCCCATGTTTGAGTTGGAGCTATTTTCTCCAACTTGGGTGAGGGAAGTAGTCAAGCTACTAAACCTACTAAGAATTCTATTTATATGGCCAAGTCAGGCTCATGCAAGGATAAGTGCAACAACCCAAAAAATGGCCCTAAGAAAGGTGTAACTAGTGACATGGCACCAAAGAAGGCGACTACAATCAAGCACAAGAGAGACAAGCATAGAATGAAAGATAAGAATAAGCTGAAGTGCTTCAAATGTGGGAAGGATGGACACTTTGCTCATGAGTGCAATGAGCTCAGGAAGATACTTTATAACTTAGAAACTCACAATTTAAATATAGATAATCATATTATCGTTGTTCAATCTTATTCTATGTGGATTGCAGACTTAGCAGCAACCGAACATGCAGTAAGAGACCAAGTTGGTTTTGTGGAGTATTGTCACATTTCTGCAGGGAGTCGTAAAGTGATCATGGGTAATGGAGATAGTGTGGAGGTGCTAGGGATTGGTACCTACAATCTAGATTTGCAAGATGACCACACTCTATTGCTCCATGACATCCTTTATGCTCCAGAAATTTGACAGAATTTACTTTTAGTTGTCATTTTATTTAAGTTAGATTTTTTATTTCATTTTGAGTTTGAGAGTATTAAAATTTACCTTGCACTTTGCTATGGTTGTGGTTTTATTTTTGATGGTTTTATGATGTTGGATCTTGTTGTGCAGTGGGACAACCAAAGAGGGTGGGGAGGGGATGTGAATTGGGATTTCAAAAATTTTTTGTAACTTAAAATAGATATGTGCACTACTTTTTATGAATTAGTTATGAAATGCAGTGGAAGCAATGAATGAATGAGCAGAAATAATAAAGCAATAAAGCAAGTAAATAGAAGACAAGTTCATACATATACAAATAATAAAGTTTATAGTAGTTCGGTGTTAAGCACAATACTTACATCCACTCTCCAAGTATTTTTCTTAAAAATTTCACTATAATCTCCAAGATTATAACAAGATTATTTTGCAGGTTAATAATCTTAACCCAATTAGTTTTTTGGGCTCATCAACCAAAATTTTTCCGCCAAGCCACTTCTAAGCTTATACAAGTCTAGTTCTAAGCTTAAATAAGCCTATCCCCTAAGTTTCATTCCCAAATTGAAACACATTTTACACAAAAAATAGGATTCAAAAAAAATTTAATACAAACTCAAGCTCCTTAATGAGCAAATAATGTATCATTAAAGTACAATCTGAGGAGTTAGGATGCTCTTGCAATTAATTCTCTTTTCTTCCTCTTGAGAATCACTTGAATGAATGAGAAGTAAGTGGTTGGAGTTGAATTACTCTTCTTAAATGCTCAATCAATGGATAACAGAAATTTTTAGGCTCTCATGATGTTCTCTCTTCTCTTCTATTGTTCTCTTATGTTCTCTTCTTTTAATAGCCTAAGCACCCACAAATCCTTGTTAACATCACTAAAAATGGGTTTCTAGCTGTTGAAATTGAGAAATAGCTATTGGTGAAGTCCTACGTAATTCTGTAGCTTCTAAAAAACTATCTGTTGGAGCTATTAGCTATAGTGGAATTTGCTCTAGCAAGTTTGGAGCCGATCCAAACTTTCTTTGAGCCAACTCAAGGTCTTTGAAAGTTGACTTGAGCATTATTCATAGAAAACCATATCTCTATCTTTCCTAAGAGAGTTGACTCAAGATTTATAAGAATCAACTCGAGGTCATGTGCATAGAAAGCATCCTTCTATCTTAACTGAGAGAATTATCTCAAGAAATGCTAGAGTTGACTCAAGATCTGTGCCAGTTGGATCCTGCATGCTAGAGTTGACTCGAGGCCTATGCGAAATTTTGAAGAGCATCCCAAGAAGATACCTTCATTTGACTTGGCATCAAATTTTTTAAGATTATTCTTTTCATTATTTAGAATGAAATATTTGTAACCAAAAATATGAAAGTAACTAATATTTGATTTTCTTCCTTTCCAAAGTTCATAAGATATTTTCTTTAAAATTGGTCGGATTAAAGCTCGATTCAAAATATAATATGCTGTGTAGATAGCTTCAGTCCAAAAATATCTTAGGAGATTGCTTTCGCACAACATGTTTTAAGTCATTTCTTCTAAAATTCTATTTTTCTTTCAACAACTTCATTTTATTGAAATATTCTAGGAGCAAAAAAATTATGTTCAATATCCTTTTTATTATAAAAAATTTTAAAATATTAATTTTCAAACTCGATTCTATGATCACTTCTAATACAAATAATAGTCAAATTCTTTTCCTTTGAACTTTTCAATAAAACTTTGTAAATATTGAAAAAGCTTCATTTTTATAAGCCAAAAATATAACCCAAGTAAATCTAGAAAAATCATCTATAATTACAAGTCTATATCTTTTATCTCCTAGGTTTGTGGTCCTAGTAGGTTCAAATAAGTCCATATGAAGTAGTTCTAGGGGTCTAGAAGTTGAAATAAGATTTTTAAATTTAAAAGAACTCCTAGTTTATTTTCTACATTGGTATGCATCACAAATTTGATTTTTATCAAAAATCAAGTTTTGGCAAATTTTTAACAAGATTTCTTTTAATTAGTTTAGAAATCAGATCCATATTAGTATGTCCTAATCTATGATGCTATAACTAGCTAGTCTTATTGATCTTAGCATTTATTCCAACTAGAGCTTATCCATTTTTCATGGAATGATCATCTAGATCAACCATATAAGCATTTTCATATCTATATCTAATAAGAATGATGCAATTGTCAATGGGGCTAGACACAATGCACATTAAAGACTCAAAAATCACTTTAAAGCCTTTAACACAAAGCTGACTAATACTTAACAGATTATGCTTTAAATCATCTATTAAAAAAATATTCTTTATATAAGTGGAAAGAGTGATACAAATATTATCAATACTAATGATGTGTCATTTGCCATTATTGCCAAAGGTTACCACTCCTCCTTAGTCTCAAGGGTGATAAACTGCTTTCCATCACCTGTCATGTGCCTTGAGTAGCTACTATCAATGTATCATTTTTTTTTCTTTTCCTTGGCTACAAGGCACATTATTTATCATCGCAAATCAAGTTTTAATTTTACGTACCTAAGTTATCTTCGGTTCTTTGGGGTTAGTAGTAATACTTTCTTTTGAAATTCAAATTTTCTTAATTCTTTGTTCATTTTTCAGTTTTCTGAAATCATAGGTATAGGCTTTATGCCTAGTTTTTAAAGCAAAAATAGGTGATGCTTTTAGAAATAGGATGATTCTTTAACAAAAATGTTCTTCAAAAATCTTGTTTCTTTTAAGATTTAAAGTCAAGATCAGCCTTATTAAAAACAGCTCTTTGGTTACTTAAAAACATTTCTAGTTTTTAGAACTATAGGTAAATTTCTCAACTAAGGGCTTATATTTCTCAACTTCCTTTTTTAGATCTTGGTTTACTTAGAGAATGGATTCTTTATCTTTCAAAAGCTTTTCTTTCTCTTTGATTAAGGTTTGACTTGAAGATTTAAGATTTTTGCTTTTCAAGCTAAGCTTTTTAAATTCTTCAATAAATCATAGAAAGCTTCCTACAATTCATCAAATATAAATTTAGATTGAGTTTCAAGTCTTACCTATTCTTTTTAAGCCATGAGGCAAAGATTCACCTCTTCTTGAGTTTCTTCATCCGAGCTTGACTTTTCACTATCACTCAAAGTAGCCATCATTACCTTTTTCTTCACTTTCTTAGAGGATTTCTTATGGAGGAGACAATCAATCTTAAAGTGTCATAGCTTCTTGCATTCATAGATAGATGGCTCCTTATCTGTGTCCTTCTCTCTTTCTTTGCTTGGCTCATCTTTGGAGAATGATCTTTCTTTTGAAGTTCTACCTTTTCTTTCTCATGAAGCATTTGAACTTTCTTGTTATGAGTGCTATCTCCTCATCTTCATCTCCTTCCTTTGAGTCTTCACTCTTTTCTTCTTCTTTGGCTGTTGACTTGAGAGCTATTGTCTTTCTCTTCTTGGCATCATCTTCCATGTTTTGCTTCATGGTTAACTTATGGGTCATAAGAGAAGCAAGAAGTTCTTCAAGGGATAAAGTGTTGAGGTCCTTTGCTTCTTGTATGGCTATTACCTTTGCCTTCCATGCTCGAGAAAGAGACCTAAGAATTTTTCTCACAAGATCACTATTAAAATAGGATCTACCCAAACTATTGAGACCATCTATAATATTAGTAAAATGAGTAAAATTTTAGTTATAGTTTCAGTTGGTTCTATTTTAAATAACTCATACTTATGCACTAGTATATTAATTTTGGATTCATTCACTTGGTTGGTACCCTCATGGATAAACTCAAACTTATCCTATATTTTTTTAGTAGAAATACGATAGAAATCTGGTTAAATTCATTAACATTAAGTAAATAATAAAGCATATTCATTGCTTTAACAATCAGTTGAGCCATTTTCTTATCATTGTCATTCCAATCCTTTTTCAGTTTGGGAATGACCATGCCATGTACAGTAACAATGAGTGTATATGGTCTATTGATTATGACACTCTAAAGATCATAATCGAGTGCTTGTATGAAAATATGCACATATATCTTCCAATATGTATAGTTGGTTTCATTAAATAATGATGGCCTGTTTATGGATTGTTCTTTAGCAAAGAAAACATTCAATTGGATTGCCATCTAATTTTTTTCTCTAAATCACAAGATAAATAAATGAAAGAGTACTTGCTCTACCACTTGTTGCCCAGCAAGATAACCCAACAGGAGAATTGAATTGGATTTCAAAAATCTTTTCTAACTTAAAACATATATGTGCACTTCTTAATATGAATTGGTTGTGAATGCAGTGAAAGCAATGAATGAATGAGCATAAATAATAAAGCAATAAAATAAATAAAAGATAAATTCACACATACATAAATAACAAAGTTCATAATTGTTTGATGTCAAGCACAATACCTACTACATCCACTCCTCAAGCAATCCCTTTGAAAATTTCATGGTAATCTTCAAGATTACAACAAGATTATTTTCTGCATTTACAATCTTAACCTAATTGATTTTGCAGGCTCATCAAGCAAAATCTTTCCTCCAAGCTACTCCTAAGCTTGTACAAGTTTAATTCTAGGCTTAGATAAGCCTATTTCCTAAGTTTCAATCTTAAATTGAAACTTGTTTTACACAAAAAATAGAATTCAAAAAAAAATTAATACAAACTCAAGCTCCTTAGTGAGTAGATGATATGTCATTGAAGCATAATTTGAGGAGTTGGAAAGTTCTTGCAATTAATGCTCTCTTCTTTCTTTTGAGAATCATTTGAATACACGAGATGTAAGTGGTTAGAGTTGAATTATTCTTCTTGAATGCTCAATCAATGCACAACAAAAATTTTTGGGCTCTTATGATGTTCTCTCTTCTTTTTTATTGTTCTCTTCCTTTAATAATGTCTTAGGAACCTACAAATCCTTATTAACATCACTAAAATTGTGTTTCTAGGCATTGAAAGTTGAGAAATAGCCATTGATGAAGTTCTATACAATTCTACAGCTTTTAAAAAAACTAGCTGTTGGAGTTGTTAGCTATAGTGGAGTCTACTCTAGCAGGTCTGGAGTCGACTTAAGATTTTTTTTGAGTTAACTCGAGCTTTTTTTGAGTCAACTTGAGGTCTTCGAAAGTCGACTTAAGTACAAAACCACTTCTCTAACTTCCTTGAGAGAGTTGACTCGAGGTTTGTAGGAGTCAATCCAAAGTTTTGTGTGTAGAAAACATCCTTTTATCTTGACTGAGAGAGTTGACTCGAGGAATGCAAGATTCGACCCGAGGTCTATGTTGGTTGGATTTTGTGAGCCAGAGTTGACTCTTGAAAATCCTGAGTTGACTCGAGGCTTGTGCCAAATTCGAAAACTATGTTAGAGTTGACTCTACTCCATCAAGAGTCAACTTTAGACCTTCTTCACTTGAAATTATTATGGCTTGATCTCTTCAACCATACTTCTTAGATTCTTCAAGGTGAAAGTCTTGATCATCTTTGAAATATAATCCCAGCTTCCTAAAATCTCTTCTCAAACACTTAAACAACTCATTAGTAATAATCATATACTCAAATATTTTGTTACTCATCAAAATCAAACCTAGGATCAATAGATCTTGATATTTTAATTAATACTTCAACTATTTTGTTGAACTCTAATGATAATGTTTATGATGGATCTATTAAATAGCATGCTAAACTTGGCCATATTGGGTAAGATAGAATGGCTAAATTAGCTAAAGAAGGCCCTTTTATGCCCACTCATAAAAGTTTGCCTACCCACACGTGAACATTTTATGGTAAAGTCACTAAGAAAATCATTTGAAAAAAGCCAAATGGGCATCTTTTGCATTGCAATTAGTCCACTAGGATATTTGTGGCCTAATGAATATGAAGGCAAGGCATGAGGCTTTATTTCATCACATTCATAGATGATTATTCATGATTCGTTATATTTACTTGATCTCCCATAAGTCAAAATCATTAGAGTGCTTTAGACATTTAAAAATGAAAGTGGAGAATCAAAAGAACAAAAACATTGAAGCTCTTAGAACTGATCGTGGATGTGAATATTTGTCTAAGCAATTTAAAGGACTTTATGAGAAATATGGAATCCAAAAACAACTAACAATGCTAGGAACCCCATGACAAAATGGCATAGTAAAAAAAAAAATAATAGAATATTATTAGAGATATTTAGGTTAATGATGGCACAAGCAAACCTACCGATATCTTTTTGGGGGATGCACTTTTGAGTCAGCGAGAAGCCTAATTTAGATACCCAGAATATTTTAAGGGCTATGTGGTTTTAGATGAACAATTTCATAGAAGTGTGGCTAAAATTAAGTTACAAGATGTGGATTTAATCGAGAATATTTTTTCAAGAAGAGACGAGGTTAATGAAGAACCAAAATTTTATGAAACAGTGCATCACAAAGAAAGCACTCTAAGTAGCCTGGTAGCGAAAAAGAAATAATTTCTTGAATAATGGGAGTGACTCATAGCCCAGTGGGAGTACACTACAAGAAAATGATTCACAAGAACTTCAGTTGCATAAAAGTAGCTATAGAAATAGTCCTCATCATTGATTTGAGATTGAAGGGAAAGCATTCATGGTTGCCATGCAGGATGATGATGAATCAAGGATATACCATGAGGTACTCTCATCCCTTACTTTTAAAAGTGAGTTAAAGCAATGAATGATGAAATGAAGTCCATAAGGATTAACCAAGTTTGGAAGTTGGTGGATCCTCCACTAGGGTGCAAGGCCATTGGGAATAAATGGCTTCTAAGGATTAAGTGCAAAGTGGATGGTTTCATTGAGAGATATAAGGCTTTCCTTGTGGCTAAAGGCTACACCCAAAAGAAGGTTATAAATAATGGAAAACATTTTCACCTGAAGTGTGGTTTGCCTCAATTCAATTGATACTACTACTGTTGCACATTTATATTTGAAATTATACTAAATGGACGTTAAGATGGCTTTCTTGAATGGAGAGTAAGATGAAAAATCTATATGGATTAGCCTACTAGATTTGTAGTTGAAGGGCAAAAGTGCAAAGTATGTGCAAGCTTAGAAAATTTGTTTATGGTCAAAAATAGTTATCTAGACAATGGTACCTTAGATTCCATTAAGTTATTATTTCTAATGGGTTTACGATGATTGAAAAGGACTATTGTATTTATGTTAAATGGTTTAAGTAAAGTTTCATTAATCTTTCATTGTATGCCGATAACATATTATTGGCCAGTAATGATAGAGGGATGCTTGTCACCATAAGGTGACTATGTTCTTCTTTTTGAGATGAAAGATATGGGCGAAATAGATTTTATCTTTGGAGTTGAGATCTTCAAGGATTGCTCAAAGAAACTTCTTGGTTTGTTTCATAGACTTATATTAAGAAGGTTTTAGAATGCTTTAACATACAAAATTGCAAACCTATTGACACATGCATTGCCAAGGATAAATCTTTGAGCTTAAACATGCATCCCAAGACTTGTAGTGAAAAGGAAAAAGATACAATGCATACTCGGCTAGACATTTATTTTACTATTGGGTTGGTTAGTCAATTCTAGTCTAACCTTAGACTTGCTCACTAGGCTACAGTGAGGAAGAAATTTTGATACCTTAAAGGACAACATACTATGTACTCTACTATTAAGATTTAGATTTGCCTAATTGGATATAGTGATGCTGATCGAGGTAGTGATTTGGATGAGCACAAATCCATTTCTAGATATACTTTCTTGCTTAACCATGATGCCGTTAATTGGTCTAGCAAGAAGCAACTCTATATAGCTTTATCCATAATGGAGGTAGAGCATGTAGCTTGATCAGCAACAGTGCAGGAGGTAGTTTGGTTAAGAATGTTTCTTAGGCATTTGGATGTTGTCATTTGTGCTTCTAATTCAATGATATTTTGTTGTGATAGTATGGCAACTCTTGCCCATGCTAAGAATCCCAAGTATTATGGAAAAACTAAACATATTTACATCAAATTTTACTAAGTAAGAGACATGGTTGCATAGAAGAAGTAAAACTGGAATATATTTCTATAAGTCAGATAGTTGCTGATCCCCTAACTAAGCCTATTACTAGAAACATTTTTCAGGCTCATGTTAGGACCCTAAGACTGTGTAGACTATGATTATTGTATTTTCAATTTCTATTACTTTATATTGGATATAATCTTTATGGAGATAGTAGTTATTCTAAATGCATACAATGTTATTTTTCATCGGCATAATAATATATTGTATATTGTATATGTGTTACTTGGCACACACATTCACTATAAGAATTGAAGTATGGTGTAAAGGTATGTCAACAAGCAAGATTGGCTCCCTCACACAAGGGAACACCTCTAGCATTAGAAGTAACGAGTAGAAATGAGACATAGTATTCTTTAGTGCTGATGTAGAAAGTATAGTTAATGGTTTGTTGCCAAGCTAGACAACACAAAAGGGAGAGGGGGGGGGGGGGGGGGTGAATTGGGTTTTCACAAATTGGGTGAATTGGATTTTCACAAATTTAAAGGAGTATGTACAGGTTTTTGAAATAAACTATGTTAGATGTTGTGAATGTGTATCAAATGCTATATGTATTGAAAAATATATTCCAAAGCTAATCGTCAGTCTGTTGATGGTGATGCTATTTTGTAAATAAATAATTTATTAATAAAAAAATATTTATTCTGATATTTTTCATCATAAATTTACATCTAATGAACCTTTATATTGTGATAAAGTTCTTAGGACTATTTAGATTTGATAAAAAGAGGATTTATCGATTAGTCCTTAAAATTATTCGTGATCAAATGATACATTGTTAAGTAGGATAACAACGTTTATCTGATGTAGATCGTTGTGTGCCATATGGATTGGTTGTCCTCTTAACCAAAGAGTGTGGAGATACTGATATGGCATACAGGTGAGATATAGGAGTACATTATTACTGAACGTGATCAATTCTAAAGCATTTTGCTATCAAGAATTACTTTGATGGGATATGGATATAAGTATCCCTTGGATCTAAGATCACGACGGTGGCTTGCAAGTAACTCACTGTGTTTTGATGCCGGACTACCTAAATTTCTAATTTAATGATGGAAGATTTTTGAGTACAGTCAAGTACTTGTGAAGTCGGTGAATGATCAAGATGAGATTGACTACTCTAAGAGTTTGGAGATAATGCATTGTTGTATTTCAATTTAGTAAAATCTTGATCAGGATAATCTATGAGATAGATTTGATATTTTAAAATACAATATGAATGATCTAATCAGGATTGATAGTCAAATCCTAAGTTGTTTTATGAGCATTTTGGTCAAGAGAATGAATTATACGAAAATCATATCCACATGGATTCTAAGAGTGTTGTTTTAAACATTCGACTTATCCGATTGTCGGGTATCATTGCTAGATGGTCATTTTAATTAGTACAAGAATTTATTTCTGTGCTATTGACTTAGGTTCAAACCTATGAAGTCACATACATTAGAGATTTCAATCTAATCAGATGGTTGATCAATGATTAAGAACTATTTTAGGATTAAACATTCAATACAATTGATGTTTGACCTAGTGCAAGTGTTGCAAGAGGATCGATTAGCAAATAGATTGTTAATTAGCTTAATTTGATTGAGCTAAAAGACTGAGATCGAGTCTAATTGAATAATATTCAATTAGATTTGGTTTGGACTTGATTGGATTAAGTTCAATTAGTTTATGGGATAAGCCAATTATAAGGGAGAGCAATTTTTAGTTGAATTAGGACTTGAGTGCATCTAATTTCTAATTTAATTAAAAATTTAAATTTAAATTAAATTAGATTTAATTTGATTTAATTAAATTTTTAATTGGATTAGGAATACCATTAATTGGATTGCATCAAGATCTATTTTAATTAGGCTAAATAATTGGTTTGACTAGTCAAAGCAAGAAGTTCTAATTAGACTAGGATTCCTTCCTTGTGCCATTTTCTCTTTCTTCATGCTCCATCCTTAGCTATGGCATGTGAAATTTGATTTCTAGAAAGGCTCCATGCCTATCCGTGCACCCATAATCCTCTTGGATGGTTTGTGATCTTGGGTTTGATCAAAACTAAGTAGTTATGATCTTAAACTCTATTTGATAGAGTTTTACAAACCCAAAACTCTATCTATTTATGGTACCATCACTTCTAATTTTTTTTTTAAAATTTTCATGAGAATTAAGAGATTTATTGTACACCAAAATCTGGGTCTCCACGCCTAGAAATATTGTGGAGGCACCTAAAAGACTCTTTATCTAGGTGTTTGACCTAGACATGGACTCTTCTCTAACTCTCTATATAAAAAAAGTTAGGCTATGATTTTTTCAGAAGTTTTATACCTGAGAGAGACTGCTTGGGCATGGGAGACTTGGGTGCATCAGAGCTTTGGGTGTAAGCTTTTGTAAAGGCATAAATCGTTGCATCTAGGTGAGAGGAAAGGCCTAGAGAAGAAGCGTCTTTTCTAGGATTTGTGTTTTAGATCTTCTTCCACCAATTTTTTTAAAGAAAAATATGGGAAGAAAGGTTTTTTCCAGATCCTCTCTTCTCCTCCTTTGTTTCTTGAAGACTTTAAGTTGTTTGAAAAAGGAGAATTGGTATCAACTATCAAAGAAGGATCAGCACAGTGCTCTGGACTTCAAAGCTGAACAACGAGTCGAACCATGAGTCGACTCGTGGGCTTCTTAAGCTGAAAAATTTTAGTTCCCCCAAAGATTTTCCTCTTCAATTCTGGTTTGGGGATGTCCTTTGCAAACTTTGTTTCAAGTGTGATTTATGCTTCAAAAGCCTCCAAATCTTCTCTATCAATTTTTAATTGCATTTATATAAAAGTTTTATTTGATACTTTAAAATGCATCCTAAAACATGATCTTAATAACTTCATTAGTTCAAATATATACTCAAATATTTTGTTACTCATCAAAATCAATCCTTGGAGTCAACAATCTTTCTCTTTTTGATGATGATAAAACTTTGAGTATATGAGCAAAAAATGTGCAATAACAATGCATTAAGAATATTTTCAATAGATTAATGATTTAATCCCTTTTGTATTTTCATATTTGTCTTCTCCTCAATTTATGCTTGCATTTTTAATATCTTTTCAATTCAAGGTTAAGTTTTCTGCTTGTACTCATTAGAATGATAAATTGCTGGCATATATCCATATGTGTGTGCCAAGCATTAGTATTAAATAATCATATACAGAGTGTGTATCATGGCACAAACTCCAAAATTATAATGCACATCATATATGCTGAAAATTTCAATTCTTAACATATTCATGCTTAATACCTTCAAGCTGAAAATTTTCATCTTAACACATTTATGCTGAAAATTTTAGATTTAACACATTCAAAGTGAATGAATAGTAGATGAATTTTAGATTTAACACATTCAAAGTGAATGAATAGTGGATGAATTTTAGATTTAACACATTCAAAGTGAATGAATAGTGGATGAATTTTAACATATTCAAAGTGAATAAATTCATGCTCATATACATATTACTCTCCTTTTTTATCATCAATCAAAAATATAAAATTAAGATAAATGTTCAAAACAAGTGCAAGAGTAAGTGATCATGAGTTTCATTGCTTTAACAAAATGAGTGTGTTAAGCCACCAAAACGCACTAGGATACAATGAAACATCAAGTTCAAGACAAGACCAAGCTAAGCAAGTTTGCATCTATAAGTACTAAGTACATGGAGTCAAATACAAACACGGAGTCAAATACAACCATATACTCCTAATACATAGATTTAAGTACAAGAAGTGGACAAACATTAGAGCCTATGAGGCTACTCATCATCAGATGGAATCTCTAATGTTTGGGATGAAGCTTGTAAGGTAGAAGGTCTGGCTCTCCTGCTCCGAGTCCTAGCAGAAGGTTCAACTGCCTGCAAGAAAGGAGTCCCTCCATGAGTGTAGACTTTGAGTGGTGGTCTGCTCTCACTCATGGATACTTGAGTGGTCTGACCAGGTGACATAGATGGAGGAGGTGGAGGTCGTGGCATGGCTGCCCTAGCCACGACATCTGCTACTGCTACTGCTGGTATCGCACCTAGAGCGAGTCTGTCTATTTTTTCGATCAAACTATCCTTGGCTCCAAGTACTGAAATGATGTCCTATTGCTGTGCCTGACCCAAGCTACTGATTGCTTCCATCATCTCAGTGCGTCCAGACTCAATACTCTTCCTAAGCTGAGCAATCTCCTTAATGATGCTAGAGTGATCAGTGGATGTGTCATGTATGTGCTTCCTTTGCTCCAGAATAGAAAGCCTCTGAGAGATAGATCTCTATAAGGATTGATGGTGCTCCCAAGTGGTGCGAACACCAGAGCCATCAGAAGTCAGCAACATAATTTAGATTCAATTTATATTGAAGAAGCCATATCAGAATAACTCTACTTCAGTTATTTTATTCTAGTTCTTTTGATTTAATCAATTAGTTCTTTTGATGCATTTAGTTTTGGGTCCATAGGACCATACTTGGGTTTATTTTAGATTGAGCCTTATTTGAAAAGAGACCATCATAAAAAAGCAAGCTTGGTCCATGTCATCTTTGGAGCCACCATCCTCTACACGCTCAGGGAGGAAATACATACGCCAGCATATGCCATGCCCAAGGATCCTCATGCTAAGTTGTGCCAGACATCAAGTGCCCACATGGAGTTACTTTTCTTTCCTAGGATTCCTTAAGAGTTCTTGATTTCTTACTTATTTCAATAAAAGGTTGATTTCTTTTCTATGGTTCCATAAAAGATAGATATGATATATTATTGTATTTGGAAACCATACATAATGTTTTACTTTTTTGTTGGGAGGATTGATTTTTTCATTTTAAAGAAAATAGGATTCCTAAAGAAATAGAATCCCTAGGGTCCTATATAAATTCAGGTATCTTTCATGAATAAGACAAGAAATGAATGAATCACTTTATAATTTTCATAAATACTTGTGTTGGTTGCTCCAAGAGGGAGAGGGTGTGAGACTCAAAATCGCCCCACGAGGGAAGGATGTGAGGCCTACCTTTTTCTATCTCTTTAACCTTCATTTTCTTGAGATTCAGTATTCCTACGATCCCGATTCATCTTCACCATCTACCTACATAAGCCTATTCCACCAAAAGAAGATCTATCTCCTCTAAGATTTTTATCTATCATGCAGAAAGAGAAAGAGTGATCTATTATTCTATAGATCAAACGTTGACAGGGACCTTCATTCCTTCTCAACTGATTTTTGAGTTTTACTTTTTTTTTCAGATCCAATGTTGGTAAAAATTCAATTTTTTATCGATAGATCTGCTTGGTTAAAATATTAAAAGCCCTAATTAGGATAGTTTCTTAACTACCACGATCCGGATTCTTCTTATCTTTTTTTTGGATTTTCTTATGGGCTTAATTTCTTGCTATCCTTCATTTTATTTATATTTTTTTTTATAATTATTCATAAGTATGTTTAATTTCTGCTATCTATCTATTTACTTTTTTATTGCTAGTTATTTACTGATCTCTAAAATGGCATTCATCAGCATCATTTAGATTGATCGTGCTTTTGTCTCGTGTCAATCAATCATGCCTCCTGAGCAGAGTATAGGCAACTATACTGTCTGTTTTGGGAATAATGTGCCACGGTCGGATGTGATTTATTATTGATGAATGAAAGAAAGCTTGGTCTTTTCTTTTTTTTTTTTTAGACTGTCCCACATCAATTTGGTATCAGAGCTGGATTAGTTAGGACTTTAGTTAAATTTTGCAATTTAAAATTCCTATAAGTTAAATTTTCATAATTTAAATTTTATAATTTACTTTTCAGCATTTTTTTTTTCTTACGGCATCTTATTCTTGCATCCTAGACTTGCATAACCACTAGATCAGGTATCCAGTACCAACATCCTACTTTTCCACCCACAACATGGATCCCAAAATAGCAGCCATCATTAATGTCCTAACTAAGAAGTTTGATAACATGAAAGATTTTATGAAAACCTTGAGTGAAAGAATAATAGTACTAGAAAAAGCTAGGCAAAGACAATCTGAACCTGAGTCTCCCCAACTATCTATAGGATAGAGAAGAAGGAACCTCGACCTATAGCAGCATGCCCCCATCATAACCAGTTTGACCAGGATGAGCATGTCCTTAGGAATGTGAAGATCGAAGCTCCAAGTTTTAATGGTTATCTAGATCCAAGAGAGTACCTAGATTGGCAATCGAGCATGGACCACTATTTTGGATGGTATGAAATGTCTGAAGCAAGGAGAGTTAGGTTTGCTAGGATGAAGTTGGTTAGGCAAGCCTGACTTTATTGAAAAAGTATTGAACGTCTTCTCAACTAGAGAAGAAAAGATCCGATAGAAACCTAAAACGAAATAAAGGAGAAAATTAGAGAAAAATATCTCCCCATCTCCTACCAACAAAGACTTTTAGATCAGTGGTAGATGCTTACTTAAGAAAATAGATCAGTCATAGAATACATCATGAGATTTGATGAGTACCTCATGAGATGTGGAGTAGCTGAAGATAGGATTGTTACCTTATCTAGATTTAGAGCTGGATTATGAGAAAATATCCAGTGTGAGCTCTTTTTATGAGAGGTAACCATGTTAGAACAAGCTTATCAACTTGTCTTAGATTTTGAGAGATTTTTTAGGTATTCGACCATCCGTCGTCTTGAATCTAATCGAGTAATCCCTTCTGGATCGAGACCCAATACTATCCAAACTCCTAGTAATGGACCTCCACCTATAAATTCTATTATGACAAAAGAAGATAAAGAAAAAAGAGTCATAAAAGAGTTATCAAAGGAAAGTAGTTCTCGATTCCATTGCTTCAAGTGCCATGGTTATGGTCATTTTGCTGCACAATATCCCAACCGATCGTTATTTATGGAAGAATTAGAAGAGAAAACTCTAAAAAATATTGAGAAAAAAGTTTATGAAGCTGATCCAGACTTAGCCGAGTAGTTTGAGAGTACTGAGAAAATTCTAAATTTTGTTGCACCGAAGTCTGACCTTAGGCTTCGAGTCGTTAGGTATGTTCTAGCACAGACTAAGAAGAGTGAAGACTGACGTAGGACCTATATTTTTCATACCTCCATAAAATTTAGCGATAAAATTTATAAGGTGATCATTGATAGTGGTAGCTGTATCAACGCCATCTCCACCGACATGGTTAAGCGATTAGGATTAACTCCTATAGATCATCTCAGCCCATACCGTGTGTCTTGGATAGATTCCTCCTCTATTCCCATCAAACTTAGATGCCGTGTTTCCATCCAACTCCATTCTTATCAGGATCATGTTTGGTATGATGTCTTATCCATGAAAGTTGGAAGTATCATATTAGGTCGGCCTTGGTTGTTTGATAATGATGTTATGATTTATGGCCGAACCAACTCCTATAGTTTTACTCATAAGAGTAAGAAGATCACGATCAATCCTTCCCCACCTAAGGCTATCAATAGAAAGATAGGCGATGGACCAAAAGAAAACATCAAAAAGAAAAGCCTCCATCAGATAGGTGCTAAGGAATTAGAGATGACCATGAGTAAAGGATCACCAGTTTGGATGCTTGTTGCAAGAAAAGTTCATGAGGACCCTAAGATAGATCATCCCAAGAAAGTAGTCAACATTCTTAGTAAATTTCATGATATTTTTTTTGAGGATCTTCCAGATCACTTACCATCTATGAGAAACATTCAACATGTTATTGATTTGGTACTTAGATCTATCCTACCCAATTTGCTCCATTATAGGTTGAACCCCACTGAGCATGCTAAGCTACAAAGGCAAGTTAGAGAGCTGATGAAAAAAGGATTCATGAGAGAGAGTTTAAGTCCTTGCAGTTTCTGCACTATTGACTCTAAAGAAGGATGGAACATGGAGGATGTGCATAGATAGTCGTGCCATTAACAAGATCATCATTAAGTATCATTTTCTCATTCCTAGGTTAGATGACATGCTAGATATGATGGTCGAAGCCACTATTTTCTTTAAGATTGATCTCAAAAGTGGTTACCATCAAGTAAGGATTAGATTGGGAGATGAGTGAAAAACTGTTTTTAAGATGAAAGATGGTTTATATGAGTGGATGGTGATGCCATTTGGGTTATCTAATGCCCCTAGTACTTTCATGAGATTGATGACCCAAGTACTACGATCGTTTATAGGAGTGTTTGTAGTCATATACTTTGATGATATTTTGATATATAGTCCAACTAGGAAGGACCATCTAGATCATCTCCGAAAAGTCTGCTAAGTCCTTAGAATAGAAAGTCTGTATGCCAATTCTAAGAAATGTGCTTTCATGATGGATCGTGTCAACTTCTTAGATTTTATTGTTACCTCCGATGGTGTGTCTACCGACTCTAAAAAGATCAAAGCAATAGTTAAGTGGTCGGTACCCAAGAGTGTGCATGACGTGCAAAGTTTTTATGGATTAGCAATATTTTATTATAGGTTCATAAAAGGGTTTAGCACCATAGCCGCTTCCATCACTGACTGTATTAGAAAGAAAGATTTTGAATGGACTAAAGCAGCTAATAGAGCCTTCCTAAACATTAAGGACAAAATGACCCATGCCCCAATCCTACGTTTACCTGATTTTTTCAAGATTTTTGAAGTAGCATGCGATGCATCAGGAGTTGGGATTGGTGGCATCCTTAGTCAAGAAGGTCATTCGATAGCATATTTTAGTGAGAAACTTAACGATTCTAAACTAAAGTATTCTACCTATGATAAGAAATTTTATGCGATAGTCCAAGCCCTAAGATACTGGAGACATTACCTACTACCGCAAGAATTTATTTTATACTCAGATCATGAAGCCCTCCAATTTCTGAATTTCCAAAAAAAATTGAATCATAGACATGGTAGGTGGGTCGAGTTTTTGCAAGCCTATACTTTTATTTTGAAACACCGTGCGGGTGTAGAGAATCGTGCTGCTGATGTCCCAAGTCGTTATCATACTTTGTTGTCCACCATTAGTGTAGAGGTTGTTGGTTTTGATAAGATTAAAGAAGATTATGAGAAGTATCCAGATTTTAGCAGCATATTTACCATTTTACGAAAAGGATCATCTAGAGAATACAATGAATATATCCTTCAGGATGGTTACTTATTTAGAGGAGCTTGGCTGTGTGTTCCTTGTACATCTTTAAGAAATTTTCTAGTTTGGAAACTACACGCTGGAGGATTAGCTAGACACTTTGGTAGGAATAAAACCATAGAGTTGGTAGAAGTTTAGTTCTTTTGGCCAAGCCTGAAAAGAGATGTCGCTCGAATTGTTGTCTAGTGTAGAACGTGTGCTATGGCCAAGCAAAAAAAATAAAACATAGGCCTATACACACTCTTACCTATACCAAACTATCCTTGGCAAGATGTCAGCATGGATTTTGTTCTAGGCTTACCTAAGACAGTTAGGAAGCATGATTTAGTTCTAGTGGTTGTAGATAGATTTTCAAAAATGATCCATTTTTTGCCCTATTGCCAAACGTCGGATGCTTCAAAAGTTGTAAGAATATACTTTGATGAGATTGTTAAATTGCATGGATTACCCAAAACCATTATGTCTGATAAGAATGTTAGATTCATGAGCTACTTTTGGAAAATCCTATGGCACCTTCTAGGCACAAAATTAAAATTTTCTTCTGCCTTTCACCCATAAATAGATGGTTAGACTGAAGTGGTCAATAGGAGTCTTGGAAATTTATTGCATTGCTTGATTGGAGAACATATGGATAATTGAAATCTTTTATTGTCCTAAGCTGAATTTGTATATAATAGCTCTGTTAATAGGTCCATTAGCATAAGTTCTTTTGAAGTAGTTCATGGATATCAACCTAAAAAACCAATAGACCTTATCCCACTTGTGAGGATTTATGGTGCTCCCAAGCCTTGGGAGGCCATAGGAGGAGTCAGAAGGTTGGCTTCGGGGATTCCAGGGGCTTGATTGGTGCTTTGAAGACTTGGAACACAAGATGAAGCAAAGAACCAAAGTCGGAAAATCAAGACTATAGAAAGAAGATTTTCTATAGGTTAGTCAGTTCAGTCCAAAATTGGATCAACTAAGTCTCAGAGCACAAGCAAAATAAAGAGCTGTGCGTTCGAGACTGCTGGCACGGTACAAGACTGGGCCGGCTCAGTTTCAGATTGAGCTAATCCAGTGAAACTTAGCCAGCTTAGTGCTGAGACTGAGCCAGCTCAATGCACGAGCAAAGTTATACGAGGGTCTATTTTGGGCTAGGATCTGGATTGATCCTAGGGGTCTTAAGGCCTGGTTTAAGAGATCTTAAGGGGGCTAATTTATGCATGGGTCGGATCTAGATCCAGAGGATGAGAGCATAGGAGACATGGATGTATATGGGCTCGGTGAGTACTTTCATATATTGGGTTAACCGAAAAGTTTTTTGGTCGAGCTTGATGGCTATGTATAAATATATAGGTTGTATTAGGGTTTTCAATGCTGTGAATGCTGTGGAATACAGACTTTTTCTTCCTCAACTCTCTTCTTCTCTTCTTTCTAGAATTGCTGCCTTAGGATTCTTAAAGAAGTCCTAGAGAAGGAGGGTGCCTCCCTCAAGCCTAAGGAGGGAGGTGCCCCATCATAGATCCAGGTGGAGGATCGGAGGTGTGCTATCCATAGAGAACATCACAGGTTCCTTCAGGTCCGTGCTAAAGATTAGAAGCTTCCGCAACATGATATCGATGCTTGTGATGTTAAAGATGATTGGCGTTCGAGCGATATCATAGATCTACAATTTGGTATCAGAGCTAGGTGATGCTTGGAATGTTGTGGACGATACTATGGTATCAGAGCCAGATTTTAGAGCCTAATGGTGCATGGAAGGAAAGAAGAAGTCGTACAAGATGAAATCAAAAATCTACACAAAGATTTCATAGTATGTCTCAAATCCATCTTTATTATTGTTGTGGTTTGGCCAACCAGGAGCAGCGGATTGAAGGTGGAGGTTGAGAAGATTAATGGGAAGAAATTTTTTTGGGGTGGAAGGATTTGGTGCATGATTTGCTGATCGATCTTGATGGAAAGGTCGGGATGTATGACGATTATGTGACTGGTAGGAAGCGCTGGAGTGCTATAGTAGCATTTTCCTGAAGATGTAGGGTTGAGAGAGGCTCGGCGATACAGCAGTCGAGGGAGGTATCTCAGTAGAGAGAATCAGAATTCTCTAGGAATATGGGCAGTGTAGGGTTGTTGAAGAGAAATTTTTCAAGAGATAATGATCGAAGGAAGGCTGAAGAAGCGACTATACGTCCTTCGATGTCTGAAAGGTGGGGAAGTAATCGGAGATGTATTCAGCGGTTCGATCAGAGCATGAATTTATGGAGCCTTAGGAGTGATGAAGATGGATGATCCATGGAGGTCCAGTAGGTTAGGGCTGGGTGGCTGTAGAGCGGCATAGAGATGAGTCAGAAAGCACTGGAGTGCTGTAGGAGTTGAGGCTATTAGCGGTACTTAGTTAGATGGCAAGGTCGACCGGAGTCTGAGGATACCTGGATCACTCGAGAAGAGCTACAGCGTATTGATCCCAATTTGCTTGAGCGTCACCATAGCAGAATCGACCCCCACTCGATAGGGTCGAGTTCTCCCCACCTCGAGAGAATTTGTGCGGACATCAAAGCCACCAGAAGTCGGCAACATAATTTAGATTCAATTTGGATTGAAGAAGCCATATCAAAATAACTCTACTTTAGTTATTTTATTCTAGTCCTTTTGATTTAATCAATTAGTTCTTTTGATGCATTTAGTTTTGGATCCAAAAGACCATACTTGGGTTTATTTTGGATTGAGCCTTATTTGGAAAGAGACCATCATAAAGAAGCAACCTTGGTCTACGTCATCTTTGGAGCCACCACCCTCTACACGCCCAAGGAGAAAATACACACGCCAGCATGTGCCATGCCCAAGGATCCTCATGCCAAGTTGTGCCAGGCATCAAGCGTCCACATGGAGTTTCTTTTCTTTCCTAGAATTTCTTAAGGGTTCTTGATTTTTTACTTATTTTGTTAAAAGGTTGATTTCTTTCCTATGATTTCATAAAAGATAGATATGATATATTATTGTATTTGAAAACCATACATAATGTTTTACTTTTTTGTTAGGAGGATTGATTTTTTTCTTGTAAAGAAAATAGGATTCCTAAAGAAATAGGATCCCTAGGGTCCTATATAAACCCATGTATCTTTCATGAATGAGACAATGAATGAATGAATCACTTTACAATTTTCACAAATACTTGTGTTGGTCACTCCGAGAGAAAGAGGGTGTGAGATCCAAAATCGCCCCATGAGGAAAGGATGTGAGGTCCATCTTTTTCTATCTCTTTAACCTTTATTTTCTTGAGATTCAGTATTCCTACGATCCTAATTCGTCTTCACCATCTAGCTACATAAGCCTATTTCACTAAAAGAATATCTATCTCCTCCAAGATTTTTATCTATCATGTAGAGAGAGAAAGAGTGATCTATTATTCTACAGATCAAACATTGACAAGGACCTTCGTTCCTTCTCAACTAATCTTTGATTTTTACTTATTTTTTTCAGATCTGGTGTTGGTAAAGATTCAATTTTTTATCGATAGATCTGCTTGGTTAAATGATTAAAAGCCCTAATCAGGGTAGTTTCTTAACTACCACGATCTAGATTCTTCTTATCTTTTTTTTGGATTTTCTTATGGGCTTAATTTTTTACTATCCTTCATTCCATTTATATTTTTTTATAATTATTCATGAGCATGTTTATTTTTTGTTATTTATCTATTTACTTTATTATTGCTAGTTATTTACTGATCTCTAAAATGGTATTTATCAGCATCATTTAGATTGATCGTGTTTTGGTCCCGTGTCAATCAGTCATGCCTCCTTAGCAAAGTATAAGCAACTATACTGTCTGTCATGTGAATAATGTGCCACGATCAGACGTGATTTATTGTTGACGAATGGAAGGAAGCTTGATCTTTTCTCTCTTTTTGTTTTTTTAGGCTTCCTGCATCACCAAGCCTTAGGAGGCTACGGGAGGAGCGAGGGTGTTAGCTTCAAAAATTTTAGGGGCTTGGTTGGTGCTTTAGAGACCTGGGACACAAGATAAAGCAAGAAACCAAAGCTAGAGAATCAAGACTGTAGAAAGAAGATTTTTTGCAGGTTAGCTGGCTCAATTCAAAACTGGGTCGGCTAAGTCTCAGAGTATAGGCAAAATAGAGAGCTGAGCGTTCGAGACTGCTGGCATGGCACAGGACAAGGCCGACTCAGTTTTGGACTGAGCCGATCCACTGAAACTTAGCCGGCTCAATGCTGAGACTGAGCCGGCTCAGTGCATGGGCAAAGTTATGCGAGGGTCTATTTTAGGCTAGGGTCTAGGTTGATCCTAAGAGTCTTAAGGCCTAGTTTGAGAGATCTTAAGATGACTAATTCATGTATGGATTGAATCTAGATTCAAAAGATGAGAGCATGGGATACATAGGTGTACATGGACTCGGTGAGTGCTTTCATGTATTGGATTAGTCAAGAAAGTTTTTGGTCGGACCTAATGGCTATATATAAATACATAGGTTGTATTAGGGTTTTAAGGGTTGAAATAAATACAGATCTTTTCTCCCTCAATTCTCTCTTCTTCTCATCTCTTTAGAGTTGCCGCCCCAGGATTCTTGAAGAAGCCCTAGAGAAGGGGGCATCTCCCTCAATCCCAAGGAGGGAGGCGCCCCATCATAGATCTAGATGGAGGGTCGGTGGTTTGCTATCCATAGAGAAGATCACAGGTTCCTTCAGGTCTGTGCTAAAGATCAGGGGCTTCCGCAATATGGTATCGGTGCTTATGATGTCAAGAATGATTAGCGTTCAAGCGATATCATAGGTCTATAATTTAGTATCAGAGCTAGGTGATGCCTAGGATATTGTGGATAGCAATATGGTATCAGAGCTTGATGGTGCGTGAAAGTAAAGGAGAAGTCATACAAGGTGAAATCAAAATTCTACACAAGGATTCCACGATATGTCTCAGCTCTATCTTTGTTATTACTGTGGTTTGGCCAACTGGGAGCAGCGAGTTGAAGGTGGAGATTGAGAGGATTAATAGGAAGGAATTTTTCTGAGGTGGAAGGATTGGGTGCATGATTTACTGTTCAGTTTTGATGGAAAGGCCAAGGTGTATGAAGGTTATGTGACAAGCAGGGAGCACTGGAGTGCTGCAGTAGCATTTTTCTGAAGATGTGCGGCTAAGAGAGGGTCGATGATGCAGCAGCCGAGGGAGGTATCTCAGTAGAGAGCATCAAAATTCTCTAGAAAGATGGACAGTGTGGGACTATTGAAGAGAGGTTTCGCAAAAGGGAATGGTCGAAGGAAGGCAGAAGAAGCGACTATACATTCTTTGGTGTCTGAAAGGTGGGAAAGTAGTCGGAGATATATTCAGCGGTTCGACTAGAGCATGAATTTGCGAAGCCATGGAGATGATGGAGATGGATGATCCATGAAGATCCAGTAGGTCAGGGCTGGATGGCTGTAGAGCGGCGTAGAGATAAGGCTAAGGAGCATTGGAGTGCTATAGGAGCGCTACCTTGGAGGCACAGGGGCTGAGAGAGGCTTGATGGTGCAGCAGCCGAGGAGTGTGTTAGATATATGTGCCCTAGAAGCCAGAATTGGCTGACACTTATAATACATTTCTAAGGACAAAATTATAATTTTGACTAATATCAATAAAATGGATTATTTTCTATCACATATGTGTATTTAGTGTTTGTGATACATCTTTTGAGTTAATGGTAATGATAATTCATATTTTCAAGAGTTGAAAATTTAAGACATGAATAATCATTATTAACTCATAAAATGCTTCCGACCATAGGATCATCACGAGGATGGTGATTGATCCGAAAGGTTGGTGTACAATCACTTTTCTTTAGTAGATGAGTCTTGAGTCTACGATGTAGAAATACTAGAGCGAGAGTACATATACTCGTTAGAGAATGAGGGCACTGAGCGTGACCACCTCGAGTAGTCATTAGGGAGTCTACCTTCTCGTCAATGACTGACTCGATGCTGCAGTAGTGTGTCTGGTTCTTTGACCTGAGATGCATCGGCAGTTCACCTTGAGGGTGTTATAGTTTGACTACACCATTACTCGGATCTCCTAGCCATATCGAAACCCTGAGGTGTATGTTGGCTATAGCATGTTCATTGTAGGAACTGGATTAGCATCAAGATGGAATCTATCTACCTCGGTGGTAGAGGAGCAGCCCTATGATGATCATGAGAATCAAGTCCAGAAGTCTCCATGGCCATGGCAGAGTGAAATAATAGAAAGAGTTTCTATTTAGGTTTTCACATTGGACTTGAATCGAATGATTACATCATATGACAGAGACTAGGGTTTGACGAGTTCACCTTAACCCTAATCTGATCGGGGCTCAAGATAGAAGAACTTAATCACACAGGTAGCTGCACCAAGAGGTTCGCATTCAGCTCTGATGGGTTGCCACCATATACTGCTAGGTGTCACTGGTGGATTTTGGGAGCAATTAGAATGATTTAGATGATCGATCATTCTAGCTGTTCGAATCAGAAGAGTTCTGATCCATCGAAAGGAGTTTCGATGATGTCGATGATAGAGATCATGACATATCCCATTACCATACAGAACTGAACCTAACTGGGTCACACAAACAAGGGTTTGAATCTGGTGATCATCAATTGAACTGATCCAGTTCAATTGATCTGAATGAGATTCAATTAGGTTCAAGAAAATCGTGCTAGCACTCGATTGAACCTAACGTTCTTCTTTTACTATCATAAATAGTTGTCCTGACTGAGCCAAAGGAGTTTGTGCTCATTTAGAGGCCTTCACTTTGTCTGACTGGAGCTTGTCCAAGTCAGAAAAGGTTGTCTTATTTTGTAAGACATTACCTGCCATTTTTGGTCACCTGCCATTTCTCGTCCTTTGACTTTGGTCAAAAGTTGACCTTTGACTGGTCAAACATTGACCATTGATACTTTGACTTCTATCCACATGTCATGCACCTATTGGAGAGCTGGTGGGGGCCTGTCCCCTGCCAGAACCTGGCAAGGAGGAGGGCGCACGCCACCCTTGGCGTGTGCCCAAGTTGGAGGCGCCCAGGAGTCCCTGTTGGATAGGGACTCCATCTCCTTTTTGGATTCCGATTAGAGTTCTCCTAAGAACCAACTTTGACTGGTCTTAGGCACCCTCTAAGGAGGAATCCAGGGGACTCTATTTCCACCAATCAGATTTAGATCTGATTTCACAAAGAGTTGTGATTGGTTGGGAAGAAGAGGAGTTGGATCACAGACAGTCTATAAATAAGACCCTGCGCCCAACTCAAATTAAGATTAGAAATTACAATTCTCCACGCCCCAAGGCTGCTTCTCCTCTCCTCCTCCATGCCAAAGCACCTTCTCCCTCTCCTCTCCATGTCCAAAGAGGTTTGGATTCTTGGTTGGTGCAATCTAGATGAGAGAAAGGCGACTGAAAGCTAGAAGGCTGCGCTGCTGCAAAGGACGACTGCTGATCTTCGAAAGATATTTTGAAGATCCTCCAGATCAGATCCAGATCTAATTTTTGGAGACATGATAGAGAAGAAGAGGATCTCCAGATCCAATCCTGAGTGGATATCGGTAGAGGCCAGGCACTTGCGTGGCTAAGATCCAGAACCTTCCGCTGCTTACAGGATCATCAATCGGGTAATAGGATTACCCACTTCAAGGTAAATTAAATTTGATTTAATTTATTTAATTTTATTTTAATTATTAAAATAATAAGAATTAGATCTAAAATATCCTAAGATCTGATCTAGATCAAAGAAAAAAATTTTGAAATATATCTCTTGATCTGATCAGATCTGAACGAACCTGGTCCGAAAAATCAGGATTTTCCCTTCAACTGGTATCAGAGCCAAGGTTCTAAAAGTATTTAGATTTATATTGATTTTAAATTTATTTTAATTAGAAAATAAGTGATTTTAGATGTCACATGAGATGTGATCAGATCTAAAATTAGAAAAAATTAAAATTAAATGATTTGGATCTAAGATTAGAAAATATGCATGACTAGTTCTAAAATAGAATAGTTCTATAGAATAGTCTTGCATGTTTTCAATTTAATTTGATTAAATCATATTTTAGATCTATTTATTTACTATTTTTTGATATTATAATATTATAATAACATCTAAAAAATAGTAAATAAAAATTATTTAATTTTAAACATCATATGAGATATGATTGATGCATGTCTAGACTAGTTGTAGAATAGTTCTACATAATTATCTAGATTAGAATTTATTTTGATTAGATCAATTTAAATCTAATTTTTTAGATTATTATGAGATAATTTAGATCTGAAAATATGCATGATTCGATACATGAGATGTATGCAAAATATGCCATGATTAGATCTAATTTGTATATGAGATATATGATATAGATCTAAAACTGTTTTGTAGTATTGCATGTTCCTGATTAAGGCGTTCCTCTTGGCCGTCCGGTCATAAGAATGAAGAAGGGTTTAAAGGCCCTCTCCTTCCATTCGATGGGGTGTTCTTATGACGTGTAGGGGTGCTGCGCGTTCGTCCTTAATCAGAAATCCAAAACTTACTTTCTGCAAAATCCTAGATCCTGAAACCCTAGGATTTATTGTGCATATTTTGTTTATGAACCCTACTTAATTAAAAATTAAGATTATGGAATATTAATTAGGATCTAAAATTGAGAATTTTCAGATCTAAGACATATTCATAATACTGGGTTCGGGCTTGGGTAGCTCAATTAGGTCTAAGCGGTTGATCAAACCGAATCAAGAGTTGGTTAGATGGGATCAACAATGCTTAAATTGACCAGCCTAATAGGATTAAGTCTGGGTCAAGATCGAGTCACGATCAAGCAAGACCTAATTAGGCTCAGAGGTTAGAGTCTGGATTGTAGGCTAACCCAATTGGTTCTGACTCAACAATTTGGTGTCTAAGGTAAGTTTGGCACATACGACCGACTGGATTTTTAATTGGAAGCTACTCGACCTGAATGCGTTCTTGTACGAGTTAATGGCATATTCCTTCCACCGATCTCACTTACCTGGCCATATCTGTTGACACAGTTCTGATCTGAGGTGGTCAATAATCCGAGCTAACCCATGCCACTAGGTTAGTCATAATTGTTATGACTATGACAAGTCTAGTTTAATGAGACCTGAATCAATTCTCCCTAAGAAAAGATTAAGTCTGAGGTCTTCCACCATTGTAGATGTGCGGGCCCTTCCGGGGTTGATTGTTCTCGGCTGGATACAGTGGCTCAGTTGCACCGAAAAGATGCAACCATGTCTATTAGGCATTGGATGCTATGGGCTGGAGGATGAGTTGGGCTCAATATTTTGGATACGGTGAGAGACTCAATTAGGAATCCAGTCTGTGCAAATGGTGGGTCTGACTTAACTAAGGAGTGGATCAATATTTCGGATACGGTGAGATTCATGAATTAGAGACCAAGTTTGGGTGCACCATGATTAGAGAATCATTGAACAAGAGTTGTTCACTCATTGGCTAACCCATCACCAATAACTGTTAGGTGAGGTGATGAGTCAGTTGGTGAGACCGCACCACCCACTAGAAATCATTAATCGTGGAGATTTTTGCATCTCTACAGAGGGAAGTGTAGGGATCCGAAGAAAATAGTGGAAAGCTAATTTGTTTAAAAATAAAATTTCTAAATAAATTGGTCAAGTCATAATTACAGTATCTAACTAGAATCTTTGACTCTCTACAGAAAAATGTCTGCGTCCAACCCATTGGCACGTATCCTGGACACACATAGACTGACCGGACCCAATTATAAAGATTGGCTCAGGAACTACAAAATTATTTTGGATTTTGAGAAGTTAACCCATGTATTGGACCAGGACCCTCCCACCTTACCAGCCCATTCGTCCACTGAACAGAGAGCGTCTCTGAAAAAATGGATAGACGAAGATAATAAGGCCAGATATTACATGTTGGGCTCGATGTCTGATGAGCTCCAGTGCCAACATGAAGATATCGGGACTGCTCGCCAAATGTTGGCTCACCTGCAGGAGATGTTTGGTGAACAGAGTCGCGCAGCCAAGTATCAAGTCACGAAATGACTTTTTAAGGCTAAGATGCGTGATGGGCAGTCAGTCCAAGATCACTGTCTGATGATGATCAAGGACATGGAAGAGCTTGAGAAGCTCGGTGTGAAGTTAGACTTGGATCTGCAGAACGATATTATTCTGCAATCCTTGACTGATGCATATGGGCAATTCATCATGAATTACCACATGCATAAACTTCAAAATTCCTTGGCCGAATTAATGAATATGCTGGTCACCGCTGAGCTTTCTATGAAAGGTTCTAAAGGCTCAGTTCTTGCTATGGAACGGACTTCTTCCAAAAGAAAGTCTTATGGAAAGAAAAAGAAGTCTGTGAAAAAGCTAGAAGGTGGAAGGAGCAAAGAAGAAGAAGGCAGAGCCGAAGATGAAAGCCGCTGCCAAAGAAAAATATTTCCATTGCAACAGCGACGGCCACTGGAAGCGGAACTGCCCTACTTACCTGGCCACCCTGAAGAACAAGAAGGAAGGTCCTTCTGGAGGTATGCTCGTTATTGAGTCTAACCTTACGATTTCTTCTGCATCCAGTTGGGTGCTTGACTCTGGTTCTAGTGCTCATCTGTGCACTTCCATGTAGGATCTTGAGGATGGCAGGAGGTTGAGGGATGAAGATAGGATCAACAAATTGGAGAAAAATAGGCTATTGAGTCCATTGACTTTTGAGTCATATCCAACTTATGAATTTTGTCTCCAAGGCAAAATGACCAAACTCCCTTTTGTAGGATATGGGGAGAGGGCCATAGATCTCCTTGTCCTAGTACATACTGATGTGTGCGGCCCATTTGATGTGTCGGCTAGAAGCAATTTTGTCTACTTCATTATCTTTATCGATGATCTATCTAGGTATGGGTATGTGTATCTTATGAGACACAAGTCTGAAGCTTTTGAAAAGTTCAAAGAATTCAGACATGAAGTAGAAAAATAAATAGAAAAATCTATTAAGGTTCTTCGATCAGATCGAGGAGGTGAATACTTTAGCCGAAAATTCCTAGACTATCTCAAGGAAAATGGCATAGTCTCTCAATGGACTCCACCAGGAAACACCTCAACTCAACGGGGTTTCAGAATGGAGAAATCGGACTCTATTGGATATGGTTCCGATCCATGATGAGCTTCACAGACCTCCCTGATTTTCTTTTGGGGAACATTCATTGTTAACTTCAATTTATCTACTGAATAGGGTTCCCTCTAAGACCGTTCCTACCACACCGTATGAGATATGGCATGGTAAGAAACCAAGTCTGAGTCATCTCAGAATTTGGGGTTGTCCGGCTCATGTCAAAAGACAACAAGCGGACAAGTTAGAGTTTAGGTCCTTTAGAGCTCGATTCATAGGATATCCTAAAGAGTCATTAGGATACTATTTCTACATTCCAGAAGACCACAATGTGATTGTGAGTCGACATGCCATCTTTCTTGAAAAATAGTTTATTCAAGATAGCGGCATTGGAAAGCAGATTCAAGCTTGATGAGAAAGTCTCACAAGTACAACGAGCTAAGGACCAATTGGAACCAAATCAGGTTGAGCCAATAAGAACACTACCTCCTCCACCTCGTAGATCGGAAAGAGTTTTCCATCCCCTGAAAGATACTTAGGTATTATTTCAGAGGAAAGTAGAGAAAATGTTCCTCGTAGGTAATGGTGCTCATGGTGATGATCCCAAAACCTACAACGAGGCGATATCAGATATCGACTCCGAGAAATGGCTAGAGGCAATGCAGTCAGAAATTGACTCGATGCACTCAAACCAAGTCTGGACCTTGGTAGATCCACCAGAAGGTATAGTACCTATTGGGTGTAAATGGATCTTCAAGAGAAAGATTGGTGCAGATGGGAATGTGGAGACATTCAAGGCTAGACTAGTGGCAAAAGGTTATAGTCAATGCGAAGGCATTGACTATCAGGATACCTTTTCCCAGTGGCTATGCTAAAATCCATCCGCACATTGCTTGCCTGTTGCAGCCTATTTCGATTATGAAATATGGCAAATGGACGTGAAAACTGCATTCTTAAATGGATATCTTGAGGAAGATATCTATATGGAACAGCCGCTAGGTTTCACATCCAGTGATACTGATCACAAGGTTTGCAAGCTGCAAAGGTCCATATATGGACTTAAGCAAGCATCTCGGAGCTGGAACACTCATTTCAATGATGTGATCAAAAATTTGGTTTCATCAAAAATGAAGAGGAACCATGTGTTCTTCAAAAAGGTCAGTGGGAGCGCTGTTGTCTTCCTCGTATTGTACGTGGATGACATCCTCCTTATTGGGAATGATATTTTTCCCATGATGACAACAGTCAAATTATGGTTGTCCAAGGAATTCTCCATGAAAGACCTAGGTGAAGCATCCTTTATTCTAGGAATTAAGGTCTATAGGGATAGACCGAATAGGATGCTAGGACTTTCACAGAAGATGTACATAGAGGAAAGTACTAAAGAGGTTTAGTATGGAAAACTCTAAGAGGGGATTAATACCCTTCAGACATGGTATTCATCTTTCCAAGAAGATGTGCCCTAGCACACCTGAGGAAATAGAATGCATGAGCAAGATCCCTTATGCTTCTGCAATAGGGAGCCTCATGTATGCCATGCTATGTACACGACCTGATATAGCCCATGCTGTGAGTGTCACAAGCAGATATCAGTCAAATCCAGGTGAAGAACACTGGACTTCTGTGAAATGTATCCTTAAGTACTTGAGAAGAACTAAGGATATGATGTTGGTCTTTGGTAATGGAGAACTCCAAGTCCAGGGATACACAGACTCGGATTTCATGTCCGATATAGATGATCGAAAGTCGACATCTGGAAGTCTGTTTGTGTGCAATGGTGGTGCTGTCAGCTGGAAAGAGTTTCCAAGCAAATCGTGATAGCAGATTCCACCATGGAAGCAGAATATATCGCTGCATCAGAGGCTGCGAAGGAAGCATTCTGGTATAAGAAGTTTGCTGCAGAAATTGGAGTAATGCCATCAGATGCCATTCCTCTATACTGCGACAATAATGGGTGCCATAGCCCTTGCTAAGGAGCCGAGGTCTCACCAAAAATCCAAGCACATTGAGCGGCGATACCACCTCATCCGCGATTACCTCGAGAAGGGTTACGTCGAGGTCAAGAGAGTCAACTCCACAGATAATGTGGCAGACCCACTTACAAAGCCGTTGGGCCAGCAGAAGATCGAAGCCCACCTTGAGAAGATGGGACTTAGACTTGTAGCCAATTGGCTTTAGGACAAGTGGGAAGATTGTTAGATATATGTGCCCTAGAAGCCAGAATTGGCTGACACTTGTAATACACTTCTAGGGGCAAAATTATAATTTTGACTAATATCAATAAAATGGGATTATTTTCTATCACATATGTGTATTTAGTGTCTGTGATACATCCTTTGAGTTAATGGTAATGATAATTCATATTTTCAAGAGTTGAAAATTTAAGACATGAATAATCATTATTAACTCATAAAATGCTTCCGACCATAGGATCATCACGAGGATGGTGATTGATCCGGAAGGTTGGTGTACAATCGCTTCTCTTTAGTAGATGAGTCTTGAGTCTACGGTGTGGAGACACCTAGAGCGAGAGTACAGGTACTCGTTAGAGAACGAGGGCACTGAGCGTGACCACCTCGAGTAGTCATTAGGGAGTCTACCTTCTCGTCAATGACTGACTCGATGCTGCAGTAGTGTGTCTGGTTCTTTGACCTGAGATGCATCGGCAGTTCACCTTGAGGGTGTTATAGTTTGACTACACCATTACTCGATCTCCTAGCCATATGGAATCCTGAGGTGTATGTTGGCTATAGCATGTTCATTGTAGGAACTGGATAGCATCAAGATGGAATCTATCTACCTCGGTGGTAGAGGAGCAGCCCTATGATGATCATGAGAATCAAGTCCAGAAGTCCATGGCCATGGCAGAGTGAAATAATAGAAAGAGTTTCTATTTAGATTTTCACATTGGACTTGAATCGAATGATTACATCATATGATAGAGACTAGGGTTTGACGAGTTCACCTTAACCCTAATCTGATCGGGGCTCAAGATAGAAGAACTTAATCACACAGGTAGCTGCACCAAGAGGTTCGCATTCAGCTCTGATGGGTTGCCACCATATACTGCTAGGTGTCACTGGTGGATTTTGGGAGCAATTAGAATGATTTAGATGATCGATCATTCTAGCTGTTCGAATCAGAAGAGTTCTGATCCATCGAAAGGAGTTTCGATGATGTCGATGATAGAGATCATGACATATCCCATTACCATACAGAACTGAACCTAACTGGGTCACACAAACAAGGGTTTGAATCTGGTGATCATCAATTGAACTGATCCAGTTCAATTGATCTGAATGAGATTCAATTAGGTTCAAGAGAAATCGTGCTAGCACTCGATTGAACCTAACGTTCTTCTTTTACTATCATAAATAGTTGTCCTGACTGAGCCAAAGGAGTTTGTGCTCATTTAGAGGCCTTCACTTTGTCTGACTGGAGCTTGTCCAAGTCAGAAAAGGTTGTCTTATTTTGTAAGACATTACCTGCCATTTTTGGTCACCTGCCATTTCTCATCCTTTGACTTTGGTCAAAAGTTGACCTTTGACTGGTCAAACATTGACCATTGATACTTTGACTTCTGTCCACATGTCATGCACCTATTGGAGAGCTGGTGGGGGCCTGTCCCCTGCCTAGAACCTGGCAAGGAGGAGGGCGCACGCCACCCTTGGCGTGTGCCCAAGTTGGAGGCGCCCAGGAGTCCCTATTGGACAGGGACTCCATCTTCTTTTTGGATTCCGATTAGAGTTCTCCTAAGAATCAACTTTGACTGATCTTAGGCATCCTCTAAGAAGGAATCTAGGGGACTTTATTTCCACCAATCAGATTTAGATCTGATTTCACAAAGAGTTGTGATTGGTTGGGAAGAAGAGGAGTTGGATCACAGACAGTCTATAAATAAGACCCTGCGCCCAACTCAAATTAAGATTGAAAATTATAATTCTCCATGCCCCAAGGCTGCTTCTCCTCTCCTCCTCCATGCCAAAGCACCTTCTTCCTCTCCTTTCCATGTCCAAAGAGGTTTGGATTCTTGGTTGGTGCAATCTAGATGAGAGAAAGGCGACTGAAAGCTAGAAGGCTGCACTGCTGCAAAGGACGACTGCTGATCTTCGAAAGATGTTTTAAAGATCCTCCAGATCAGATTCAGATCTAATTTTTGGAGACATGATAGAGAAGAAGAGGATCTCCAGATCCAGCCTGAGTGGATACCGATAGAGGTCAGGCACTTATGTGGCTAAGATCCAGAACCTTCCGCTGCTCATAGGATCATCATCGGATAATAGGATTACCCACTTCAAGGTAAATTAATTTAATTTATCTAATTTTATTTAATTATTAAAATAATAAAAATTAAATCTAAAACATCTCAGATCTGATCTAGATCAGAAAAAAAAATTTTGAAATATATCTCTTGATCTGATCAGATCTGAACGAACCTAGTCCGGAAAATCAGAATTTCCCTTCATAGTGTATCTCAGTAGATGGTGTTGGAAGCATCTCAAGAAGATCGGGAGCTGGTCTATGGGAGAGCTAGGAGGTCTCAGGGACTGTCAAGCGGTCTCAAGCAGTCGAAAGTATCATAGATCAGATTTCTTCTGCAGGAGTACTAGGGAGAGTCGCAGTTCAGGTGGAGGATGGTTCTTTAGGCGCAACTAAAGTGATAGCTGATGTAGGGGCAGAAGAGAAGGACTAGGATATAATTTTCTAGGATTCAGTCACTGGATTAAGAAGAGTTAGATGAGCTCTTGGATTTCAAAGGTGCCCACGGGTTGTGGAGATATCCAAGATAGCTTCGAAGGAGTCCACGGAGCATGGAGGGTTCGAAGGGGCAGCGACGGTGTTCGAGGTGCAGTGGTAGGCTTAGCAGTGCAGCATTGAGTGGTTAGCCTCGAGAGACTTGGTGATAGAGTCGACTTCTGTGGCATCAGATGAACTTCGAATATAGGTGGAGCTCCACAGTGTTGGCTTCATAAGTGAAGAAAAAATTTGGCATGAGTTCAGAGCTGAGGGTCAGCACCGGCGATGCATAATTTCATGTGGAGCGACATATGCAGGTAGATAGGTGTAGCTCTGAGGAGATTATGTCAGGTGGTACTGCATGTACTAGTGTAGAAATGCTGTAGGTTCTTCAGAAAAGTTCAGAGAAAGTGATGCAACTACTAAGTAGAAGGGATTCTATAATTTCAGGATGGTGCCAAGAAGCAAGCACAGATCTTCAGCGGTGGAGACGATCATCCCAAAAGCCTCAAAGGGGCACAATAGTTGAAGAAGATTGACGGAGGCGATGTTTGCGCACGTGCTGTTGAGTGCATAGGGATAGTAGGATCGTACAGGAGGGCATTGCCAAAAGATTTACCAAGGCTTGAGGCACCAAGATGGAGATTGTGAGGATTGATGGTGCCCCCAAGCCTTAAAAGGCCACGGGAGGAGCCAAAGTATTGGCTCCAAGGATTCCAGGGGCTTGGTTGGTGCTTCAAAGATCTGTGACACAAGGTGAAGCAAGAAACCAAAATCGAGGAATCAAGACTGTAGAAAGAATATTTTCTGTAGGTTAGCCAGCTCAGTCCAAAATTGAATCGACTAAGTCTCAGAGCATAAGCAAACTAGAGAGCTAAGCATTCGGGATGCTGGCACGGCACAGGATTAGACCGGCTCAATTTTAGACTAAGCCAATCTAGTGAAACTTAGTCGGCTCAGTGCTGAGATGGAGTCGGCTCAGTGGGCGGGCAGAGTTACGTAAGGATCTGTTTTGGGCTAGGGTCTGGGTTGATCCTAGGGATCTTAAGGCCTAGTTTGAGAGGTCTTAAGATGGCTAATTCATGTATGGGTCGGATCTAGATCCAGAGGATGAGAGCATGGGAGACATGGGTGTACATAGGCTCGGTGAGTGCTTTCATGTATTGGGTTAGCCAGGAGAGTTTTTGGTTGGGCCTAATGGCTATGTATAAATACATAGGTTGTATTAGAGTTTTAAAAGTTAAAATCAATACAGATCTTTTCTTTCTCAATTCTTTCTTCTTCTCTTCTCTCTAGAGTTGCCGTCCTAGGGTTCTTAAAGAAGTCCTAGAGAAGGGGGCGTCTCCCTCAAGCCGAAGAAGGAAGGCATCCCATCACAGATCCAGATGAAAGGTCGATGGTTTGCCGCCCATAGAGAATATCATAGGTTCCTTCAGGTCCGTGCTAAAGATCAGGAGCTTCCGCAACATGGTATCGATGCTTGGATGTTAAGGATGATTGGCGTTCAAGTGATATCATGGATCTACAATTTGGTATCAGAGCTAGATGATGCCCGATAAGTGGTAAAAATATACTAATAAAAAATATTAAATTATAAAATAAATTAATCTATTTCTTTAGAAATTGATACTTTTATTAATCTTATGCAGGAAAGAAGGCCACCAATTTGAAGATCTTATTTTTTTGGTTCAGATGAAATAAATTTCAGGCAAAATGGACTTCAAACGAGCCCAGAATTGAATTTTTAAAAAAAAAAAAAATTTGGTTCGGTTCAAATCGGTTCAGCGGTTCAGCCCGGTTCGACCGAAACAGCAAACCGACCCGCTAATGCAATACTGACGTCAGGATGATGTCAGCATTTTTCGTGGCACACGGTGGACCATCTGAAGGGCAATTCGAAAATTTTATAGCATAAAGCATGCTCTAATTGGCTGAAGAACACGGTGGTCTATGCAAGATCGGGCTCACACATGGTCTATGGAGGGCAATTTGGAAATTTTGGCTGATCCAATGGGCGGCATTCACTGAAACTCGATCGGACGGTCGAAATGAAGGCGTTGATGGATGGCATCCGCAGCTCCCGATCAAGATCCAACGGCTGAGATTCATCCTAACGTTAAACTAAAGATCAGAAGCCTTCTTTCTACGCGATCGGATGGCCCAGATTCGATTCAACGGTTGATCCAACAGCTGGCATTAAATTTGACTTGATCTGGGTTATTTTAAGGGTTTTTGAGTGGTTTTTGGACCGTTTGATCAACATCTAATGGGCAGAATTACCCAAATCTTAATTTGAGTTGTTTTAGGAGTCTTAAACCTAATTTTTGATGAATTTTAGGAAAAAATCAAACTCTTTATCTATAAAAATCTACTATTGTCGTGAAAAAAAAATCAGAGAGAGAGACAGAGAGAAAAAGAGAGATAAAGAGAAAGGGAGAGAGAAGTCAGAAAAAGAAAAATAAAAAGAAAAAGAGAGGAGAGAGGTAAAAAGAGAAGAGTGATTTGTGAGAAATAAAAAAGAATTTTTGATTTTTTTCGATAATCAAGACATCGATCAAGGAGCATCTTCTTCTTCGCCAAGTTCTCTGCATCAAGAGCAACAGACAATCAATTTCAGCAATCAAACAGTCTAATTTTTCTATGCTTTTTATTTTATTTGCTATTTTTGAATTTGTTATCATGAACTAAATTTTCTTTTACTAAGGCTAAGGTGTAGCCACTCTTTTGACGCAATATTCAGTATGATTATTTTTAAATTTTATTCATGAGGAGTATATAAATCTGATCTTAATGCTTTTAGGTTACTGGCCATCTTCTAATTGATCTGATAAACATAGATGTTACGGACTAAGTACATCTATGTTATTGCTTCTTGATTATATACCTTGTATTATGAATCAAATTAGAATTCATATGCATGCGGAAATTTTAGTGCGCTTTGGACGCAGCGTATTTTAATTAGAGGGTTTCACAAAATTTAATGCATTAATATTTATTTAAATTACACCTGGACCAAAGGATAATTAATAAATATTGATAGTTTTGCTATGCCTGGACCAAAGGATAGTGAATAAATTAGGAGACTCCACCATCACATGAAATAAAATTAATCTAAAAATCTGAATATTGTATTGACTGAGTTGGTGAACCGATTGCCTTAGTAATCCATTGCTCTTGAGTTTAAAATCCTAATAATTTACACTCTCTCTATTTTTTTAAAAAAATTTTAATTATTTTTTTATTTTATTCTTTAATTTCTTATTCTCATAAATCGATCTTCTAAATAAAGCATAGGAAAGAGCTTTTCAGTACTTATTTTTCAATCCTCTAGGGACGATACTCTACTCATTCACTTTATTACTTGATCGACTGGTGCACTTGCCATAGCTATAAATTAGCACGCATCAAGTTTTTGGCATCGTTGCCGGGGATTGTGTCTAAAATAATATTAAAATTTTGATCCTAGCTTTACTTTAGAAATTTATTTTTAATTTTTATTATTTAAAAAAAAAAAATTAGTGCATGACACGTACTGGACATAGTAACTTACTACCTTTAGATCCAGAAATTGAAAGGACCATTAGAAGACTACAACAAGAAAGAAACATGGCAGCTGAAGATCCTAACGACATCAATCTAGGATTGGATATGGCGACTGAAGGACAGCATGAAGCTATTCGACCAGTACATCATCCATTAAATGATTATATCACACCATCTGTAGCCGATGCAGCTTCGAGCATCAGGAGACCGCCTGTACGAGCAAACAACTTTCGAAATAAAATCGGCGATGATCCAGATGATTCAATCAACTGTCCAATTCAGTGGACACGTGCATGATGATCCGAATGCCCATATTTCTAATTTTCTTGAACTTTGCGATACTTTTAAAATTAATGGGGTGTCGGATGATGCTATTAGATTAAGGTTATTTTCTTTCTCTTTATGGGACAAAGCTAAGAGTTGGCTTCATTCTCTTCCTACAGGTTCTATCACAACTTGGGATGTCCTAGCCCAAAAATTCTTAGCCAAGTACTTTCCACCTTCCAAGACTGCCAAGATGCGCAACGATATCACTTCCTTTATGCAGATGGACATGGAGACACTATATGAGGCTTGGGAGCATTTCAAGGAACTGCTGAGGAGATGTCCACATCATCAACTACCCGTATGGCTTCAGGTACAAACTTTCTATAATGGTTTATCTCCTACTAATCGTTCTATGATTGATGCAGCAGCAGGAGGAACCATTAATCAAAAAATGGAGGAAGAAGCTTTCGATCTGATCGATGAGATGGCATCAAATAGCTATCAATGGCAGACAGAAGCGCATGATGCCAAAAAGACTAGCAGCTGTGCAGGGAGTAGATTGCGTGCCAACCTTACTAGCTGAAATTGCAGCCCTTAGAGCCGAAGTCAACAACTTAAAGGGAACAGCTATGCATGTTCAGAGCATTACTTGTGACCTATGTGGAGGAGGACACGATACGAGCAATTGCCAGACAGGTAATCCTTTTGCTAAAACAACTGATACAGCTAATTATATTGGTAATTTTTTCAGGCCGCAACAAAATAATCCCTACTCCAACACATACAATCAAGGGTGGAGGCAGCACCCAAATTTCTCATGGAGCAATCAAAATGCAGCACAACAACCACCCCCGAGATTCCAAGTACCTGAAAAGAAGTCCAACATGGAAGAGCTGATGGTCAAATTTATGCAAAACCAAGAAGCAACTATAAAAAATTTGGAAGCCAAACTTAGGCAGGACCAAACAGCAGCAATTCGAAACTTGGAGATGCAAATAGGTCAAATGGCTAAGATAATCTTCGAGAGACCTCAAGGATCCTTGCCAAGCAATACGGAGACAAATCCAAGGGAGCAAGTCAATGCTATCACCCTAAGAAGTGGTACAAAGCTGGAGGAGCCACATCAGAAGAATGAGACTGAAGAGCCAACTACAAATAAGGAACCATCAACTAAAATTCGTCAGTCACCAAAACAACCAGCAGATGGATGGTCTCCAGGTATACGATTTGCTGATCCAAATGTGAAGCCCTACGTGCCGCCACTACCATTCCCAGAAGAGACAAATACAGCATCCAGATAAGGAATTTTCTAACTTTTTCAAAATTTTAAAGAATTTACATATTAATATTCCTTTTGTAGATGCTATTACTCAAATGCCCAGGTATGCCAAGTTTCTCAAAGAAATCTTAACAAATAAGAAAAAGCTGAAGGAGCATGAGAGAATAAATTTGAATGAAGAATGCTCAGCAATACTTCAAAATAAATTACCACAGAAGTTAAAAGATCCTAGGGAGTTTTACTATCCCCTGCATTATTGGTGATTGTAGTTTTGATAAAGTTTTATGTGATTTAGGAGCAAGCATTAATCTCATGCCTTTTTCTATTTTCAGAAAGCTGGGTCTAGGAGAACCAAAGCCTACCACTATTACTCTTCAATTAGCCGATAGATCCATTAAATATCCAAGAGGTATAGTGGAGGATGTCTTGGTAAAGGTAAACAAGTTTATTTTTCCTATTGATTTTATTGTTCTTGATATGGAAGAAGATTATGATGTACCCCTTATTTTAGGGAAGACCCTTTTTAGCTACTGGAGGAGCTTTAATAGATGTTCAACAAGGAAAATTAATTCTTAGAGTCCAAGATGAACAAGTTACTTTTAATATTTTCAAAGATACTAAACAAACTGATGATAATCAAACTTATTTTCTAATTGATATTATTGACAATCCATTATATGAGAATTCTGTAGAAAATAGGTTTGAGACTATAAAAGCGAGCAATGTCAAATTGAAAGAGGACTCAATCAAACATGAAAGTATTCCAATTGAAGTGGCACCAGATTGATCCACTTTAGAATTCAAAGAAAGTCAAGCTGAAGACTATAAATCAGAACTACTAGATAGGTTGTTTCTTTTCTTTTTAGTTTTGATCATTTTTCTTTTTTATTTTTTAGTAATTTATGGTTGCTCTTTTACTGCTTTGGTGTGTATTTTCAATTTTGCAGAGAAAAATCAATGAGAGCTCAAGCAAAATTTCAAAGCTCCAAAGAACCAGACTAAACCAAATCAGGTGTATTCCTTCCTATCCTTTATTACATCCTTTATTTTTCTTTCTCCTTTAAGATAATGTAGAATAAGTTAAATAAAAAAAAAAAAATCATGTGTCAAGAAGAAAATCTTGAGCAAGATAAACTGGACAAGTGATAAAAGATAGAATTATTTGCTAATGAATGTAATGAGTTAAAGAAGTAGATTAGTTGGTCAACTTTTAGCAGCCTACTTAGGTCATTAAAAGACTATTAGCACTTCTAATTGCACATGCACACTAACAAGGCAAAGTAGGTATTGATTATAAGGCCAACTGAGGATTCAATTATCACTAAAAATTGGTAATTAATATACATTCTAATAAAAAAAACTTGAATTTAAGGAAAGAGCTACCTGCCTATAAATAAAGTGCAAAAGATAGAGTATATGTGGATTGCCCAAAGCCTAGTAACTGGGTCTCTGCACCTAGGTCAAGTATGAAAATTCACGTAAAATGGTGAAGGGAAGGCCAGGATGCTCAGCACAAAAAAAAAAAAAAAAGAAAAGGCAGTGTGAAAGCTACCTTAATTCATGAGTATAAAATTGAGAATGTATAGAAAATTGACCAAAATAGGTGATAAGAGAAGATACTTTTGTTCTTTTAATTTAATACTGAAATGCTAAAGTTAGTCATCACGAACACAAGTGCTATAGATCTTTGATGTACTCTAAGAAAGTTTTTAATTGTATTGACTGAAAAATTTGCTTCTGAAGCTCAATGCTTAGTTAGCAGTATTTTCTAAACTTTTTGACCTTTAGTCCTAGATTTTATCTTTGTGATGGATAATCTTATTGAAATATGGTATTAAATAAAACATTGCTAAGGGACTAGCAATGACTAAGTTGGGGGGTGTGATAAGTGGTAAAAATATACTAATAAAAGTATTAAATTATAAAATAAATTAATCTATTTTTTAGAAATTGATATTTTTATTAATCTTATGTAGGAAAGAAAGCTATCAATTTGAAGATCTTATTTTTCTGGTTCAGATGAAATAAATTTCAGGCAAAATGGACTTCAAATGAGCCCAAAATTAAATTTCAAAAAAAAAAAAATTGGTTCGATTTAAATTGGTTCAGCGGTTCGGCCCGATTCGACCGAAACAGCAGACCGACCCATCGATGCAATGCTGACGTCAAGATGACGTCAGCATTTTTCGTAGCGCACGGTGGACCATCTGAAGGACAATTCGAGAATTTCACAGCATAAAGCGCACTCTGATTGACTGAAGAACATGGTGGTCTATGCAAGACCGGGCTCGCACATGATCTATAGAGGGCAATTTGGGAATTTTGGCTGATCCAACGAGCGGCATTCACTAAAACTCGATCGGACGATCAAAACGAAGGCACTGATGGATGGCATCCGCAGCTCCCGATCGAGATCCAATGGTTGAGATTCATCAAGATATTAAACTAAAGATCAGAAGCCTTCTTTCAATGCGATCGAATGGCCCAGATTCGATTCAACGGTTGATCCAACGGCTGGCATTAAATCTGACTTGATCTGAATTATTTTAAGAGATTTTTGAGTAGTTTTTGGACCGTTTGATCAACATCTAATGGACAGAATTATCCAAATCTTAATTTGAGTTGTTTTGGAAGTCTTAAACCTAATTTTTGATGAATTTTGGGAGAAAATCAAACTCTTTATCTATAAAAATCTAGCTATTGTTGCCGTGAAAAAAAAAATTGGAGAGAGAGACAGAGAAAGAGAGAGGGAAGTTAGAGAAAAAGAGAGACAGAGAGAAAGAGATAGAGAAGTCAGAAAAAGAAAAACAAAAAGAAAAAGAGAGGAGAAAGGTAGAAAGAGAAGAGTGATTTGTGAAAAATAAAAAAAAATTTTGACTTTTTTTCGACAATCAAGACATCGATCAAGGAGCATCTTCTTCTTCGCCAAGTTCTCCGCATCAAGAGCAACAGACAATCAATTTTAGCAATCAAACAGTCTAATTTCTCTATGCTTTTTATTTTATTTGCTATTTTTGAATTTGTTATCATGAACTAAATTTTCTTTTACTAAGGCTAAGGTGTAGCCACTCTTTTGATGCAATATTCAGTGTGATTATTTTTAAATTTTATTCATGAGGAGTATATAAATATGATCTTAATGCTTTTAGATTACTGGCCATCTTCTAATTGATCTGATGAACATAGATGTTACGGACCAAGTACATCTATGTTATTGCTTCTTGATTATATACCTTGTATTATGAATCAAATTAGAATTCATATGCATGCGGAAATTTTAGTGCGCTTTGGACGCAGCGTATTTTAATTAGAGGGTTTCACAAAATTTAATGCATTAATATTTATTTAAATTATACCTGAACTAAAGGATAATTAATAAATATTGATAGTTTTGTTATACCTGGACCAAAGAGTAGTGAATAAATTAGGAGACTCCACCGTCACATGAAATAAAATTAATCTAAAAACCTGAATATTGTATTGACTGAGTTGGTGAACCGATTGCCTTAGTAATCCATTGCTCTTGAGTTTAAAATTCTAATAATTTACACTCTCTCTATTTTCTTAAAAAAAATTTAATTATTTTTTTATTTTGTTCTTTAATTTCTTATTCTCATAAATCGATCTTCTAAATAAAGCATAGAAAAGAGCTTTTCAGTACTTATTTTTCAATCCTCTAGGGATGATACTCTACTCATTCACTTTATTACTTGATCGACTGGTGCACTTGCCATAGCTATAAATTAGCATGCATCAATGCCTGGAACGTTGTAGATGGCAATAATCTCATCTCTATCTATTTTATTCTCATAAATCGATCTTTAAATAAAGCATAAAAAGAGCTTTTCAGTACTATCCTGATTTTCCGGTCCAGGTTCGTCCAGATCTGATTAGATCAAGAGATATATTTCAAAAATTTTCTCTTGATCTCAATCAGATCTTGATATGTTTCAGATCTGATTCTTATTATTTTAATAAATAAAATAAAATAAGATAAATTAAATCAAATTTAATTTACCTGATTTGGGTAATCCTATTACCCTGTAGATGATCCTGATTGCAGCGGAAGGTTCTGGATCTTAGCCACGCAAGCGCCTGGCCTCTACCGGTATCCACTCGGGTTGGATCTGGAGATCCTCTTCTTCTCTATCACACCTCCAAAAATCAGATCTGGATCTGATCTGGAGGATCTTCAAAACTCTTTTGAAGATCTGCAGTCGTCCTTTTGCAGCAGCGCAGCCTTCTTGCTTTTGATCGCCTTTCCTTGATCTGAATCGCACCAACCTAAAGTCCAAAACACCTTTTGGACGTGGAGAGCAAGGGGAGAAGAGACTATGGCATGGAGAAGGAGGGGAGAGGCAGCCTTGGGGCGTATCTAATAGCATTGGAATTAGGGTTGGGCGCAGGGTCTTATTTATAGACCTCTTGTGATCCAACTCCTCTTCCTCTCAACCAATCACAACCCTTTGTGAAATCAGATCTAAATCTGATTGGTTGGAATAGAGACCCCTGGATTCCTCCTTAGAGGGTGCCTAAGACCAGTCAAACTGGATTCTTAGTAGAACTCTGATTGGAATCCAAAAGGGAGGTGGAGTCCTTGTCCAACAAGGACTCCTAGGCGCCTCCTACTTGGGCTCACGCCACCCTTGGCGTGCGCCCTTCTCCTTGCCAGGTTCTGGCAGGGGGACAGGCCCCCACCAGCTCTCCAATAGGTGCATGACATGTGGTCAAAAGTCAAAGGGTCAATGGTCAACGTTTGACCAGTCAAAGGTAGACTTTTGACCAAAGTCAAAGAACAAGAAATGGCAGGTGACCAAAAATGGCAGGTAATGTCTTACAAATAAGACAACCTATTCTGACTTGGACAACCTCCAGTCAGACCATATGAAGGCCTCTGATTGAGCACAAACTCCTTTGGCTCAGTCAGGACAACTTATTTATGATAGTAAAAGAAGAACGTTAGGTTCAATCGAGTGCTAGCACGATTTCCTTGAACCTAATTGAATCTCATTCAGATCAATTGAACTAGATCAGTTCAATTGATGATCACCAGATTCAAACCCTTGTTTGTGTGACCCAGTTAGGTTCAGTTCTGTATGGTAATGGGATATGTCATGATCTCTATCATAGACATCATCGAAACTCCTTTCGATGGATCAGAACTCTTCTGATTCGAACAGCTAGAATGATCGATCATCTAAATCATTCTAATTGCTCCCAAAATCCACCAGTGACACCTAGCAGTATATGGTGGCAACCCATCAGAGCTGAATGCGAACCTCTTGGTGCAGCTACCTGTGTGATTCAGTTCTTCTATCTTGAGCCCCGATCAGATTAGGGTTAAGGTGAACTCGTCAAACCCTAGTCTCTGTCATATGATGTAATCATTCGATTCGAGTCCAATGTGAAAATCTAAATAGAAACTCTTTCTATTATTTCACTCTACCATGGCCATGGATTTCTGGACTTGATTCTCATGATCATCATAGGGCTACTCCTCTACCACCGAGGTAGATAGATTCCATCTTGATGCAATCCAGTTCCTACAATGAACATGCTATAGCCAACATACACCTCAGGGTTCCATATGGCTAGGAGACCGAGTAATGGTGTAGTCAAACTATAACACCCTCAAGGTGAACTGCCGATGCATCTCAGGTCAAAGAACCAGACACACTACTGCAGCATCGAGTCAGTCATTGACGAGAAGGTAGACTTCCCTAATGACTACTCGAGGTGGTCACGCTCAGTGCCCTCGTTCTCTAACGAGTACCTGTACTCTCGCTCCGGTGTCTCCACACCGTAGACTCAAGACTCATCTACTAAAGAGAAGCGATCGTACACCAACCTTCCGGATCAATCACCATCCTCGTGATGATCCTATGGTCGGGAGCTGTTTATGAGTTAATAATGATTATTCATGTCTTAAATTTTCAACTCTTGAAAATATGAATTATCATTACCATTAACTCAAAGGATGTATCACAGACACTAAATACACATGTGTGATAGAAAATAACCCATTTTATTAATTATAGTCAAAATTATAATTTTGCCCCTAGAAGTGTATTACAAGTGTCAGCCAATTCTGGCTTCTAGGGCACATATATCTAACAATCTCCCACTTGTCCTAAAGCCAATTGGCTACAAGTCTAAGTCCCATCTTCTCAAGGTGGGCTTCGATCTTCTGCTGGCCCAACGGCTTTGTAAGTGGGTCTGCCACATTATCTGTGGAGTTGACTCTCTTGACCTCAACGTAACCTTTCTCAAGGTAATCGCGGATGAGATGGTATCACCGTTTGCTTGGAACTCTTCCAGCACAAACAGTCTGCCAGATGTCGACTTTCGATCATCTATATCGGACATGAAGTCCGAGTCTGTGTATCCCTGGAACTTGGAGTTCTCCATTACCAAAGACCAACATCATATCCTTAGTTCTTCTCAAGTACTTAAGGATACATTTCACAGAAGTCCAGTGTTCTTCACCTGGATTTGACTGATATCTGCTTGTGACACTCACAGCATGGGCTATATCAGGTCGTGTACATAGCATGGCATACATGAGGCTCCCTATTGCAGAAGCATAAGGGATCTTGCTCATGCGTTCTATTTCCTCAGGTGTGCTGGGGCACATCTTCTTGGAAAGATGAATACCATGTCTGAAGGGTATTAATCCCCTCTTAGAGTTTTCCATACTAAACCTCTTTAGTACTTCCTCTATGTACATCTTCTGTGAAAGTCCTAGCATCCTATTCGGTCTATCCCTATAGACCTTAATTCCTAGAATAAAGGATGCTTCACCTAGGTCTTTCATGGAGAATTCCTTGGACAACCACATCTTGACTGATGTCAACATGGGAATATCATTCCCAATAAGGAGGATGTCATCCACGTACAATACGAGGAAGACAACAGCGCTCCCACTGACCCTTTTGAAAACACATGGTTCCTCTTCATTTTTGATGAAACCAAACTTTTTGATCACATCATTGAAACGAGTGTTCCAGCTCCGAGATGCTTGCTTAAGTCCATATATGGACCTTTGCAGCTTGCAAACCTTGTGATCAGTATCACTGGATGTGAAACCTAGCGGCTGTTCCATATAGATATCTTCCTCAAGATATCCATTTAGGAATGCCGTTTTCACGTCCATTTGCCATATTTCATAATCGAAATAGGCTGCAACAGCAAGCAATGTGCGGATGGATTTTAGCATAGCTACCTGGGGAAAAGGTATCCTGATAGTCAATGCCTTCGCGTTGACTATAACCTTTTGCCACCAGTCTAGCCTTGAATGTCTCCACATTCCCATCTGCACCAATCTTTCTCTTGAAGATCCATTTACACCCAATAGGTACTATACCTTCTGGTGGATCTACCAAGGTCCAGACTTGGTTTGAGTGCATCGAGTCAATTTCTGACTTCATTGCCTCAAGCCATTTCTCGGAGTCGATATCTGATATCGCCTCGTTGTAGGTTTTGGGATCATCACCATGAGCACCATTACCTATGAGGAACATTTCCTCTACATCCTCTGAAATAATACCTAAGTATCTTTCAGGGGGACGGGAAACTCTTTCCGATCTACGAGGTGGAGGAGGTAGTGTTCTTATTGGCTCAACCTGATTTGGTTCCACTTGGTCCTTAGCTCGTTCTGCTTGTGAGACTTTCTCATCAAGCTTAATCTGCTTTCCAATGCCACTATCTTGAATAAACTATTTTTCAAGAAATATGGCATGTCGACTCACAATCACATTGTGGTCTTCTGGAATGTAGAAATAGTATCCTAATGACTCTTTAGGATATCCTATGAATCGAGCTCTAAAGGACCTAAACTCTAACTTGTCCGCTTGTTGTCTTTTGACATGAGCCGGACAACCCCAAATTCTGAGATGACTCAGACTTGGTTTCTTACCGTGCCATATCTCATACGGTGTGGTAGGAACGGTTTTAGAGGGAACCCTATTCAGTAAATAGATTGAAGTTAATAATGAATGTCCCCAAAGAAAATCTGGGAGGTCTGTGAAGCTCATCATGGATCGAACCATATCCAATAGAGTCCGATTTCTCCGTTCTGAAACCCCGTTGAGTTGAGGTGTTCCTGGTGGAGTCCATTGAGAGACTATGCCATTTTCCTTAAGATAGTCTAGGAATTCCCGGCTAAGGTATTCACCTCCTCGATCTGATCGAAGAACCTTAATGGGTTTTCCAGTTTGTTTTTCTACTTCATGTCTGAATTCTTTGAACTTTTCAAAAGCTTCAGACTTTGTGTCTCATAAGATACACATACCCATACCTAGACAGATCATCGGTAAAGGTAATGAAGTAGACAAAATTGCCTCTAGCCGGCACATCAAATGGGCCGCACACATCAGTATGTACTAGGGCAAGGAGATCTGTGGCCCTCTCCCCATGTCCAACAAAAGGGAGTTTAGTCATTTTGCCTTGAAGACAAGATTCACAAGTTGGATATGACTCAAAAGTCAATGGACTCAATAGCCCATTTTTCTCCAATTTGTTAATCCTATCTTCTGCTATATGACCTAATCTCAGGTGCCATAGATATCTGTCGTTTGGACTATCCCTAGGTCGTTTGGCATTCACGTTTTGCTCGATAGTTAAAACAGGTACATCAATATGCAACTGATAAAGACCATTAATAAGGAAACCATTTGCAATTTTATTTCTTTCATAAAGAATGTTACAATGGTCCTTAAAGAAGGTGATCACATAACCTTCTTGTGCTAAGCATGAAACAGAAATCAAATTCCTGCTAGCTGCAGGCACATAATAACAGTCTTTTAAAACTAAGTCTAAACCAGATGGTAATCGAAGAGGGTATGTTCCCACGGCTACTGCAGCAACTCTTGCTCCATTACCGATGCGTAGGATCATGTCTCCATCCCTCAGCCTCCTGCTATCCTCAAGACCCTGCATAGAAGTGCACAGATGAGCACTAGAACCAGAGTCAAGCACCCAACTGGATGCAGAAGAAACCGTAAGGTTAGACTCAATAACGAGCATACCTCCAGAAGGACCTTCCTTCTTGTTCTTCAGGGTGGCCAGGTAAGTAGGGCAGTTCCGCTTCCAATGGCCGTCGCTGTTGCAATGGAAACACTTTCCTTTGCCATCGACCTTCTTCTTCGGTTCTGCCTTCTTCTTCTTTGATCCTTCCACCTTTTGCTTTTTCACAGACTTCTTTTTCTTTCCATAAGACTTTCTTTTGGAAGAAGTCCGTTCCATAGCAAGAACTGAGCCTTTAGAACCTTTCATAGAAAGCTCAGCGGTAACCAGCATATTCATTCAACTCGGCCAAGGAATTTTGAAGTTTATGCATGTGGTAATTCATGATGAATTGCCCATATGCATCAGTCAAGGATTGCAGAATAATATCGTTCTGCAAGTCCAAGTCCAACTTCACACCGAGCTTCTCAAGCTCTTCCATGTCCTTGATCATTGTCAGACAGTGATCTTGGACTGACTGCCCATCACGCATCTTAGCCTTAAAAAGTCATTTCGTGACTTGATATTTGGCTGCGCGACTCTGTTCACCAAACATCTCCTGCAGGTGAGCCAACATTTGGCGAGCAGTCCCGATATCTTCATGTTGGCGCTGGAGCTCATCAGACATCGAGCCCAACATGTAAGTATCTGGCCTTATTATCTTCGTCAATCCATTTTTCCAGAGACGCTCTCTGTTCAGTGGATGGACGAGCTGGTAAGGTGGGAGGGTCCTGGTCCAAAACATGGTGTTAACTTCTCTGAACCCAAAATAATTTTGTAGTTCCTGAGCCAATCTTTATAATTGGGTCCAGTCAGTCTATGTGTGTCTAGGATACGTGCCAATGGGTTGGACGCAGACATTTTCCTGTAGAGAGTCAAAGATTCTAGTTAGATACTGTAATTTTGACTTGACCAATTTGTTTAGGGATTTTATTTTTAAACAAATTAGCTCCCACTATTTTCTCGGATCCCTACACTCCCTCTGTAGAGATGCGAAAATCTCCACGATTAATGATTTCTAGTGGGTGGTGCGGTCTCACCAACTGACTCATCACCTCACCTAACAGTTATTGGTGATGGGTTAGCCAATGAGTGAACAACTCTTGTTCAATGATTCTCTAATCATGGTGCACCCAAACTTGGTCTCTAATTCATGAATCTCACCGTATCCGGAATATTGATCCACTCCTTAGTTAAGTCAGACCCACCATTTGCATAGACTGGGTTCCTAATTGAGTCTCTCACCGTATCCGAAATATTGAGCCCAACTCATCCTCCAGCCCATAGCATCCAATGCCTAATAGACATGGTTGCATCTTCCCGGTGCAACTGAGCCACTGTATCCAGCCGAGAACAATCAACCCCGGGAAGGGCCCGCACATCTACAATGGTGGAAGACCTCAGACTTAATCTTTTCTTAGGGAGAATTGATTCAGGTCTCATTAAACTAGACTTGGCTTAGTCATAACAATTATGACTAACCTAGTGGCATGGGTTAGCTCGGATTATTGACCACCTCAGATCAGAACTGTGTCAACAGATATGGCCAGGTAAGTGAGACCGGTGGAAGGAATATGCCATTAACTCGTACAAGAACGCATTCAGGTCGAGTAGCTTCCAATTAAAAACCAGTCGGTCGTATGTGCCAAACTTACCTTAGACACCAAATTGTTGAGTCAGAACCAATTGGGTTAGCCTACAATCCAGACTCTAACCTCTGAGCCTAATTAGGTCTTGCTTGATCGTGACTCGATCTTGACCCAGACTTAATCCTATTAGGCTGGTCAATTTAAGCATTGTTGATCCCATCTAACCAACTCTTGATTCGGTTTGATCAACCGCTTAGACCTAATTGAGCTACCCAAGCCCGAACCCAGTATTATGAATATGTCTTAGATCTGAAATTCTCAATTTTAGACCTAATTAATATTCCATAAACTTAATTCTTAATTAAGTTAGGGTTCATAAACAAAATATGCACAATAAATCCTAGGGTTTCAGGATCTAGGGTTTTGCAGAAAGTAAGTTTTGGGTTTCTGATTAAGGACGAACACGCAGCACCCCTACACGTCATAAGAACACCCCATCGAATGGGAAGAGAGGGCCTTTAAACCCTTCTTCGTTCTTATGACCGGACGGCCAAGAGGAACGCCTTAATCAGGAACATGTAAATACTACAAAACAGTTTTAGATCTATATCATATATCTCATATATAAAATTAGATCTAATCATGGCATATTTTGCATACATCTCATGTATCAAATCATGCATATTTTTCAGATCTAAATTATCTCATAATAATCTAAAAAATTAGATTTAAATTGATCTAATCAAAATAAATTCTAATCTAGACAATTATGTAGAACTATTCTACAACTAGTCTAGACATGCATCAATCATATCTCATATGATATTTAAAATTAAATAATTTTTATTTGCTATTTTTTCAGATGTTATTATAACACTTATAATATCAAAAAATAGTAAATAAGAAGATCTAAAATATGATTTAATCAGATTAAATCAAAGACATGCAAAACTATTCTATAGAACTATTCTATTTCTAGAACTAGTCATGCATATCTTCTAATCTTAGATCCAAATCATTTAATTTTAATTTTTTCTGATTTCAGATCTGATCACATCTCATGTGACATCTGAAATCACTTTATTTTCTAATTAAAATAAAATTAAAATCAGATCTAAACAATTTTAGAACCATGGCTCTGATACCAGTTGAAGGGAAATCCTGATTTCCCGGTCCAGGTTCGTTCAGATCTGATTAGATCAAGAGATATATTTCAAAAATTTTTCTCTTGATCTCAATCAGATCTTGATATGTTTTAGATCTGATTCTTATTATTTTAATAAATAAAATAAAATAAGATAAATTAAATCAAATTTAATTTACCTGATTTGGGTAATCCTATTACCCTGTTAGATGATCCTGATTGCAGCGGAAGGTTCTGGATCTTAGCCACGCAAGCGCCTGGCCTCTACCGGTATCCACTCGGGTTGGATCTGGAGATCCTCTTCTTCTCTATCACACCTCCAAAAATCAGATCTGGATCTGATCTGGAGGATCTTCAAAACTCTTTTGAAGATCTGCAGTCGTCCTTTTGCAGC
>QRFJ01000020.1:88706-198706 GCA_006176705.1 Cocos nucifera
AGATCCTCTTCTTCTCTATCACACCTCCAAAAATCAGATCTGGATCTGATCTGGAGGATCTTCAAAACTCTTTTGAAGATCAGCAGTCGTCCTTTGCAGCAGCGCAGCCTTCTTGCTTTTGATCGCCTTTCTTTGATCTGAATCGCACCAACCAAAAATCCAAAACTCCTTTTGGACGTGGAGAGGCAAGGGGAGAAGGTGGTTTGGCATGGAGGAAGGAGGGGAGAGGCAGCCTTGGGGCATGGGGAATTGTGATTCAATCATAATCTGAGTTGGGCGCAGGGTCTTATTTATAGACTGACTGTGATCCAACTTCTCTTCTTCCCAACCAATCACAACCCTTTGTGAAATCAGATCTAAATCTGATTGGTGGGAATAGAGTCCCCTGGATTCCTCCTTAGAGGGCGCCTAAGACCAGTCAAAGTTGGTTCTTAGGAGAACTCTAATTGGAATCCAAAAAGGAGATGGAGTCCTTGTCCAACAAGGACTCCTAGGCGCCTCCAACTTGGGCACACGCCTAGGGTGGCGTGCGCCCTTCCTCCTTGCCAGGTTCTGGTAGGGGGACAGGCCCCCACCAGCTCTCCAATAGGTGCATGACATGTGGTCAAAAGTCAAAGTGTCAATGGTCAACGTTTGACCAGTCAAAGGTAGACTTTTGACCAAAGTCAAAGAACAAGAAATGGCAGGTGACCAAAAATGGCAGGTAATGTCTTACAAAATAAGACAACCTTTTCTGACTTGGACAACCTCCAGTCAGACCATATGAAGGCCTCTGATTGAGCACAAACTCCTTTGGCTCAGTCAGGACAACTTATTTATGATAGTAAAAGAAGAACGTTAGGTTCAATCGAGTGCTAGCACGATTTCCTTGAACCTAATTGAATCTCATTCAGATCAATTGAACTAGATCAGTTCAATTGATGATCACCAGATTCAAACCCTTGTTTGTGTGACCCAGTTAGGTTCAGTTCTGTATGGTAATGGGATATGTCATGATCTCTATCATCGACATCATCGAAACTCCTTTCGATGGATCAGAACTCTTCTGATTCGAACAGCTAGAATGATCGATCATCTAAATCATTCTAATTGCTCCCAAAATCCACCAGTGACACCTAGCAGTATATGGTGGCAACCCATCAGAGCTGAATGCGAACCTCTTGGTGCAGCTACCTGTGTGATTAAGTTCTTCTATCTTGAGCCCCGATCAGATTAGGGTTAAGGTGAACTCGTCAAACCCTAGTCTCTGTCATATGATGTAATCATTCGATTCGAGTCCAATGTGAAAATCTAAATAGAAACTCTTTCTATTATTTCACTCTGCCATGGCCATGGACTTCTGGACTTGATTCTCATGATCATCATAGGGCTGCTCCTCTACCACCGAGGTAGATAGATTCCATCTTGATGCAATCCAGTTCCTACAATGAACATGCTATAGCCAACATACACCTCAGGGTTCCATATGGCTAGGAGACCGAGTAATGGTGTAGTCAAACTATAACACCCTCAAGGTGAACTGCCGATGCATCTCAGGTCAAAGAACCAGACACACTACTGCAGCATCGAGTCAGTCATTGACGAGAAGGTAGACTCCCTAATGACTACTCGAGGTGGTCACGCTCAGTGCCCTCGTTCTCTAACGAGTACCTGTACTCTCGCTCCGGTGTCTCCACACCGTAGACTCAAGACTCATCTACTAAAGAGAAGCGATTGTACACCAACCTTCCGGATCAATCACCATCCTCGTGATGATCCTATGGTCGGGAGCATTTTATGAGTTAATAATGATTATTCATGTCTTAAATTTTCAACTCTTGAAAATATGAATTATCATTACCATTAACTCAAAGGATGTATCACAGACACTAAATACACATATGTGATAGAAAATAACCCATTTTATTGATTATAGTCAAAATTATAATTTTGCCCCTAGAAGTGTATTACAAGTGTCAGCCAATTCTGGCTTCTAGGGCACATATATCTAACAATCTCTCACTTTTCCTAAAGCCAATTGGCTACAAGTCTAAGTCCCATCTTCTCAAGGTGGGCTTCGATCTTCTGCTGGCCCAACGGCTTTGTAAGTGGGTCTGCCACATTATCTGTGGAGTTGACTCTCTTGACCTCGACGTAACCCTTTCTCGAGGTAATCGCGGATGAGGATGGTATCGCCGCTCAATGTGCTTGGATTTCTGGTGAGACCTCGGCTCCTTAGCAAGGGCTATGGCGCCATTGTTGTCGCAGTATAGAGGAATGGCATCTGATGGCATTACTCCAATTTCTGCAGCAAACTTCTTGTACCAGAATGCTTCCTTTGCAGCCTCTGATGCAGCGATATATTCTGCTTCCATGGTGGAATCTGCTATCATAGTTTGCTTGGAACTCTTCCAGCTGACAGCACCACCATTGCACACAATCAGACATGATGAGTCTGTGTATCCCTGGACTTGGAGTTCTCCGTTACCAAAGACCAACATCATATCCTTAGTTCTTCTCAAGTACTTAAGGATACATTTCACAGAAGTCCAGTGTTCTTCACCTGGATTTGACTGATATCTGCTTGTGACACTCACAGCATGGGCTATATCAGGTCGTGTACATAGCATGGCATACATGAGGCTCCCTATTGCAGAAGCATAAGGGATCTTGCTCATGCGTTCTATTTCCTCAGGTGTGCTGGGGCACATCTTCTTGGAAAGATGAATACCATGTCTGAAGGGTATTAATCCCCTCTTAGAGTTTTCCATACTAAACCTCTTTAGTACTTTCTCTATGTACATCTTCTGTGAAAGTCCTAGCATCCTATTCGGTCTATCCCTATAGACCTTAATTCCTAGAATAAAGGATGCTTCACCTAGGTCTTTCATGGAGAATTCCTTGGACAACCACATTTTGACTGATGTCAACATGGGAATATCATTCCCAATAAGGAGGATGTCATCCACGTACAATACGAGGAAGACAACAGCGCTCCCACTGACCCTTTTGAAAACACATGGTTCCTCTTCATTTTTGATGAAACCAAACTTTTTGATCACATCATTGAAACGAGTGTTCCAGCTCCGAGATGCTTGCTTAAGTCCATATATGGACCTTTGCAGCTTGCAAACCTTGTGATCAGTATCACTGGATGTGAAACCTAGCGGCTGTTCCATATAGATATCTTCCTCAAGATATCCATTTAGGAATGCCGTTTTCACGTCCATTTGCCATATTTCATAATCGAAATAGGCTGCAACAGCAAGCAATGTGCGGATGGATTTTAGCATAGCTACTGGGGAAAAGGTATCCTGATAGTCAATGCCTTCGCGTTGACTATAACCTTTTGCCACCTAGTCTAGCCTTGAATGTCTCCACATTCCCATCTGCACCAATCTTTCTCTTGAAGATCCATTTACACCCAATAGGTACTATACCTTCTGGTGGATCTACCAAGGTCCAGACTTGGTTTGAGTGCATCGAGTCAATTTCTGACTTCATTGCCTCTAGCCATTTCTCGGAGTCGATATCTGATATCGCCTCGTTGTAGGTTTTGGGATCATCACCATGAGCACCATTACCTATGAGGAACATTTCCTCTACATCCTCTGAAATAATACCTAAGTATCTTTCAGGGGGACGGGAAACTCTTTCCGATCTACGAGGTGGAGGAGGTAGTGTTCTTATTGGCTCAACCTGATTTGGTTCCACTTGGTCCTTAGCTCGTTTCTGCTTGTGAGACTTTCTCATCAAGCTTAATCTGCTTTCCAATGCCGCTATCTTGAATAAACTATTTTTCAAGAAAGATGGCATGTCGACTCACAATCACATTGTGGTCTTCTGGAATGTAGAAATAGTATCCTAATGACTCTTTAGGATATCCTATGAATCGAGCTCTAAAGGACCTAAACTCTAACTTGTCCGCTTGTTGTCTTTTGACATGAGCCGGACAACCCCAAATTCTGAGATGACTCAGACTTGGTTTCTTACCGTGCCATATCTCATACGGTGTGGTAGGAACGGTTTTAGAGGGAACCCTATTCAGTAGATAGATTGAAGTTAATAATGAATGTCCCCAAAGAAAATCAGGGAGGTCTGTGAAGCTCATCATGGATCGAACCATATCCAATAGAGTCCGATTTCTCCGTTCTGAAACCCCGTTGAGTTGAGGTGTTCCTGGTGGAGTCCATTGAGAGACTATGCCATTTTCCTTAAGATAGTCTAGGAATTCCCGGCTAAGGTATTCACCTCCTCGATCTGATCGAAGAACCTTAATGGGTTTTCCAGTTTGTTTTTCTACTTCATGTCTGAATTCTTTGAACTTTTCAAAAGCTTCAGACTTGTGTCTCATAAGATACACATACCCATACCTAGACAGATCATCGGTAAAGGTAATGAAGTAGACAAAATTGCCTCTAGCCGGCACATCAAATGGGCCGCACACATCAGTATGTACTAGGGCAAGGAGATCTGTGGCCCTCTCCCCATGTCCAACAAAAGGGAGTTTAGTCATTTTGCCTTGAAGACAAGATTCACAAGTTGGATATGACTCAAAAGTCAATGGACTCAATAGCCCATTTTTCTCCAATTTGTTGATCCTATCTTCTGCTATATGACCTAATCTCAGGTGCCATAGATATCTGTCGTTTGGACTATCCCTAGGTCGTTTGGCATTCACGTTTTGCTCGATAGTTAAAATAGGTACATCAATATGTAACTGATAAAGACCATTAATAAGGAAACCATTTGCAATTTTATTTCTTTCATAAAGAATGTTACAATGGTCCTTAAAGAAGGTGATCACATAACCTTCTTGTGCTAAGCATGAAACAGAAATCAAATTCCTGCTAGCTGCAGGCACATAATAACAGTCTTTTAAAACTAAGTCTAAACCAGATGGTAATCGAAGAGGGTATGTTCCCACGGCTACTGCAGCAACTCTTGCTCCATTACCGATGCGTAGGATCATGTCTCCATCCCTCAGCCTCCTGCTATCCTCAAGACCCTGCATAGAAGTGCACAGATGAGCACTAGAACCAGAGTCAAGCACCCAACTGGATGCAGAAGAAACCGTAAGGTTAGACTCAATAACGAGCATACCTCCAGAAGGACCTTCCTTCTTGTTCTTCAGGGTGGCCAGGTAAGTAGGGCAGTTCCGCTTCCAATGGCCGTCGCTGTTGCAATGGAAACACTTTCCTTTGCCATCGGACCTTCTTTCTTCGGTTCTGCCTTCTTCTTCTTTGATCCTTCCACCTTTTGCTTTTTCACAGACTTCTTTTTCTTTCCATAAGACTTTCTTTTGGAAGAAGTCCGTTCCATAGCAAGAACTGAGCCTTTAGAACCTTTCATAGAAAGCTCAGCGGTAACCAGCATATTCATTCAACTCGGCCAAGGAATTTTGAAGTTTATGCATGTGGTAATTCATGATGAATTGCCCATATGCATCAGTCAAGGATTGCAGAATAATATCGTTCTGCAGGTCCAAGTCCAACTTCACACCGAGCTTCTCAAGCTCTTCCATGTCCTTGATCATTGTCAGACAGTGATCTTGGACTGACTGCCCATCACGCATCTTAGCCTTAAAAAGTCATTTTCGTGACTTGATATTTGGCTGCGCGACTCTGTTCACCAAACATCTCCTGCAGGTGAGCCAACATTTGGCGAGCAGTCCCGATATCTTCATGTTGGCGCTGGAGCTCATCAGACATCGAGCCCAACATGTAAGTATCTGGCCTTATTATCTTCGTCAATCCATTTTTCCAGAGACGCTCTCTGTTCAAGTGGATGGACGAGCTGGTAAGGTGGGAGGGTCCTGGTCCAAAACATGTGTTAACTTCTCTGAACCCAAAATAATTTTGTAGTTCCTGAGCCAATCTTTATAATTGGGTCCAGTCAGTCTATGTGTGTCTAGGATACGTGCCAAGTGGGTTGGACGCAGACATTTTCCTGTAGAGAGTCAAAGATTCTAGTTAGATACTGTAATTTTGACTTGACCAATTTGTTTAGGGATTTTATTTTTAAACAAATTAGCTCCCACTATTTTCTCGGATCCCTACACTCCCTCTGTAGAGATGCGAAAATCTCCACGATTAATGATTTCTAGTGGGTGGTGCGGTCTCACCAACTGACTCATCACCTCACCTAACAGTTATTGGTGATGGGTTAGCCAATGAGTGAACAACTCTTGTTCAATGATTCTCTAATCATGGTGCACCCAAACTTGGTCTCTAATTCATGAATCTCACCGTATCCGGAATATTGATCCACTCCTTAGTTAAGTCAGACCCACCATTTGCATAGACTGGGTTCCTAATTGGGTCTCTCACCGTATCCGGAATATTGAGCCCAACTCATCCTCCAGCCCATAGCATCCAATGCCTAATAGACATGGTTGCATCTTCCCGGTGCAACTGAGCCACTGTATCCAGCCGAGAACAATCAACCCCGGGAAGGGCCCGCACATCTACAATGGTGGAAGACCTCAGACTTAATCTTTTCTTAGGGAGAATTGATTCAGGTCTCATTAAACTAGACTTGGCTTAGTCATAACAATTATGACTAACCTAGTGGCATGGGTTCAGCTCGGATTATTGACCACCTCAGATCAGAACTGTGTCAACAGATATGGCCAGGTAAGTGAGACCGGTGGAAGGAATATGCCATTAACTCGCACAAGAACGCATTCAGGTCGAGTAGCTTCCAATTAAAAACCAGTCGGTCGTCTGTGCCAAACTTACCTTAGACACCAAATTGTTGAGTCAGAACCAATTGGGTTAGCCTACAATCCAGACTCTAACCTCTGAGCCTAATTAGGTCTTGCTTGATCGTGACTCGATCTTGACCCAGACTTAATCCTATTAGGCTGGTCAATTTAAGCATTGTTGATCCCATCTAACCAACTCTTGATTCGGTTTGATCAACCGCTTAGACCTAATTGAGCTACCCAAGCCCGAACCCAGTATTATGAATATGTCTTAGATCTGAAATTCTCAATTTTAGACCTAATTAATATTCCATAAACTTAATTCTTAATTAAGTTGGGTTCATAAACAAAATATGCACAATAAATCCTAGGGTTTCAGGATCTAGGGTTTTGCAGAAAGTAAGTTTTGGGTTTCTGATTAAGGACGAACACGCAGCACCCCTACACGTCATAAGAACACCCCATCGAATGGGAAGAGAGGGCCTTTAAACCCTTCTTCGTTCTTATGACCGGACGGCCAAGAGGAACGCCTTAATCAGGAACATGTCAATACTACAAAACAGTTATAGATCTATATCATATATCTCATATACAAATTTAGATCTAATCATGGCATATTTTGCATACATCTCATGTATCAAATCATGCATGTTTTCAGATCTAAATTATCTCATAATAATCTAAAAAATTAGATTTAAATTGATCTAATCAAAATAAATTCTAATCTAGACAATTATGTAGAACTATTCTACAACTAGTCTAGACATGCATCAATCATATCTCATATGATATTTAAAATTAAATAATTTTTATTTGCTATTTTATCAGATGTTATTATAACACTTATAATATCAGAAAATAGTAAATAAGAAGATCTAAAATATGATTTAATCAGATTAAATCAAAGACATGCAAAACTATTCTATAGAACTATTCTATTCTAGAACTAGTCATGCATATCTTCATGTTCTTAGATCCAAATCATTTAATTTTAATTTTTTCTGATTTCAGATCTGATCACATCTCATGTGACATCTGAAATCACTTTATTTTTAATTAAAATAAAATTAAAATCAGATCTAAACAATTTTAGAACCATGGCTCTGATACCAGTTGAAGGGAAATCCTGATTTCCCGGTCCAGGTTCGTTCCAGATCTGATTAGATCAAGAGATATATTTCAAAAATTTTTCTCTTGATCTCAATCAGATCTTGATATATTTTCAGATCTGATTCTTATTATTTTAATAAATAAAATAAAATAAGATAAATTAAATCAAATTTAATTTACCTGATTTGGGTAATCCTATTACCCTGTAGATGATCCTGATTGCAGCGGAAGGTTCTGGATCTTAGCCACGCAAGCGCCTGGCCTCTACCGGTATCCACTCGGGTTGGATCTGGAGATCCTCTTCTTCTCTATCACACCTCCAAAAATCAGATCTGGATCTGATCTGGAGGATCTTCAAAACTCTTTTGAAGATCTGCAGTCGTCCTTTTGCAGCAGCGCAGCCTTCTTGCTTTTGATCGCCTTTCCTTGATCTGAATCGCACCAACCTAAAGTCCAAAACACTTTTGGACGTGGAGAGCAAGGGGAGAAGAGACTATGGCATGGAGAAGGAGGGGAGAGGCAGCCTTGGGGCGTGATCTCAATTAGCATTGGAATTAGGGTTGGGCGCAGGGTCTTATTTATAGACCTCTTGTGATCCAACTCCTCTTCCTCTCAACCAATCACAACCCTTTGTGAAATCAGATCTAAATCTGATTGGTTGGAATAGAGACCCCTGGATTCCTCCTTAGAGGGCGCCTAAGACCAGTCAAACTGGATTCTTAGTAGAACTCTAATTGGAATCCAAAAGGGAGGTGGAGTCCTTGTCCAACAAGGACTCCTAGGCGCCTCCTACTTGGGCTCACGCCACCCTTGGCGTGCGCCCTTCTCCTTGCCAGGTTCTGGCAGGGGGACAGGCCCCCACCAGCTCTCCAATAGGTGCATGACATGTGGTCAAAAGTCAAAGGGTCAATGGTCAACGTTTGACCAGTCAAAGGTAGACTTTTGACCAAAGTCAAAGAACAAGAAATGGCAGGTGACCAAAAATGGCAGGTAATGTCTTACAAATAAGACAACCTTATTCTGACTTGGACAACCTCCAGTCAGACCATATGAAGGCCTCTGATTGAGCACAAACTCCTTTGGCTCAGTCAGGACAACTTATTTATGATAGTAAAAGAAGAACGTTAGGTTCAATCGAGTGCTAGCACGATTTCCTTGAACCTAATTGAATCTCATTCAGATCAATTGAACTAGATCAGTTCAATTGATGATCACCAGATTCAAACCCTTGTTTGTGTGACCCAGTTAGGTTCAGTTCTGTATGGTAATGGGATATGTCATGATCTCTATCATAGACATCATCGAAACTCCTTTCGATGGATCAGAACTCTTCTGATTCGAACAGCTAGAATGATCGATCATCTAAATCATTCTAATTGCTCCCAAAATCCACCAGTGACACCTAGCAGTATATGGTGGCAACCCATCAGAGCTGAATGCGAACCTCTTGGTGCAGCTACCTGTGTGATTAAGTTCTTCTATCTTGAGCCCCGATCAGATTAGGGTTAAGGTGAACTCGTCAAACCCTAGTCTCTGTCATATGATGTAATCATTCGATTCGAGTCCAATGTGAAAATCTAAATAGAAACTCTTTCTATTATTTCACTCTGCCATGGCCATGGGCTTCTGGACTTGATTCTCATGATCATCATAGGGCTGCTCCTCTACCACCGAGGTAGATAGATTCCCATCTTGATGCAATCCAGTTCCTACAATGAACATGCTATAGCCAACATACACCTCAGGGTTCCATATGGCTAGGAGACCGAGTAATGGTGTAGTCAAACTATAACACCCTCAAGGTGAACTGCCGATGCATCTCAGGTCAAAGAACCAGACACACTACTGCAGCATCGAGTCAGTCATTGACGAGAAGGTAGACTTCCTAATGACTACTCGAGGTGGTCACGCTCAGTGCCCTCGTTCTCTAACGAGTACCTGTACTCTCGCTCCGGTGTCTCCACACCGTAGACTCAAGACTCATCTACTAAAGAGAAGCGATTCGTACACCAACCTTCCGGATCAATCACCATCCTCGTGATGATCCTATGGTCGGGAGCTGTTTATGAGTTAATAATGATTATTCATGTCTTAAATTTTCAACTCTTGAAAATATGAATTATCATTACCATTAACTCAAAGGATGTATCACAGACACTAAATACACAGGTGTGATAGAAAATAACCCATTTTATTGATTATAGTCAAAATTATAATTTTGCCCCTAGAAGTGTATTACAAGTGTCAGCCAATTCTGGCTTCTAGGGCACATATATCTAACACTTCCTACCCTTGTACTAAAAATATTGATCAGCATAGGATAAATACTTTTATGTTTCTCTCTGATCATCTGGCTTTATAATTCTTTGAACCACCAAATACATCATGCATAGCTCTCTTTCAGACACAAAGTCATGTCTAACTAATTTCGGAATAAAAATTCCACTGATGATATGATGAAGAACTCTCATTTTCACTGATAGTGTGGGTGCCAGTACATCTCCTATAATATCATCCCTACCTATAATCAATCTCAAATCCCTCTTTTTGTCAGATAATTTATCAAGCACAAAATCTTCTTTTATGATACCAAAAATTTGAGCCAAACTCTCCTCAGTCACTTCAATTTGTATACCTTTGACTGTACTTACAATTTCAGAAAATCTTCTTTTAAGATTTTCATAGAACTCTCTAACCAACTTAGGGTACATGAGGATATCCATTATACAAAAATTTCTCCACCCCATCCTACCAATCCAAGTCCTAATAGAAAAATTATAACTTTCAAAGAAGTCAAAATCAATTCTCCTCCCCATTTCAATGGCTCTAGTGACCATCCTACTGACAGGTGAAGGTGGTGGAGGAGGTGAGTTCGATATACCATGATCCTGTTGAGGTTCTTCCTGAAAGGGTTCTTCGAAGGATTGAGAAACCTCATATGGTTGGGATGTCACCCATTCCATTCGATCTTTCCTTCTCCTCTCCCATCTTCGACTTCACAGGTATTACAAACTTTTCGCACTCCACGCCTTTCTCCAACCATTTTACCTAAATTCGATTCCTAACTTTATTAATCGAAGGGAAGAGGTAGTAGGGAAGCAAGCAGACACTGTTAGATTGAGTTTGAAAGGATGAGAGGCCCTCTGCTCGTCGAGACGAAGAATCTCTAGGGCATCACGAACGGTCATGGGTCCGTTTTAATCGTCTGTGGCCCCGACCCTCAAGTCGACTCGTGATTTTGAACTAGTTTGCGTGAGTCGACTCGAGCAATAGTTCTGAAACTTCTAGAGTTTCAGAGGAGATTTGATATTCAGATAATATTTAGTTATTTTCTAAATATTGATCATTAATTTTATACATAAGATTTTAATTCTTTTGTGTTTAAGTTGATTTACTTGGAGATTTGGAGAATGAAATTTAATCAAGTTGGTAGCATAGTCCTAAGTCTCTTCTAATAACACTAAATTTTTCTTCACTCAGGGGTTTTGTGAATATGTTAGCTAATTGTTTATCAGTACTAATAAATTTAAGCACCACATCACTATTTTATACATGATCTCTTATGAAGTGTGTCTTATCTCAATGTGTTTGGATCTTGAGTGTTGAATTGGATTCTTGGTTAAATTAATTGCACTTATGTTGTCACATCTTATGGGTATCTTATTAAATTTAAATTCAAAATCTTCTAATTATTATTTAATCCAAAGAATTTGTGCACAACAACTCCCAGTAGCTATATATTCGGCATCGACCATTGAGAGTGCTACTGAGTTTTATTTTTTACTAAATCAAAAATTTAAATTTACTCCTATGAATGGATATGAGCCATTAGTACTTTTTTTATCAAATTTGCACCCAACAAAATCAATATTAAAGTAACCAATTAATTCAAATTAAGATGCTCTATCATACCATAGTCCTACATTAAGTGTTCCAGATAAGTATCTAAAGATTCTTTTGACAGCAAATAAATATGATTCTCTAAGATCTGATTGATTCTTAGCACACATACAAACACTGAATACTATATAAGATCTACTTGTAGTAAAATAAAGAAGTGAGTCTATCATACCTCTATATAATTTTAAGTCTATTTTCTTAACTTTCTCATCCTTATCAAGTTTGCAGAATGTACTCATTGGTGTGCCAATTGATCTTGAACTCTCCATCCCAAACTTCTTGAGTATTTTTTTATATATTTTGTTTGGTTGATGGAGATCTTCTCTTCATTTTGCTTGGTTTGGAGTTCAAGAAAGAAGTTTAACTCTCTCATCATGCTCATCTCGAACTCACCTTACATTAGCTTAGCAAATTCTTGACAAAGGATTTCATTAGTGGCACCAAAAATAATATCATCCACATAGATTTGTACAACTAATATATTCTCATCTTTTCTTTTTAAGAACAAGATTTTATCAATATTTTCTCTAGTAAATTTATTATCTAGTAAGAATTTACTTAATCCTTCATACTAAGCACGTGGGGCTTGTTTTAGACCATATAGGGCTTTATGTAATTTGAATACATGATTTGAAAGTACATGATTTTCAAATCCATATGATTGTTCAATATATACTTCTTTTGCTATATAACCATTAAGAAATATATTTTTTATATCCATTTAGTATAATTTGAAGTTCATAAAATATGTAAAAGCAAACAATAGTCTAATGGCTTCTAATCTAGCTACAGGGGCAAAGATTTCATCAAAATTAATGCCTTCTTTCTGATTATATTCTTTTGTTACTAATCTAGCCTTATTTCTTATAATGATTCTATGTTCATCCAATTTGTTTCTATATATCCATTTAGTTTCAATTATTGGATGGTCATTTGATCTATCGACTAGGGTCCACACTTTATTTCTTTCAAATTGATTTAATTCTTCTTGCATGGCATCTATCCAATATAGATCATTTTCAGCTTCTTCTATTGATTTAGGTTCAATTTATAAAATAAAAGCTATATAATTATTTATATTTCTAAGATAAGATCGTGCTCTTACCTCTTGTGATGGATCATTGATTATAAAATCTTTAGGATGTCCATGTGCATACCTCCATTCTTTTGGCAGCTCCTCTCTTGGACTGTGAGAGGACTCTTCATTCTTCTCTTCTTCATTATTTTGAGGTGGAGCATCCTTGAGTGTTAGATTATCCATCTTGTCATGAAGATTTTTTGCATCCTCATCTAGAGCATCTTCTTTTCTAATAGATTTATCGTTATATTCATCAAAGATAATATGAATTGATTCTTCAACAGTGAGAGTTCTTTTGTTGAAGACTCTATATGCCTTGCTTGATGAGGAGTATCCTAAGAAGATACCCTCATTGGACTTGGCATCAAATTTTTTTAAGTTATTTTTTTCATTGTTAAGTATGAAGTATTTGCAACCAAATATATGAAAATAGTTGATATTTAATTTTCTATCTTTTCAAAGTTCATATGAAATTTTCTTTAAAATAGGTCTTATTAGAACACAGTTTAATGTGTAACATGCAGTATTTATTGCTTCAGTCTAAAAATATCTAGGTAAATTACTTTCACATAACATAGTTCGTGCTATTTCTTCTAGTGTTTGATTTTTTTTTCTACTACTCCATTTTATTATGGGATTCTAGGTGCTGAAAAATTATGATTAATTCTCTTTTCATTACAAAAGTTCTCAAAATACTGATTTTTAAATTCTATACCATGATCACTACGTATGCAAACTATTGATGTGTTCTTTTTATTCAAAATCTTTCGATAAAATTTAGAAAATGCATTGAAGGCTTCATCTTTTTGTACTAAAAATATTATCCAAATGAATCTTGAAAAATCATCTACAATTACAAGACCATACTTTTTACCTCCTAGACCAGTGGTCCTTGTGGATCCAAACAAATCAATGTGTAGCAATTCTAAAGGTCTAGAGACTGAAATCATTCCTTTTGGTTTGAAGGAATTCCTAGTTTGATTTCCAAATTGACATGCATCATAAATTCGATTCTTTTCAAAACTTAGCTTTGGTAATCCTCTTACAAGATCTTTCTTAATTAATTTTGAGAGTAAGTCCATACTAACATGACCTAATCTACGATGCCACAACCAACTAGTTTCATTGATCTTGGCATCCATTGCCACTAGATATTGACCATTCTTCATGTGTAGATCATTAAGATCTATCATGTAGATATTGTTATGTCTATGTCCTATAAACATGATACTATTGTCATTTAAATTAGAAATAATACATAATAAAGATTCAAAAGTTACTTTGAATCTCTTATCACAAAATTGACTAATGCTAAGAAAATTATAGTTCAACTCATCAACTAGCAATACATTTTGAATAGAAGTAGAAGGAGTGATATGAATGTTATCGATGCCAATGATACGTTCCTTTTCATTGTCATCAAATATAACTACTCCTCCTTCTTTTAGCTCAAAAATGATAAATTGAAATTTATCATCCATCATGTGCCTTGAACAACCACTATCAAGATACTAAAGTCTTTTCTTATCTCGGACTGCAAGACACTTCTACACAAGAAAATCAAGTTGAGTTTTTAGGTACCCAAGTCATTTTGGGTCCATTGGGGTTAGTGCTCATGGTTTTGAAATCCAAACTATTTTAACTATTTTTTTATTTAATTTTTTGAAATCACATACATAAGACTTGTGACCCATTTTGCCATAACAAAAATATGAGATATTTGAGGTAGAGTTTGATGAGGCTTTAACAAATAGATTTTTGAATAATTTTTATTTCTTATAAGGTTTAAATTCTAATCCAGCCTTATTAAAAATAGCTCTTTGCTCATTTAGTAGCATATTTAATTTTTCAAAACTATAGATAAATTTTTCTATAAATGATTTAATTTTTGCTAGTTCATCATTCAATTTCTGATTTTCATTAGTAAGCAAATTCAATTTTTCAAAAAATATTTTTTTTCATGAGTAAGTTCTGAATTTAACTTTCTCAAGTCTTTATTTTTCAAAGTTACTTTCCTATATTCAGCCATAAGTTCAGAAAAAACCTCTTATAACTCATCAAAGTAAAATCTAATAAATTTTCAGCATTTACCTCCTTATGATGTACCATCAGGCAAAGGTTGGCTTCTTCTTGTGATTCTTCCTCAGAGCTAGAGTCCTCACTATCACTCCAAGTGGCCATCATTGCCTTCTTCTTGAGCTTTTTGGATGATTTCTTGAGAAGAGGGTAGGCCATCCTAAAGTGGTCGGATTTCTTGTACTCGAAGTAAATTGGTAGCTCCTTCTCTTTCTTCTTACTTAGTTTACCTTTGAAGGTCTTCTTTTTGAATTCTTACTTTTTCTTTCTTATAAACCTCTTAAACTTTCTTGCAACCATGGCCAAGTCTTCTTCTTCCTCCTCTTCATTGGATTCCTCACTCTCATCATTCTTAGGAGTGGTTGTCTTAAAAGCTATGGTCATTTTCTTCTTGGTTTTCTCCTCCATGTTTTGCCTCATATTCAATTCATGAGTCATTAAGGACCCTCTTGTTAAGGTCTTTAGCTTCTTAGATGGTGGTAACCTTTGCTTCCCAAGTTTTCGAATGTAATCTAAAAATTTTACGAACAAGCTCACTGTTAGTGTAAGATTTATCCAAGCTTTTCAAACCATTGATAATATCGATAAATCTAGTAAACATTTTAGAAATAGACTCATTTGACACCATTTTAAATAATTCATATCGATGGACAAGCATATTTATTTTAGACTTCTTTACTTGATTGGTACCCTCATGGGTAATCTCTAGCCTATCCCAAATCTCCTTGGCCGAAGCACAAGTAGAAATTCTATTGAATTTATTGGGGTCTAATGCACAATATAGGATATTCATGATCTTAGCATTTAATTCTATCATTTTCATATCATGCTCATCCCAATCCTCTTTCGATTTGGAAACATCATTACCCTTCATTTTGATTGTGAAAGTGTGTGGGCCTTTGATTATCATTCTCTAAAGTCGATAATCAAGTGTTTGAATGTAAATGCACATGCATGCTTTTCAATAAGTATAATTTGTTCCATTGAACAAGGGTGGGCGGTTGATCGATTGTCCTTCGGTAAGAGATACACTCATATAGGTTGCTATTTGATCTTAACTCTTGATTGTTAAATTAAATGAAGTGAGTACCAAGCTCTGATACCACTTGTAGCCCAGCAAGACAACCCAAGAGGGGGGGTGAATTGGATTTTTCAAAACTTAAAGCTAGTTGAGTGTTGTTTTTAAAAATAAATGATGTGATGGTGTGTGCTTTAGTTCTAAATATATAGAAATGTAGAAATATAAATGGAATGAAGTAAATAAAGCAATCATAAATACTAAAAAATTTATAGTGGTTCGATGCCTCTTGCATCTACGTCCACTCCCTAAGGCCCACTTAAAAATTTTACTATAATCTCTTCAAGATTATAGTCGGATAGTTTTTCAAGGCTCACTATCCAAAATCTAGTGGATTTTTACACCGGCTCACCAACCACAACCAAATCTTGAGCCAACCCTTGGCTTACAATCCAATTTTCAGGCTTGGATAAACCTTTCCCTTAGCTTCAAAATTCTATTGAAGCTAAGTTACAAGAAAGAGAAAAGTTGAACAACAAAAATGAATAAAAAGCTCCTTTGATGAGCAAATAAGTCGATGAAGTTTTTTTTTTGGAATCTTCTTTGTTGAAGACTTTTGAGCTTTTCTCTTGATTTGATTTTTCTTAAAGATGGGAGTTGAATGCTCTTTATTTAATTCTTTTTGGACTTTTTCTTTAACTTTTTATTTCTCTCAATGAATGAATAGTCATGTCTCTTCTTCCAAATATTTTATAGATGATTTTTCACATTTGATGGGTTGGAGAATCCCATTTGACCGTTGGAGAAGAAAAATGATCGTTTGAACCCAATCTGTACAGTTCTAGATAGTTTGCAGAAACTAGCCATTGGAGCTCGAGTCAAACCTCGAGTCAACTCGAGCCTCAACTTGAGATCTTTTACTCTGCTCGTTCCTCTACTTGAGACTTTTTACTCTACTCGATCCTCAGCTCGTAGACCTCGAGTCGACTCAAGCCTTCGCTCGAGACCGTACCGAACTTTGCTTCAAAATTATCATCTTCTGTATTTCTCTTGAGATTTTGACTTGAGAACCTTGAGTCGACTTGAGCCTCTGCTCGAGACCTTGCCCCAAAATCATCATTCTCTGGATTTTCATTGAGACTTCAACTCAAAAAACTCGAGTCAACTTGAGCCTCTGCTCAAGACTATTCCTTTTGAAACTTCTGCGTGCCAATCTACGTATCAGCTCGAGCTAAACAATAAGTCAAACCATGAGTCGACTCGTGGGCTTCTTAAGCTAAAAAATTTTAGTTCCCCCAAAGGTTTTCCTCTTCAATTCTTGTTTGGGGATGTCTTTGCAAATCTTGTTTCAGGTGTAATTTATGCTTCAAAAGCCTCCAAATCTTCTCTATCAATTTTCAATTTTATTTATATGAAAGTTTTATTTGGTACTTTAAAATTAATGCATCCTAAAACATGATCTCAACAACTTCATTAGTTCAAATATATACTCAAATATTTTATTACTCATCAAAATCAATCCTCGGAGTCAACAACCCTGATCTTTAGCATGGATATGGAGAGACCTTTTATTCTCTAAGGACAGCATACCATAGATCATCACCTAGATCTATGCTGGGATGCCTCCCTCCTTGGGCTTGAAGGAGGCGCCCCCCCTCTTTCTAGGACTTCTTCAAGAACCTAGGGCAATAATACTAGAGAGAAGAGAGATTGAGGAAGAAAAGATCTATATTAATTGCTCTCATTAAAACCTTAATATAATCTATGTATTTATACATAGCCATTAAGCCAGACCAAAAACTTTTCTGGCTAATCGAATACATAAAAGCACTGACCGAGCTCATGTACACCCATGTCTCCCATGCTCTCATCTCCTGGATCTAAACCTGACCCATACATAAGTTATTCCCCTTAAGACCTCTCAAACCAGGTCTTAAGGAACCTATGATGTTCTCTATGGGCAGCAAACCACCGATCCTCCACCTGGATATGTAATGGGGTGCCTCCCTCCTTGGGCTTGAGGGAGATGCCCCTCTTCTCTAGGTCTTCTTTAAGAACTCTAGGGTGGCAACTCTAGAGAGAAGAGAAGAAGAGAGTTGAGGAAGAAAAGGTCTGTATTGATTTCAACCTTAAAAATCCTAATACAATCTATGTATTTATACATAGCCATTAGGCTTGACCAAAAAACTCCTCGGCTAACCCAATACATGAAAGCACTTATCGAGCCCATGTACACCCATGTCTTCTATACTCTCATCCTCTGGATCTAGATCCAACCTATACATGAATTAGCCACCTTAAGACCTCTCAAAGCAGGCCTTAAGACTCCTAGGATCAACCTAGACCCTAGCCCAAAACAGACCCTCGCGTAACTCTGCTCGTGCACTGAGCCAGCTCAGTCTTAGAACTGAGCTGGCTAAGTTCCACTGGGTCAGCTCAATCTAAAACTGAGTCAGCTAAGTCCTATGCCATGCCAGCAGTCCTGAACGTGCAGCTCTCTATTTTTTCTATGCACAGAGACTTAATCGATCCAATTTTGGACTGAGCCAGCTAACCTATAGAAAATCTTCTTTCTGTAGTCTTGATTTTTCGGCTTTGGTTCCTTGCTTCATCTTGTATCTTAGATCTTCGAAGCACCAACCAAGCCCCTGAAATCTTCGGAGCCAACCCCCTGGCTCCTTTCGTGGCCTTTCAAAGCTTGGAAGCACCATAAATCCTCATAATCTCTATCTTGATGCTTCCAAGCCTTAACAAACCTCTCGACAATGATCTCCAGCATGATCATACTGTCCCTGCACACTCGACAGCACCTGTGCAAACATCGCCTTCAATAATTTTCTTCAGCTGTTGTGCATCCTTGAGGCCTTTGGGATGACCGCCTTTTTCGCTGAAGACCTATGCTTGCTTCTTGGCACCATCCTAAAATTGTAGGATCCTTCTGCTTAGCAGCTGCATCACTTTCTCTAAACTTTTTTGGAGAACCTAAAGCATTTCTGCACCAACACATGCTGTACCACCTGATACGATCTTCTTAGAGCTACGCCTGTCCACTTGCACATACCGCTTCACCTGAAACTGTGCATCACCGGCACTCTAAACTCATGCCAATTTTTTTCTCCACTTGTGAAGCCACCACTGTGAAGCTCCACCTATATCCAAAGTCTAGCTAATGCCATAGAAGTCGACTCTATCATCGAGTCCCTCGAGGCCAACCACTCAACGCTGCACTACTAAGCCTGCCGCTACACCTCAAACACCATCGCTGCCCCTTCGAACCCTCCGTGCTTCACAGCCCTCTTCGAAGCCATCTTGGATACCTCCGCAATCCACAGGCACCTTCAAAACTAAAGAGCTCATCCAACTCTTCTGAAACCAGCGAGTAAATCCTTAAGAATTCCACCCTAATCCTTCTCTTCTGCCCCTACACCAGCCATCGCTTCAGTTGCACTCAGAGAACCATCCTCCACCTGAACCGTGAGTCTCCCTAATGCTCTTACAGAAGATATCTGATCCATGATACTCTCGACTGCTAGAGACCTCCTGGCGCTCCCTAAGACCCCCTGGCTCTCCCTGAGGCCTGTATCCAATCTTCCTAAGATGTCATTGACACTCTCTACTGAGATACACTCCTCGACTGCTGCACCATCGAGCCTCTCTCAGCCCCGTGCCTTCAGGGTAGTGCTCCTGTCGCACTCCAGCGCTCCCTAACTCGTCTCTATGCCACTCTACAGCTGTCCAGCCCTAACCTATTGAACCTTCATGAATCATCCATCTTCATCACTTCCAAAGCTTCGCAAATTCATGCTCTGATTGAATCGCTGAATACATCTTCGACTACTTTCCCATCTTTTGGACAGTGAAGGACGTATAGTCGTTTTTTCAGTCTTTCTTCGATCATTATCTCTTGAGAAACCTCTCTTCAACAGCCCTACACTGCCCATCTTTCTAGAGAACCCTGATGCTCTCTGCTGAGATACCTTCCTCGATTGCTGCATCATCGAGCCTCTCTTAGTCCTGCATCTTCAGAGAAATGCTACTGTAGCACTTCAGCTCTCTCTACCTATCACATAACCATCATACATTCCAGCCTTTCCACCAAAATTGATCAGCAAATCATTTACCTGATCCTTCCACCTCAAAAAAATTTCTTTTCGTTAATCCTCTCAACCACCACCTTCAACTCGCTGCTCCTAGTTGGCCAAACCACAACAACAATAAGATAGATTTAAGACAAATCATGGAATCCTTGTGCAATTTTTTGATTTTATCTTGTATGACTTTTTCTTTCCTTCCATGCACCATCAGATTCTGAAACCTAGCTCTGATACCATATTATCGTCCACAACATCCAGGCATCACCTAGCTCTGATACCAAATTATAGACCCATGATATCGCTTGAACGTCAATCATCCTTGACATCACAAGCATCGATATCATGTTGCGGAAGCTCCTGATCTTTAGCATGGACCTAAAGAAACCTATGACATTCTCTATGGGTAGCAAACCACCGATCCTCTATCTAGATCTATGATGGGGCGCCTCCCTCCTAAGGCTTGAGGGAGATGCCCCTCTTCTCTAAAGCTTCTTCAAGAACCCTAGGGCGGCAACTCTAAAGAGAAGAGAAGAAGAGAGTTGAGGGAGAAAATGTCTGTATTGATTTCAACCTTAAAAATCTTAATACAATCTATGTATTTATACATAGCCATTAGTCCCGACAAAAAAACTTTCCGACTAACCCAATACATGAAAGCACTCACCGAGCCCATGTACACCCATGTCTCCCATGCTCTCATCTTCTGGATCTAGATCCGATCCATACATGAATTAGCCACCTTAAGACCTCTCAAACTAGGTCTTAAGACCCCTAGGATTAACCCAAATCCTAGCCCAAAATAGACCCTCACGTAATTCTACCCATGCACTGAGCTAGCTCAATCTCAGAATTGAACCGACTAAGTTCCACTGGGTCGGCTCAGTAATTGGCCCAATCTGAAACTGAGCCAGCCTAGTCCTATGCCGTGCCAATAGTCCTGAACGTGCAGCTCTCTATTTTGCCTATGCATAGAGACTTAGCCGATCCAGTTTTGAATTGAGTCAGCTAATCTGTAGAAAATCTTCTTTTTGTAGTCTTGATTTTCTAATTTTGATTTATTGCTTCATCTTGTATCCTAGGTCTTTGAAGTACCAACCAAGCTCCTAGAATCTCCGAAGCCAACCCCCTGACTTCTCCCATGGCCTCCCAAGACTTAGGAGCACCATAAATTCTCACACGGGCAAACTGAATGGCTGAAGATTCGAGGAGGTAGGAGGCGGTCGAGGGCTCTGAGATGGAGGCAGGAGGTGGCTGGAAGGAGGCGGCCAAGGAAAGAGAGGGCCAGGGGAGGCAGTCGGGGCAAGAGAGGGCTAGGAGAAGGTGGCTCGGGGAGGTAGGCTATATGCAACCTGGGGGATCGAGATGGCTAGGGGCTCGAGGAGGTGAGAGGTGGCAAGAGGCTCGAAAAGATGGATCGGGTGCAGTTGGAGGTAGGCCACCGACCAGGGAAGAGAGGGAGTGGTGAGGGGATCGAAGGATGGGAGAGAGGGCAGTGGCGGTGGGGGATAAAAGTAGTGGAGGGCATGGGGGGTGATGGAAAAATGAGGATGCGATAGGCAATGGGGTGAGAGAAAAAGAGTGGATGGTGGGTGATGAAGTGGAGGAAAATGAGGGCGCACAGCACGATGGACGAAATCAAGGTGGAAAGATTATTAGCAATGGTAGATTCCATCGCTAATAATCATTTACCATCGTTAATATACAAAAATTATTAGCGATGGTAGATTCCATCGATAATAGTCTTTTTATTGCTAATAAGTATATAATAAAAATAATATTTTTATATTATTAGCGACGGTACTCATGCCGTTGCTAAAATCGTTACTAATATAATTTTTTTTATTAATTTTTTTATCCTCCTAAGTCATTTTTTGAATGGTCAAAAATTAATATTTAATTTTATTAAATTTTTTAGATTTAATTAATTTATGAATCAAATCCTAATTGATTTAAATTAGATTTAATTTAATTAGACTTTACTTAATTTGATGCTAATTGAATTTTAATATTTTGAGTAAAACTTGGATTTAAAGTCTAATTAAATTAGATTTGACATGATTTTGAATTAGATTTGAATCAAACTTAAAATAAAAATTATTTTTTTATAATTGATTTAAATCACATTAAATTTAATTAGACTTAACTTAATTTGAATATAATTGGATTTTACAATCTAATTAAGACTTGGATTCAAAGTCTAATTGAATTAGGTTAAACAGGATATTTCAAATTAGATTCGAATTGAGTTTCAATTGTATTTGGAATTAAGCTTGACTTAATATGAAGATAATTGGGTTTTACCATTCATCTAAGGCTTTAATTTTAAAGTCTAATTGAATTAGGATTGATAGATTTTCTAATTAGATTCGAATTGGGTTCAAATTGGATTTAAATTGAGCTCAAGTTAAAAATTATTTTCTCCTAATTAATTTAAATTAACTTTAATTTGATTAATTTTAACTTAATTTAAGATCAATTAGGCATTATAATTTATGTAAGATTTGGATTTGAAGCCTAATTAAATTAAGTTTGATAGGATTTTGAATTAGATTCGAATCTAGTTTAAATTTGATCTGAATTAAATTTAAATTAAAAATTATTTTTTTCTAATTAATTTAAATTAGATTAAATTTAATTAGACTTGACTTAATTCAAAGGTAATTAAATTTTACTATCTAAGTAGGACTTGAATTAAAAGTCTAATTGAATTAGGATTGATAGAATTTTGAATTAGATTTGAATTGAATCTAAATTAAAAATTAATTTTTTTAATTAATTTAAATTAGATTTAATTTAATTAATCTTAATTTAATTTAAATTTAATTAAATTTTATAATCTAAGTAGGATTTGGATTCAAAGTCTAATTTAATTAGGTTTGGCAGAATTTTGAATTAGATTCGAATTGAATCCAAATTGAAAATCAATTTCTCCTAATTGATTTAAATTAGATTTAATTTAATTAATCTTGATCTAATTTAAAGTTAATTAAATTTTATAATCTAAGTAGAATTTGAATTCAAAGTCTAATTTAATTAGATTTGGTAGAATTTTGAATTTGATTCGAATCAGATTCAAATCGAGTTTGAATTATTATGGTCTAGATTATTGGCAATGGCAAACATCCCATTGCTAATTCCATCACTAATTCTAATTTTATTAGCGATGGCTAGTCGTCCATCGCTAATTGTGTTGCCAATAAAATTTTAAAATAATCTTTTCTTCTCAAGCTATTTTTTTAACAAAATTATTAGCGATGATAATTTCTTAGTTGGTAATATTCAAAATCACCATTGCTAATGCATATTTTATATTTAAATATTATAAAATTATTTAAAAATTTTAAATAATTTTAGCGGTGGCTTGCACTGTCACTAACATCATATTATTAGCGACGGTCAGTTCTTTATCGCTAATAATCAAAATATGCCATTGCTAATATTTTTATTATTTTTAAATATTTTAAATAAATTTTTAGACTTTTAGAGACAGCATTCACCGTCGCTAATATTATTATTGTCATTGTCAATACTATTACCAATTGCAAATGTTTTAGTCGATGTTGTAGTTGAAAAAAATTATTTTTAGCGATAAATCATTTTACCATCGCTAATACTGTCACTAATATTTATTTTTTTATAGTGATTAAAGATGGCACAACTAGTCTTGTACCTCTTAACATCATCTAGAGTGCCAAAAGATTCTTGCAACACTTGTAACATGTCCTCAGGCTTAGCATCCTTAAACTTGCTACTGAATTCGTTACTCTTATCCACCTGCATGATGCAACAAATAGTGATGCAATTGTTGAGCAACTTCTAATAAATATTTTTGACCGTACCATGCATGTTCAGTGCGGGCTCCTCAGGTGTTGGATCCATTATCACATAAAGGATCCACTTGTGCTCCAAGACAATCTTGAGCTTTTGATACCAACAATCGAAATTGGATCTCGATAACTTTTCATTATCTAATAATGATCTTAGAGATAAAAAATTGGCCATATCTAAAAGAAAAAACAAGAATCTTATTAGTATATAAATCATTTAATCCTAAAGATATAGACTTTAGTCTAAAAATTCTTTCACTATTTTATCCGAATTGATAGCCTCTATTTCTAATTTGAGAAATTATATTAATTTCTTAGTAGATACTAGAATCCACACTAATTACACATAAGCTCGACTTTGGCAGGTCCATCCATGTGCATTAGTAGGTAGGTTCTCAACTAATTATTTCTCCAAACAACTTCTAGTAATTAATTTTGCCCCAGAAGCCTTTTCAGTTGGCTTTAGTCTTCTCTGCAATATTTGGTTAGGTCTAACTATTAACATGACTAACTAAGAGCATCTAATAAATAAATGATTAGGCCCAACTTTGGTCGGCCAACCTAACGATCCATCAGAGAGAGCAACCAAGTTATCATATTATGAATGATAATTCCAATAGTAGATGAGCACCAAGTCTTTGGACCTCCAGTAATCATCAAATTAATAAACTCATCATCACCTAACTTAATAAAAGGCTATGATCTTATTATCTCCATAATAATTTTATTTTATGAACCTAATAATTTAGAGGATTTATTATGAGTTTAGAGAAGAAGAAAGAAGATCAACCATAGTCAACAATCCTCTCACTAACTTTATTAAGTCATAAAGAGGACTTGTGACTAAACCGATTGATAGACATCTAGATCAGTCACACTTATCAATCTTAGTGACATTGGTCAGCTCGACTTGATTAAGTGATCTAATCAAAACACAATCTACCAGGATGGCCAGGTAAGTGAGATTAGTGGGAGAGATATGCCATTAACTCAATAAAGACTTATCAGTGCGAGTAGCTCTCAATTAAAAATTACTGATCTAGACTACCAAACTTACCTTAGACATCATCCGATTAATTAGCTTTGATTTGATCCACCTAATAATTTGGGCTCGGCCATAGAGCCACAATCAAGATTCATTTGGTAGAAACATGGATTTAACCAATTACAACTATTGAGAATTGATCAAGAGAAGAATTGGCCTAATCTAAATTAACAATTAATAAGATTTAATCAATTACTTAATCCATCATCTATATGATTTCTATTCCTAGGTCTAACCTAGTTAATAGATCCTGATTAAAGCTAATCTCATGAATCCAAAGTTTATGAACATGGTCTTTAAATCTTTGATTCTTCAATCTAGATCTCTTGATTTCATAGCTTAATTCTCAATTAAGTTTATAAATATTAAAATAATTTTAATTTATAAAATAATTTTACATAAATTTTATGCAAAAATATTCTGCTCTATAATTGGGATCAACCCCTTCCTGATAGGAGTCGACTCCATCAATCCATAGGTCGACCTCTATGATGAAACAGAGAATAGAAAATTTTCATCTATAGTAAATGGGTTGACTTCAATAGAAAAGAGGTCAACCCCCAGGGACTGGGATCAACTCATATAGGTAAAAGGGTCGAACCCTGCAGGCATGCCAGCAACTATTGCCAAGTTTCAGACTTTCTAATTTTTGCATAAAACTCAATAAAATTAATCATAAATTAATTTTAGATCTCATCTAAACATATTTATAATTCAAAATTTTATTCTTAATGATTAGATTCTTTTTTTCATGCAACTTTTATATTAAATACGAACAATCCTAGGATTTCATAAATCTAGGATTTTGTAGAAAAGTAAGTTTTGATCCTTTCACATTTCTTCTTCATGAAAAATCATAGTGGCATACCTACACACCATAAGAGATCCCTATCGAATAGGAAGAGAGGGCCTATAAACCCTTCTATCTCTTATGACTGAACAGCTTGGTGATTTACTCAATCTCAATACTAAGTTATAAGGAAATAAACTAATCTAATCATGTTCAAATCTAAATAAAAAATTTTAGATCTCATCTACATCAGATCTTATGCATCTCATGCATTAAAAAATTTAGATTTTAATAGCTATACATGCATATCATATCATATGAGGAACTAGATGCTCTGATACCACTATTAGAGAAGCGTGGGGGTTTTATGCATGATTTTTGAAACTTTTTCAAAAATATAGCAACGAAAGACTTTAAATTAAATTTTTTAATCTAAATATGTATAAGATCTAATCTATAAATATCCTTTATCAGGACCCATGATATGATATCGTGCATATAAAATCTAAAATAAAAATATATGAGATCAAATCTCATACCTGAGTAGAAGATTGTAGCTTTTATAGATCTTTGCTCATTGCTTCGGCTGCGCACACGAATGGCCTCTAAGGATATCTACATAAAGCTTAATCGATTAGCTCTTGGAGTGCTAGCTCTTTGCAAAGACTTTGTTAATGGCTGAACAAAAGGAAGAAGAAGAAGGGTAGATCGCAAAAGAATAGCCTTCTCTTGTTTCTCTCTCAAAACCCTAGCCGCTCATCCAATAGAGAAACAGATTCCTCTAGATCTCACATGCCTAAGATTCCCACCCCAAAGCTCATGCCCAGAGACTCTCTCTCTAGGTTGTTCATGTCCAAAAGCTCTTTAGAAAATCTAATGCTTCTATTCAATTCCTTTATCTCATAAAGGGCTGAATATATAGAGCTGAATATTAGAGTTGGAGACTAGAACAAAGTCTAATTCAAAATCTTTTTGAATTGAAACTTCTCCAAACTCTAACTCTATCAAAGAGTGGATAGCAAGGGGGCTGGGCATCCAAGTTTTTCACATGCACAAATCCTTTGTGTGTGGAGAATAAGGGGCAGCAACTTAGAATTGGATGTAAGGGATAGATGCAGTCCAATTGGACTCTTGTGTTCTCATCCTTTTGGCTCTTAATCAAACAACCTTTGATTAGACCCAAATTTATGAGTTGATCTAATTAGGCTCTAAATCTCTTGATCAAATCAAGAATTAATTAAGTCTAAAATCTAATCAAATTAGAATCTCATCAATGTTAGCAATTAGGTCATCCAATAACCTAATTGGATCGGACCTAATTGAATCCAATTCAATTAGTCTTGAACTAATCCTCATAACTCAATCAAATTGAGTCAATTAATAATCTAATTATTAATTAATCTTTTTTTAATTAATTATATTAGATTAATTCTCAATCACATTGATAATTAAACTATTCAATGATTCTCAATCATTGATCAGCCATCAACTGGATTGAAACTTCTATACGTCTGACCCCATAGGTTCGAACACTAAGCTTATAGCATAGGAACAAGCTTCTGTATCAATCAAAGTGACCATCTAGCCATGGTACCTGATGACTAGATAGAGCCGAATATAGTGAAATAATATTCATAATCTACTGGAATATGGTTACCGTATAATTCATCCCCTTAATCAATAATACTTAGAAAAATATCAAAGTTTATTATCAACTCTTAATTAGTAATCCTTATAGTATCTCAATCTACTCAATTCTATGACTCTCATAAGGATTATCCTGATCAAGATTTTACTAAATTAAAATATATTGAGACATTCTCTCCAAATTTACTTGGACTAGTTAATTCCTATCTTGACTCATGCACCGATTTAACAAGTATTTGACTACACTCAGAAATCTTCGATCACTGAATTAGAAATTTAGATAGTCCAGTACCAAAGTATAGTGAGTTCTTGCAAGTCACCATGGTGATCTCAGATCGAAGAAATATTTATATCCATATCCTCTCGGATAACACTCTTAATAGTAGAATGCTCTGGAATGGTTATGTTCAGTGTAGATTGATATCCTACCTGTATGCCATACCAGTGTCAACACACTTCTTAGTTAAAAGAACAACCAACTCAAATGGCATACAATGACCTATACTCAATATAATTATTGTCCTTATTAATAGTGTATTATTTGGTCGTGAACAAGTTTAAGAACCATGCGATAAATGTTTCTTTATCGTATTAGATGTAGTTCTAAAGACTTTCATCATAACAATGAAATTCGATTAAGAAGATATACAACCTTATAATGAAATATAGCAAATAACTTTTATTAATAAATGATTCATATACATTTATATAAATGATCTCAATCATCTATAAGCTAGATGATTGAATTTGGGACACATTGTCCAACAGATGCAGTCTAACTTGTTCATATAGTAATTTACAATAAATTGACCATATGCATTAGTAAAGGATTATAGGATCAGATCCACCTGCAATTCCTTCTGCATAGTTAGACAAGCTTCTCAAGCTCCTCTAGGTTCTTGATCATTGTCAAACAATGATCATGGACCTACTGCTTTTCATGCATCTTCTAGTTGAAGAGTCTCTTAGATACTTTGAAGCATGTGATTTGGCTCTGTTTACAATACAACTCTTGCAGATGAGTGATCATAACTCTGATAGTAAGCATGTACTCAAGCTGGCTCTGCAACTTATTTGACATGGAAGCCAGAATGTAGTACTTGATTCGAGTATCATCATCCATCCACTTATCCAGTGCTGCTCTCTATTTAGCACTAAGATGAGTTGGTAAAGCAGGGGGTCTTGGTCGAGCATATAGCCCAACTTCTTCGAACTCAATATAATTTTGAGGTTTCTAAACCAGTCCTTATAATTTTGGCCAATAAGTCGGTTAGACTCAAGAATGTGGGTTAATGAGTTAGAGGCTGACATGGTTAACTGCAAGAGTAAAGATTCAAGTTAGATAATTGTACTTAGATTAAAAATTTATTCTAGGAACTTTAAGAAATAAATTAGACTTTCACTATTCTCATGGATCTCACACTCTCTAGTGGAGATGCAAAAATCCCAATAGAGATTCAAGTTAGATAATTGTACTTAGATTAAAATTTTATTCTATGGACTTTAAGAAATAAATTAGACTTTTAGTATTCTCACGAATCTCTCACACTCTCTAGTGGAGATGCAAAAATTCCTATGCGACTAGGGTTCCTAGTAGGTACTGCGGTCCCACCGATATCATGCACCTCACCATGTCTGGTTATTGGATCATGCTATATCGATGAGTAGACAACTATTATCCAATGCTTCTCAAACATGATGCAGTATTTGTTTTCTAAGTTATGGAGCCTCAATGTATCCATTTATTGGACCAATCCTTAGTTAAGTCAGACATACCGTTCAAAGCTTAGGCAAAGCTATCAATAGGTCCCTCACTATATCTAGTTATTGGGCCCAACCCTATCATTAGCTAGCAACATCTCATGCTAATAGGATGGTTGCATCTTTCTAGTACAACTGAATCACTGTATCTAGCCGAGAACAATCAACACCAGTAGGATGCCCGTACTCCTATAATGGTGGAAGATCTCGGACTTAATATTTATGGAAAGGTTTGGATTCAAATCTCAGCTAAAATAAGTCAGAACAATCTCATATCTGACTGACCAAGTTTAGGTCAGCATAGTCTCATGTCTGACTACTCTAGTCGGTATGGGTGAACTCAAATGACTAAGCCACCTGATTCAATTATTAATCAATCAAATTGGTCAGGTAAGTGAGATCAGTGAGAGGGTTTGCCAATGCTTGCCTTAGACAGCAACGAATTGGCTAGGTAAGCATACTGCTAATTAAAAATTTTGATCGAGACTTCCCTTAGATACCAATTGATCAATTAGAATCAAACAGATCTGCCTAGAGATTCGAGCGTGAACTATATTGTCGTCCATAATATTCCAAGCATCATCTAGCTTTGATATCAAATTATAGATCCATAATATCGCTCGAATGCCAATCATCTTTGACATCACAAGCACCCTAATATCATGTTACGAAAGCTCCTGATCTTTAGCATGGACCTGAAAAAACCTGTGATGTTCTTTATGGATAGCACACCACCGATCCTCCACCTGGATCTATGATGGGATGCCTGGCTCCTTGGGCTTGAGGGAGATGCCCCCCTTCTCTAGGACTTCTTCAAAAATCCTAGGGCGGCAACTCTAGAGAGAAGAGAAGAAGAGAGTGGAGATAAAAAAGATCTATATTGATTCCAATCTTGAAAACCCTAATACAACCTATGTATTTATACATAGCCATTAGGCCCGACCAAAAAACTCTCTGACTAACCCAATACATGAAAGCACTCACCGAGCCCATATACACCCATGTCTTCCATGATCTCATCCTCTGGATCTAGATCCGATCCATACATGAATTAGCTCCCTTAAGACCTCTCAAACCATGCCTTAAGACCCCTAGGATCATCCCAGACTCTAGCCCAAAATAGACCCTTGCGTAACTCTGCCCATGCACTAAGCCGGCTAAGTTCCACTGGGTTGGCTCAGTGCCCATGTACACCCATGTCTTCCATGATCTCATCCTCTGGATCTAGACCCAATCAATACATGAATTAGCTCTCTTAAGACCTCTCAAACTATGCCTTAAGACTCCTAGGATCATCCCAGATCCTAGCCTAAAATAGATCCTCGTGTAACTCTATCCACGCACTGAACCGGCTCAGTCTCAGCACTAAGCCGGCTAAGTTCCACTGGGTTGGCTCAGTCTGAAACTGAGCCAACCTAGTCCTATGCCATGCCAGCAGTCCTGATCGTGCAGCTTTCTATTTTGTCTATGCTCTGAGATTTAACTGATTTAGTTTTGGATTGAGCTGGCTAACCTATAGAAAATTTTCTTTCTATAGTCTTGATTCTCCGACTTTGGTTCTTTGCTTCATCTTATGCTTTAGATCTCCAAAGCACCAACTAAGCCCCTGAAATCTCTAGAGCTAACCCCCTAACTCCTCCCGTGGCCTTTCAAGGCTTGGAAGCACCATAAATCCTCACAATCTCCACCTTAGTGCCCCAAGCCTTGGCAAACCCCTCAACAATGACCTCCTATACGATTCCACAATCCCTGCGCACTCGATAGCCCCTTGTACAATCATCGCCTTCGCTAATCTTCTTCAGCTGTTGTGCACCCTTGAGGCCTTTGGGATGACCACCTCTACCGCTGAAGACTTGTGCTTGCACCTCTACACCATTCTGGATTTGTAGGATCCCTTCTGCTTAGCAGCCGCATCACTTTTTCTGGACTTCCCTAGAGAACCCACAACATTTTTGTACTGGCACTTACTACAAACCCTGACATATCTCCTTAGAACTATGTTTGTCCTTGTGCACATGTCGCTCCATCTGAAACTATGCATCTCCAGCACTGGTGCTAGAATATCGATCCTCCCACACTCCTCTGATCTGAACTCATGTCAAATTCCTCTCCAATTATGAAGCCACCTCTCCAGAGCTCCACCTATATCCAAAGTCTATCTGATGCCACAGAAGTCGACTCTATCACCAAGTCCCTCGAGGCCAACCATCCAATGCTGCACTGTTGGGCCTATCACTGTACCTCGAACACCGTCGCTATCCCTTCGAATCCTCCACGCTCCATGGACCCCTTCGAAGCCATCTCGGATACCTCCACAATCCGCAGGCACCTCAAAAACTTAAGAGCTAATTCAACTCTTCTGAATCCAATGATTGAACCATAGAAAATTCCACCCTAGTCCTTCTCTTCTGCCCCTACACTAGCCATCACTTCAGTTGCGTCTGAAGAACCATCCTCCACCTGAACCACGACTCTTCCTGGTGCTTCTATAGAAAAAATCTGATCCATGATACTTTCGACTGCTAAAGACCTCCTGGCGCTTCCTAAGATCCCTAGCTCTTCCTAAGACCTACATCCGATCTTCCTGAGATACCATTGATACTCTCTATTGAGATACACTCCTCGACTGTTGCACCACCAAGCCTCTCTCAATCCCGTATCTTCAAAAAAGTGCTACTGCAACACCCCAATGCTTCTTGACCTTATCTCTGTGCCACTCTACAGCCATCCAACTCTGACCTGCTAGACCTCCATGGATCATCCATCTCCATCACTCCTAAGGCTTCACAAATCCATGCTTTGGTCGAACCATTAAATACATCTCTGACTACTTTCCCATCTTCTAGACATCGAAGAACGTATAGTCGCTTCTTTAGCCTTTCTTCGATCATTACCCCTTGGAAAACCTCTCTTCAACAGTCCTACACTGCCCATCTTCCTAAAGAACCCTGATGCTCTCTGCTGAGATACCTTCCTCGACTGCTGCATCGTCGAGCCTCTCTCAGTCTTGCATCTTCAGGGAAGCACTACTGTAGTACTCTGGTGCTCCCTGTTTGTCACATAACCATCATACACTCCGATCTTTCCACCAAGATCGATCAGCAAATCATGCACCAAATCTTTCCACCCCAAAAAAATTTCTTCTCATTAATCCTCTCAACCTCCACCTTCAATCTGCTGCTTCCGGTTAGCCAAACCACAGCAATAACAAGATAGATTTGAGACATACTATGGACTCCTTGTGCCAATTTTTAATTTCATCTTGTATGACTTCTCCTTCCCTTTCATGCACCATCAGGCTCTAAAACTTGGCTTTGATACCATATTGTCGTCCACAACGTTCTAGACATCATCTAGCTCTGATACCAAATTATAGACTCATGATATCTATCGAACGCCAATCATCCTTGACATCATAGACACCTCGATACCATGTTACGAAAGCTTCTGATCTTTAGCACAGATCTGAAGGAACCTATGACGTTCTCTATGGATAGCACACCATCGATCCTCTACCTGAATCTGTGATGGAGGGCCTCCCTCCTTAGGCTTGAGGGAGACATCCCCTTCTCCAGGACTTCTTCAAGAACCCTGGGGAGGCAACTCTAGAGAGAAGAGAAGAAGAGAGTTGAGGAAGAAAAGGTCTGTATTGATTCCAACCTTGAAAACCCTAATACAACCTATGTATTTATACATAGCCATTAGGCCCGACCAAAAAACTCTCCGGCTAATCCAATATATGAAAGCACTCACCGAGCCCATGTACACCTATGTCTCCCATGCTCTCATCCTCTGAATCCAGACCTGATCCATATATGAATTAGCTTCCTTAAGACCTCTCAAACCAGATCTTAAGACCCCTAGGATCATCCCAGATCCTAGTCCAAAATAGATCCTCGTGTAACTCTGCCCGTGCATTGAGTCGGCTCACTCTCAACACTGAGCCGGCTAAGTTCCACTGGGTCGGCTCAGTCTAAAACTGAGCCAGCCCAGTCTTGTGCCATGCTAGTAGTTTCGAATGCGTAACTTTCTATTTTGCCTATATTCTAAGACTTAGCTGATCCAGTTTTGGACTGAGCCGACTAACCTATAGAAAATCTTCTTTCTGCAGTCTTGATTCTCTGACTTTGATTTCTTACTTCACCTTGTGTTCTAGATCTTCGAAGCATCAACCAAGCCTCTGGAATCTCTAGAGCCAACCCCCTGACTCCTCTCGTGGCCTCCCAAAGCTTGAGAGCATCATAAATCCTCACAAACCACTGAGCTAAATTTGGTCTTAAGTTAATCAACTCACATCAAATATGAATCGATGTGACCAACTACAAATAAATTTGATTTTGAGCCCTTTTGACCTAATCATAATCAACTTTTGATTAGATTCGATCAACTACTCAAAATCGGCTAGGGTTCTAATCTGATCTTATCAAAAAATCTGATTATAGTCTAATCACTAGACCTAATTGTTCTATCCATACCAAACCCTCATGTATTATGGTTTAAGATTAAGATCTTAAATTTTTAATTTCAGATTTTAATCTTAATTTTTAGATCCTTAATTATGTGCATTATGAATATGAGGTAGTTTAGATGTTGAAACTTTTTTCAAATCTAAACTATCATTCTTTGTATCTCATACATAAAATTTTAGATCCTAAATAGTTTTTGGATCTAGGGTTTTGCACAAAAGTAAGTTCTTTCTTTTCATCGTTCTCCTTCTTGATTCATATAGGCACCCTTTCCACCATACTCCTCTATGGTAAGACAACCTTTACTATGATTCTTGAAGGGTACTAGACTACTAGAAATTTTGATCTAAATTTACACATATCATATATGCACAGATATCATATGTCAAAATTAAAATTAGATCTAAATATGAACAAAGTATATCACATATATTCATCAAAAATTAGATCTAAACATGAAACTAATTTTTAATAAAGGACCAACATCGATATAAGATAATCTTTCCATACCGATGTAGATCAATCTAGGTTAAGATTTTTAATTTGATTTTATTCTAATTCAAAATCAAAAAAATTAATTATAAATAATCATTTTTAGATCATGATTAATTCTATTAAATCAGATTTAAATTCAATCATGTATAGGGTTTAGAGATTTCAGCATGCAGAATTTTTCCATCTTATGAAAAGTATAGCGAAAAGCATAGATTAAAATTTTAATCTAATGCATGCCCTAGATCTAATCTAGCATCATCTATAAAGGATCTAATATGCATGTTAACCATGGATCAATTAATCTAAAAATTGATTTAAAAAGTAATTAAAAACATACCTAGATGAAGAATCAGATATAAATTGGATCTTAAAGCTTTTCAGATTTTGTTTGAAGCCATGCACATGCCTAGCCTCTATGGGTATCCACACAGGTTTGAATCAAGCTCGAAGCCTTCCCGATCACTGAAGTGCTAGTTCCTTTCAAATTTGGTGCATTTGAATGGATCGGGCGTAGAAGAAATCAACATAAATAGCTTTGTGAAGGACCTCGAAGAATGAGCTAGAAAAAAACCCCTTCTCTTCCTTTTCTTTTCTTTCTTTTTTCTCTAATTTTTCTTTCTCTTTTCTCTGATATTCTTTCCCTTTAGGCATGAAAATTATGAAGGAATACTTGGGGATCTAAAGGAGAGGTGCCACTTAAATAAGCAAAGGGGCAGCCCAATAAGGAATACACGCATGCCTATGAGAAGAGTCCTCTTCTTCTAATTTTCATGTATAAAAGAGAATAAAATCTGATGATTTGATTTTTTATTTGATTCTCAATCAGATAAGATCAAAAAGATTCCATAAGAAAGATTTCTAATAAGATGGGGCGCCAACTATTGGCACCACTCTTATTCTCATGCGCCAAACAAAGTGGGTGTCGATCCCTTCTTAATTCTTGTGCTAAGAGGAGGGAGAATCTCGGTCAAACAAAAACTCTCTCATCCTAATCTAATTAGGTTAGGTCCTAGTTAAGTTTGGGTTTAATATAAATCCTATTTGAAACTAAATCGAGCCCATTCAAGTCAGACTAGGTTTCTGATCCAAGTCCCACTTGAATTAGGATAATCAATTCAACTCAAATTAGATCTAAACCAATTTAAATTAAATCTAATTTAATTTAATCAAGTTCTAAATTTGAAGTTAATATTATCAAAATTAATTACAATATTTGCAATTAGATCTAAAATTACCAACACTTAGCAAAACTTCTACAAGTAACTTTTATCGATTGATCTGAATTATCAATCTAAGTGATCATTGAATCTTGATTTAATCAATTGATTTGGTCAACCTCTTAGGTATGTGATCCCATAGGTTCTAGTCTATTTGGTAGTGAGACTTATAATGATCTCTATCAAAGTAATATTGAAAATTCTTTTCGATGGGCTGGAATAATTTCAACTTAACCCTAGAAGGATCAATGATCCAAAATAAATTCTAATGAGCTCTTACAATCCACCAGTAATGCCTAGCAACATGTAATAATAATTTAGTAGAAGAAAAAGATTAGAATCTCTAGGTATGGTTATCATATGATCGAGTTCTTCTATCGAAAGTTTTGATAAGATGTAGATCATGAAAACTCATCAAATCCTAAGCATCCATCATATGCTAGACTTAATTAGCTTGAGCCCAATCATGAATTCCTATGGAAACTCTTTTTCAATATCATGTTGCTATGGCCACAGACTTAAGGACTCAGCCTCTTAGGTCGTATAGGATTATTCCTCAACTACTAAGATCGATAGATCTTCTATAAATGCACATCCTACTCCTACAACGAATCTATTGTAGCCAACGAACACCACAAGGCCCTGAATGGCTAGAAACTATATTTATATATTGTCAAACTATAATAATCCTACTATGAGCAGTCGAGGCACTGTAGGTCTAAGAACTATTCATACAACTACAGCATCGAGACAGTCACTGATGAGAGAGTAGACATTCTAAGTGACTTCTCATTATTGGTCATGTTCAGTACCATTATTCTTGAAAAACTACTTGTCCTCTTGCTCCATTGCTCCAGTGTCCCTATATTATAGACTCGAGACTCATCTATCCTAAAAGAAAAGTGATCCGTGCATCAATGTTATCAGATTAATCACTGTCCTTATGATGTTTCAATGATCGAAAGTAGTTTAAGAGTTAATCTATATTGATACATGCCTCAAATTCTCAATTGTTGAGAATAGATGTCATTGTCCATTAACTCTTTGGATGATTCACAAACACATTACACATGAATGGATAGAAAATATCTATTTTATTAATTCAATAAATCAAGTACAAAAATATGATTTAGAAAAATATAATATGTCAGCTAATAATTAGCTTTTCAGATCATACATCTAACACCAATCTTCATATAGAGAGATAGAGAGAGAGGAGCGAGGGTTTCCGACAGCATCTCTTTGTAAGGCCAAGGGGTTCTCCTCCTCTTCTTGTCGGCTTCGCTTCTCTTGATGTTTGTAGAATGAGTTCATAAGAAACTATATCGTTGTTTCATTGCATCTATTTGATATTTCAGATGAGATCATATGATAGAAAACTTAGAGATGAGAGGGGAAATGGGAAAACAAAATGCTATATGGAACCTTAAGAGGAATTGATTCTTAATAGTTACATATATTCCATGTATCCTATTTATGAACTCTCTTTATCTTTTAAATATTGGACTTTGACAAGTAGATTTTATCTGTCCGTACTTTTTTGTCAGAATGCATCACAAAGATTTTATATTTAATTTTTTCAGACATAGTTGAATGAGAGAGAAGTTAATGTGTTGTTGTATCAGTAGGCCTTTATTTATACATGTCTACCTTAATTAGAGTTCATGGAACAAGGCTGCACACTGATATGTTGAGCCAGTCCAAGTGGAGTTCAGATGGTAGGTGATACTTGGAATTCTCAAATAACAACTTCATTGTGGCTTCTCATTCTATCAAGCACTATGGACAAACAATACAAGTGCATCATCACTTCGCTTCAAGGAGCAGTGTTTAAATCTTGAGGTGAAATTTGAATCTTAAAAATTTTCTTTGTTAACTATAGGATTTGTGGAAGATTTATCTCTGAATGCTTCATTAATTCATTTCATCTGGTTCTTTGACCGTCTGGCTGCATTGAGACAAAGTTTCTGTAGGAGTTGAAGTTTTTCCTTCTTACCCTTCTTCTTCATATATTACTGTTTCATTGCTACAAGAAATACACCGGCAACAAAGGTATTAAACTCATTTCTGTGCTGTTTTTCTGTACAAACAATTCTATGCTTAGGCCCTAATAATGATTTGGTCCACAACCTCAATATTTTAACAAGTCATGACTCTTCCATTCATATGGTCAACATAAGTTCGGTGACGGATCATAAAAGAAAGAAACAGTTCATTTATTAACATCTATATCATCAGATTAGTTCATATTTTGGACTGGAAGCCATTGTTTCTTCTACACAAATTGGTGGGCAGGTCTGTTGCATCTATCATCTGTGGCCTGTTAAAACTTGGCTCCACTTCTATTCATGGTGTTCCCCAATTCCCTGATGATATGCCCTGGATTCTATAGCCTACATGATAAAGTTCGTCTCTTTGTGATTTTTTCTGATCTTCCTACTTATATTCATTCAATAGAATAGAAATATGGATCGCTGTCTAAAAGAATTTTTGCTTCCTTGATTCAGATTTAAGACCCTTTCAAATTATGATTTTAAACAAATAGCTGAAGACCATAGTGGTACTCTTGAGTGTCCTGAAGGGCTCAACTTTCATTTTGGAAGGTTTCAGTTTAGTGTTATATCTCGAATGATGGTACTATTTGGTCTTGAATTCCACAAAATATAATCGACTTAAATGAATACACAAAATACTGTTCTTTCTTTGATTTGAATGACAAGATTAAAATCAAAGTTTAAACTGAAGATCTTTACAATCTATAACAGGGTGGTGCATTAATTTCACATTATCCTTTGGTTTCAATTGCTCTATGCTTCTGCGATGTCACATAGCACCTTCCACAACCACGAGGAAGATGACTACTAGAGCTTATTTTTGGTGCCCATCTTTAGGTATCCTTCTTCCCAAAGAAATAAAAATGACCCATCCATATCCAAAAGATGTGCATTTTGCATTCTGGCCACCAGGGGTGGGGAATCAGGATTAGGAACTATCAGTCCATCTTTCTATGTGAATCACCTTTGACATGTGCATCTCAGCGTGTCCATTTAGTTGACAGCACAATTGTGGTGCACTACCCGGTAAAGGAAGGGAGGCAAGGAGAATTTTTTTAGTGCCTTTTGCTAATTACCCAGGTCCATATGAAAATAAACCATTTTATGAAATAGTGGAAAGTATCAAGTAATTGCTTCACTATGGTAGCCTGCAAAGGTGGTACTGAGCTCGGTGTGGGCGTGGAACCAAAGTAGTATTCTTTAATGAACTGGTCTACTTGATAGGAGGGTAGGCAACTCTTTGTTTGAAATTGGAGGAATGAATTTAAGTCCAATGGCCCGAACTTAAGGTCAAAACTGCGTGCTTTCCAATCCATCATGCCCGTTGATAAGACCTTTCCCTAGATGATTTCTTTTTATCTTCCTGCTTTTTTTTCTTTTCATTACATTATCTTTTTGTGAGATCCATGAAAAAAAAAAGCATCTGAAAAGGATTAAAAAAGTTTCTTAAATTCCGATTGAATTTTTTCTTAGGTATATGAAATTCTGTGTAAGTTATGGTGGTATGAGTTGGTTCTCTACTCTCATGATAATGATATGGGGGCTACTTAATAAGGATTGCCGATAGGTGGCATTTTTTGTGGAGGTATGATAGAGGTGATAAACGGAGGCCTCTGCATTGGTACAACTCCATTTGACATATATATCTTATTTGTCCTCGTGGATGAGTTGGAGGATAAGGCTAGTAGCCTTTACAGGCGAATTGGTGGCCAATCATACCCTCAAAGATGGTGCAGGTCATCAAAACGGAGTCGAGGCCTAGGCCACAGATGCATGAGTAGGCACCGATATACTCGATCCAGATGAGATTCTAACTCTTTGAGAGCCTCTTAAGCTCCATCATGACAACGAAAGAAAGCAAAGAGAGCAAGCTTCAAAAATAAAAAATAAAGCAGAAAAGAACGAATGCTAATACAGAAAAAAAGTATGAATTTTAGGAGGAACTAGGCTACAAGAGATTTATGTAGAAATCTAAATTTAGAAAAAAATAAAATAACTTATAAATAGCTTATAATCCACATTAAGCATAAAAAATATTTTTTAATTATTTTAATTATTTTTAAAATATAATAAAATAGATATTAATAAATTAATAAAATAAAATATTTTTTTAAGGAAAAACCACATTCCATAAGAAGAACGAATACTAATACAGGACGATAATTTTAGGAGAAGCTAAACCGCAAAAGATCCATAAAAAAATCTAAATTTAGAAAAAAATAAAATAAATTATAAATAGCTTATAATCCACAATATACACAAAATATATTTTTTTATTATTTTAATTATTTTTAAAATATAATAAAATAGATATTCATCAATTGATAAAATAAAATATTTGTTAAAGAAAAAAATTACATCCCATGACATGAAATTATAAGCTAGTAACATTTTATAACATAGACTGACAACTGTTCTGAGCCATATTATAATAAATTTAAAATTTTGATGGCTAATTAATATTTTTTAAAAAATTTTAGATCTAAATATACATGATCTAAATTTCAAGAAATATCTTTATAATTTTTCCTTATATTTACTCAGAATGAAATATTATTATTATTTTCTCCTTCCTGGTATATTTGTTCCTTGGCAAACATAGTTCTTGTTAACGGTTCACTACTCATTCATGTCATCTAAAAGACAGTGAAGACTAAGATATTCTAAGATCAAACCGCAATGGCCGTAATACATGGCCTTTAGTCTGAATCGCTCGATGCTTTGTTTATGGTCTTTTGCTATTCATGAAGCATAGAGTTGCAAATAATTATAACACCGTACCAAATTATTAAGGACCCAGAGGCTTCCCTTGAAATAGAAAAGGTTCAGCATCCACAAGTTTACAATGCCATGCAACACATACCGAAGAAATTGAATCTGCAACAGTCTATCATAATAACATGATAAAGATGGATGAAATAAAAATGTTTTATGTTTGAATCCAGGGCATTAGTCATCCGTTGCCAAGGAAATCAGTGAGGGGGCAAAAAAAAAAAAAAAAAAAAGAGAGGGAGTCACATTACCAAATGGACATTATCTTACATAATGGACATCTCAACCCGGTGAGCTAACATGCTAATTATGACATAACGCATGTATCAGCCTACAACAGTTCAGTACCACGGAACAATCAAGTAGAATCATCTGATGCAGACTTTGTCCGATATGTGCGACCTGCCTTCCTTGAGCTGATACTGGCTACTACCATACATGCTTCCATATCATCTTCCTCCATATCACATGAATCACTCTCTTGGTCACCTGCAACAATGCCCGTGGAGCAAACTGATACCTGACCTAACTCTCTAGAAGAGTCCCGAGTATTTTCCGAGCTATCATCCACCGCCATAGCATCAGCTGACTTCTTTCGAGGGGTGAATATCACAGACTTTGGAAGGTCCACAGGAAACTCAGGCTGCATCTGATCAGGGTTTGACCTCTTCACCAAATTACAAAAGTCTGCAAAAGCCTGCCTGTTAATTTTGTCGTCAACCTCCTCTGATGAGTCAAAAGTATAGCGGGTATACTTGGAGGGATTTCTTATATAATCAGGAACCCCACAGGACTCTTCAGGGATCGACATTTCAGTGGCTGCAGTGGTTTTCATAGACTCTGGAACCATGTGAAGGCCTTCACATTCTTCATTCACCTCAGCATCGGCATCTTTACATCCAGGGTCAAACCTAACACGTTTTTTCGGCTTTGAATCCTTCTGCTCCTTTTTTCTTTTCAGGATGGGCTTTAAATTGGTATCATCCTCAGCTATCTTAACTTGTAAATCTACAGCAGGCTCTCTGCTATCATGACTTTGAAGGGGATGGCAGTTAACTGCAGCTTTCTCATCTTCTTTGAGCCTTACGCTTGCAGCAAAGTGATCTGCACGTGGATCCCTATGAAAATCATGCATCTCCTCATAGGAATCCTCAGGAAAATCAGGAACTAGAGTGTGGAAATTTATGCGAGGGCCATGATCTGTGACATCCCTCATATACAACCGATCTCCAGCATTCTCCATGCCGACTGCTGTTCTGTCGTATTCATCCTCCTCATCCTGCATAAAAATTGTTTAGTCAAGCAATTGTTGATGCAAGCACTGAATTCCAAAAAAAAAAAACTTAATCCTATTGAAGATGACCATCAAGAGAGTGAAACATTACACCAGCCAGTGTTGGCCATGTCTCAAGATGTGATCCTGACCAGCAAAGCCCCATAGACACAGCTAACCAAATCCATGCCCCCTCTCCCCACCCACCCAACAAACAAAAAAAGAAAAAAAAGAAACCTATAACCACCAACACCACCCCATCACTACCAAAAAAACCACCGAGAGAGAGAGAGAGAGAGAGAGAGAGAGAGAGAGAGAGAGAGAGTAGCTCACTGTGACAGCTACCAGCCATAACCAATAGCCTCATTCTCTCCAGATGGAAAAGCATGAATATGCTTAAAGAGCAAAAGAAATGACAATAATCATACTAACAATCATAATAATAATAATAATAATAATAATAATCATGACAACAATGACCAACTATTGAGCATATGATTCTAAAAGTCAAATCAAGCAAAAAATGCAACCAGTTATGTTTCTTGTTTTGCTTTAAATAATATCATACATAGAGGAAGGTTATTCACAAGGTCATCTATTTCTTTCTCATGCATGAACATCTATCTTAATGGGCAAAAGTCTTCACTAGTGTTTAAATTCTTTGGAAAGACATCACTGATTCAGTTTCCACTGCTTTAGAAGCTGCTTGTACTTCATTGTGCTCTAAAAAATTAAAGGCAAGAATGAATTACCTTGCACATTCAGTCAACTTGTATTAATGGGAGACTAATTGACGGAGAATCAGGACACTGAATTTATCCAAATCTCCATCTTCCCTTCAAAATGAATCTATGAAGCATAGATATTTAAGAAACATGTATCCCACTTTCTCATTCACTTCAATATCACAAAATATACCATTCTCTTGACTCTCCTTTTGGTGAGTTGATAAACCTGATAAATAACACTTAATTGAAGACAGACAGGTCACTGATGAACGAATCTTGCAAAGGGAATGTGATAAAGAATATCAAAAATTCTTCCAATTGCTTAGCAAAAACATTAGTCATCATGGTAGACAGGTTGCTTAAAAGACTAATCAACCTAATGCTTTTGTTGGTCCAGTTCTTTCTTCTTCCATTTTTATGTTAGAGACATATTTTGCACTACTATGCATTCTCAAATCTTGCATATAATCAAATTTCTTAGAATCTTTACCCCATTTCCTGGTACAACTGAGGAATCTTGGAAAAAGCAAAGTCAGGCAACTATACCAGAAGGCTTGCCTCATCCAATGTCAAATAAGCATACTCAATTTTCACAATCTCAAACTATGCCATGTGAGTTCTGCCTTTTACAATTAAGCAGTCCAAAACTTTCAATTTAACTCTAACCAGATCTATTTTTAGCATCTCATAGAAGAAAAGGTATGGAAGGAAAGTTACCATCATGATACGTTCACCTAGAAAATTCTAAACTCTTACAACTGCTTATAATAATCTTATCTTTAACCAAGGTTTCATTATTCTACCCTTTTTTCCTTCAATGGTTACTTGCCGACTCTAAAACACCAAAAGGGTCAAATCCTAGTAACACATTTAAAATCTCATTCCGGAAAGGCCTTTCTCTTTAGTTCTTAAACTCCAAATTTTCCATGTATATCACAACTTAAGTTTATATTAAATCCTTTTTATTAAATTCTAATTGCCCACAACTATAAGCCATTGTACCCTGAATACATAGAAACAGGATCTTGGTAACCCTAGTTCAAGGACCACATATTTCCAAACTTGAATGATTTTATCCTTTCCCTACTTTCAATGTCTATGAAACGATAAGCATATTGCATGAAACAAGTCTTGAAAAAGTAGACAAAATCACATTAAGTGGTGAAGCCATCTTAAGGATACAAGAATGATAATATTCAATTTACAGGTAGTGCGGTGCTAGCAGTGAATAAGCCATTTCCAAGATAGAGATACAAAAGCTCACTATGATATACTTGCTAAACCATCGGTCTTGTGTGTAGAGTATTCCCTCAAATTTCTTTATAAAAGTCGAATCTAATAGCAACAAAATTCCGCATGCTGTATTCTGGAAGGCCTCAAAACAATCTTTTTCCTAGTTGTCCAATAAATGTTAACAGAAGGTATATTTTATTGAGACTATTTTCATTGTCCATTAACCCCTTCAACACCAGTCCCCATAAATTTCATATAGCACAATATTACCAATAAACTTGGCTGTCTACTTGCCCCATGTGTCTAATTCTTCAACAATTAAAAATTTAGGAAAAAAGTGAGACAGTGAAACCTAGCATAAAATATAAGGAAATTGCATGTGTATATATTGGATTGCAGACTAAGAATGACTACCTAGTGGCAATTAAAAATCTCGAAGCATCAATACTCCAAACTAAAATAACAAAGATACTCTATTTTCAGTGTGAAAAATTGTCATGTCGCACTTTGTAATATCCAGGAGTCAACAGAGTCAACATGATAAGTTACATAAGAACTGAAGGGTCCCCTTCAGCCACTGCTTGTTCATTCATTTGATCATTTTGAATGAATGAGCAGTCTTGAACATTTCTCATGATATCATCCCCTAAACATGTCATCTTTGGTTATCAAAGGTAATTCAAAGCAACCTTGTTCAGTTACAATATTCAAATTTCATTCTACCTAAAACCTTACTTTCAAGAACAAAAAGGTTCCATTATAGGAGTTCAATCAAGAAAATCTAATCAAGTTATCATTTCCCATAGCATACTCTTCAGTAGCTACATGGTCCACACTTCTATAAAATCAAATATCAACGTTGATGAATTCCCTAAACACTTGTTTACTCTTATTTTTTATTCTTCATCTGGTTTCCTCCCTAAGAAAAGTAACTAGAATATTCTATAATTTCAATATGTTTGGTTATTTACAATAAACCACCTCATCCATTAGATACTCATACAAGCAGGAAGTGGATTATCAGTTTTAACTGCAGATCCAAAAATTCTGAAATCAGGAGACTTAAGACATATTTCTGAAAATCGTTTCATCATTCATGGATGGCAGTTCCTATTGCAGACAAATGACTGCAGCATATGCAAGTGACTTCTGCAATTGAACCAACAAAAATGTAGATTTGATGTTGTGAAAGGAAGCTATGAATGTACAAGCATAAAATAAACATACAGTTATATACCATCCTTAAGAAAGGAAACCATAATACAATTTGCTACAATTGTTGCTGAAAATCTCCAATGAAGCACAGAGACAATTTTCTAAAATGTAAAACGATACGGTCAACACCACAAATCTTTACTCAAGCCTCATTCTATAACTGCTGGTTAGTTTCATTTTCACATCCAACAATTGGAGGGAAAGTGTCCATGGCTTGTTCACCCAAAAGCTAAACAAAAGAAAGTGAAGAGGCTCCAAGAGGAGAATAGAATGTTACTTGATAACTTTAAACAATTCCTGAGATGCTTCATGGATATTGATAGTCAGATACAACACTTCACAAATACAAACAAAGGATACTATTACACAACTGCTTCAATTTCCAGTATTACTGCTTATTGATGCCTGCAGAACTCCTGATTCTCTCTTCATGATGCTACAGATTCTCATCATGGTCAACATTCATCACCATGCTGTTGAAGATCTCCCAAATCAATTCTCATGTCATGAAGCTAGTTAGTATTACAGACCATTCAGTCATTTTACTTACATCAATGGCATCCTTATGATGATAATACTATATCAACTCCACTAAGTTGCTTTATTTCTAAGAACTACATTACATCATTGGTCTCAAAGCTCGAGGTAGATACTCCACATCAATGCTAGATCAAAACATATACTTGCCTGCCTTGTTGGAGAGCTCCAACAGGCAACCTGGTTCCAACAGCAACTGCCACAGGACCCAAATCATAATTATACGACTAGCGATCCACTTATCCAATCTACAAGGCATTGCTCCAATCCAACAAGCCTAATGCAACAATATCACGTATACTTGTTATAAAACATATTTTGGTGATATATAAAGGGCTTTCTTAGTCAAACAAAAAGGTATAGTCATATTAGTCATTCATATGACCTTAAGACAGTTTTCCTGGTAAGAAAAATTCTACTATGTGTATTCTGCTTCTTTGAACTCTAATTTGATTTCTTATAAAAAGAGCATATGGTCTCCCTTCCCATAGACGTGCTTAGCATTCCATGGTAATGACTACCACCACTGCATTCCTATGGCCATGAAATTCCTTGTGCCATGAAAAATACACTGAATCCAATAGCAGATCATAAAAGCATCACATCAAAATATAGGCATCAAAATGAGAACTTCTATAGCCATTATTATTCTACCTGCCTTCAAATATTCACTGAATGCAATACCTGATGATAATGGCACCTCATCTAACCCCAGCATTAACTTATACAAACGTACATTCGCTGTGATCAAGTAATCAAAATCCTCATTCAATAAAATGCGGTAAACATGAATTACTTCAAATTCCGAAAACCTTGCCACACCGAATCCAAACTAGAACAGTAATTTAGGGATTATATAAATGGATTCAAGGTTCAATATTTATAACAGTAATCGACACATCAGGCAGACAGACCAAATCAGAAGACAACGAAGACACCAACAATTCAAAAACAAGAGACCATTACAAAAGTTCGAACAACCTAATCTCCAATTAGAAGCTATCATCGCAAGGTCAGGTCAAGAGATTTCAGACAAAGGGGGAACCAGAAGTAAACGAGAAGCGAACCTCGTTATCTAGGGTTGGATCCATCCCGATAGAAGACCTGATCTCCCTCTCCTCCCTATCCCCATCATCCCCGTCATCTTCTCCGCCTCCTCCTCCGCCAACGCCATCATCATCGCCATCATCCAGCTCGTCGAGATCGTCTTCGAACTGACCCTTCTTGGGATCCCTGGCGCTCTTGAGCTTCTTCGCGAAGCATCCACCCTCTGCGAAGGCAGAGGAGCAGGGATTCTCATCGCGGTCATGGCCGGCCCCGCGCTCCCGGTTCCACTCGCTGCGCGCGACCTCGCCATCGGCGACGGACCAGGAAGACGCCGGGAAGGAGCTCCCGGGGACGGACTCGAAGAGCCGGGAGCCGAAGAGCCGCTTCACTCGCACCTCGAAGCTCTCATCCATGGCGTCTCTCTCTCTCTATCTCCTTTGGAAAAACCTAATAGACTACCGCATCGCCTGTACCCTTCTAGATCACCCTGATGTCGACTTACTACATAGAGAAGGGATAGATCGGTCCGTTTGATGAGGATACGTGGATATCCTGGCCGTTCGTTTAATAGTATTGATGAGAATATATAAATTCGGCAAGGAATATGCCGGCCTTAGTTTTCTGTTACCTTCCATGGGCGACTTCATATCAAGTTGGTCAATTTAAGTGCGTAGATCACAAGCCATGCATGAAAAAGCAAAATAGATAGATAGATGGCTGTGGAGTGTGGATGATCCTCTCATCTATAAAAATTTTCAAAATTACTCTTCAAAGTATCCAAATCATTCCACAATGCTCCTTTTCAACCAGCCAACACCATTACCCTGTCATTTCAAATAAGCAAAATACCCTCATCCTTTTTTAGAATGTCTTTTCCACTACCCTCAATTTTGACCATTCCATTCCGATGCCCTGCTCTCCTCCTCCTTTTCCCAGCCATTATCTAGCATTTATCGGCAATTATCTACATTACTCTTGCACTTCTTCTCCATAAGGTCATCCTTGTCATAAATCTGCTTCATCTAGCAGAATTTGATACGATCTTATCCATATCCATAAAGTACCCTTTACGGCTTACTATCAGCAAAGTGTCCCCAATGCCTTCCACTTTTGACAGACTCCGCACTACTACCCGAAGATACTACGGCTGGTTGAGCGCATGCAGAACATTCCTCGTGTGGTCCTTTGCCAAATGTGGAAAGAGGTCAGCATTTAGAGGTGGTAAACCGGTAATCCATTCCATTGCTCCAAAGAAATGGCTAAGTCGGTCTTTTTTGGCAACTTTGGGCTTAAAATTAGCATCCAGCACTACAGGATCACCGCCATCCTCTGAAGCAGTAATAAACATATCTCCCACCTCATAAATTGAAGGAACCGTACTATGAGAAATTATCCTATTTCTAAGCAAAAAAATGAGAACCTTAACCGTTAACGGAACTGGAGGTACGAGGGGAAGCACTCACCAGAATCCAGTGTCTTTCTTCCAAGTTCTCTTATAAAAAGCCATGAAATCTTATTACCTTTATTGTCCAAAAAGCAACTCCTCCTCTGGTGCTACACATAAATCTATGGAAACAACCATAGATCCACAGGTAAAAGTAACAAGCCCATGGAATAAAATCTAATATTTTCCACCTAACAACTAGGACAGCACCTCTAAAGCAAAGCTTGAGGCCATCCCCTACTGTTACACCCAAAAAGATTCAACGCAAAGAACAAAAGATAGGAGCTGATAATCACAAATCAACGAATCAAAATCGAACCTTTCCCTTTCTGACAGCTAGAAGAGGGTGAAACAGCAATGATTAATTAGAGAAAGCGATCTAAAACTCAAACTTCCCACCGGATACGTGATTTTCAATGGAGAAATCATGGTCAAACAGGTGATGCCTGACTGGCGCTGGTGTCTACACCATAGTGGACCTTCCACAGCAACCTCGGCCTCGTCTTCATCACTGTTGCTACCAATAGGAATCGGCCTGACCAAGGTGGCGAGCTGGTGGGGTTACGAGAGTGCTTGGACAATCGGTTGCTCGGACTATGATGGTTGGCCGAAGATCGCGATGAGTCTCCGAGGTGAGGTGATGATGCAGTGGCTGCTGTGCTCGAGCAGCAATGGCAATGATGCTGGTCACTTTTGAGGTGATGGTGGACAGCAAACGACATGCCCAAACCTTCATTCTGATGCTGGATCCACCTAAAACAATAAAGATAGAAGAGAAGTCCTCTTATCGGGGAGTGTTCGGTGGGAGACCCTCCAATGGACTCTCAAAGAACGGTTGAGGTGTTGCAAGAAAGGCAAAACGATAGTGAAAGAGCATAAAAAGGACTCGAGAACATTTACTTGAAGGATCCAGGAGTAGTTTATATAAGCGAGGGTCAATGCCTGTCGCTGAAGAATTCATGCACATGGATTGGCTATTTTTTGGTAACCGATCACATGTATCAAAGATCGCATGCGGGCATGTTGCTCATGCATATCTCGCGAAATTATTATGGAATGGGGCTGGTGTGACCTCGGCCTATTTAAAATCGGCCGTCGACCTACTCCAATGGATCGTCTGAGCGAAACAATGCAACACTTCGCCCGTGGTTAGCTGTAGGTCGGCTTAAGCCGATCTACAATTTCAATCGACCTACTGAAGATCGCCTCGTGGTAAAATAAGGTAGACTTTCATATCTCGTCCTCGTCGGATTCAGGTCGACCGTCAAGCTACATGAATAGACTGATAGCTCATCAATGACCGACCTACAACCGTCCCTGCTGAAACCGCGTCCTCTTCGAATCAGGAAACTCGAATAAAAAGAAATTTTTTGTAATTCCATTTTTTCAGAAGGAAAAATTTTTTTTTGAATTAATCCAGGGCGACTAACTTGGAAAGCTGTTAGAGTCCGAAACGGATACAACTCCAACTCCTCCCTGATAAATAAAGAGGCTCCGAGACCCTCCAGGTATGCCACTCAATTCGACACTTTTTCTCCTCATTGTTCTCCAATCTCCTAACTTGAGCGTCAGAGGGTCTTTACAGGATAACACTCCAGTGGAGACTTTATTGTAGGTGAACAGGTGAAGCTCCAACGAAAGTTCATCCTCGGCCTCATATTTTTCGGTGGCCGAGCTCCTCCATCCTCGTCGGCCAACCTCAAGCCAGCAGATCCAGGAGCAACAGTTGGCACTGGAGGAAGGGCCTTGGTTGTTTTCGAGGTTTAATTTTGAGGAAAGAAAGCACGATACTAGATATCATGAGAATTCGAAGGAGAACATCAAACGCGTCCCAGCGTTCTAGTGGTTGGAGGACCTACAATGCTCAACAGGTTAACACATATCCACCACTCATCTAGGAAAATCCACCAACGGCGTCGGCGGTCTCATAGGAACAATATGACACCCTACTTCATCAAGTGCAGGCATTATCAACCGCCATAAGAGGAATACAGTAGGTCGACGAGCGTCGTCTAACCGAAGAAAATTCAGATCTGATCCGAATAAGATCAGAGGAACGACGCCCCCAAAGCCCTAGGACGGAAGCCAATCGTCACAGCCGATATACCGATCCTTTCTGTCAAAAATTTGAACACTCGTCAACATCAATTTTCAAAAGAGGCTCCACTCCGAGCCATGAGACTCCTCAGCACCGAGCCACTCATGAGGGTGACATGAAGAAAAAGCTCGAAGAGATGCAATGACAGCTGGATGCGTTGCGGGAGCTGAGGCAGCAAGGGGAGGATTTGGGGTTTAATGTCGATCCCCCATTCACTCAGAAGATTATGGATGAACTCTTACCACGTCAGTTCAAGATCCCTCAGATAGAGCTTTATGATGAAACGGTCGATCCCATAGATCATCTAGATAGTTTTCGAACTCTTATGCATCTGCAAGGGGCTACCAATGTGATACTATGTCGAGCTTTTCCTTCAACTTTGAGAAAGATGGCTCGACATTGGTATTCGAACCTGAAATCCAGCTCCATAGATTTCTTCTACCAGTTGAGTCGTCTGTTCGTTGCCCACTTCGTAAGTAGTCATCAGCAACGTCGTAACTCTGACTTCCTCATGAGTATCAGGCAATGGGAGAATGAGCTCCTTCGAGAGTATATCAATCGCTTCAATGCAGCCACTTTGGAGGTCCGAAATTTAGACCCATCTATGGCCATGACGGCGTTCAAGATCAGCCTCCTCCAAAATGACCTTTGTTCTTTCTCAACTTGGACTATCCATAGGATTTCGCTGAGATGCTAGAACGAGCGTAGAAGTATTCCCAGATCGAAGAGGCTTGGGACCAGCAGGGGAGTAGCGGAGATGATAGGTCAGGTCTGTCCCAAAAATAGGAGAAGAAAAAAGACCATAGATGGATGCAACACCGTCGAGAGGATCTATGGTTTCATCAATCGTGCACCCCACCTCGGAGTAACCGACCAACATCTCCAAAGCTGTGAGGCTGATCTAGAACTCCACCTCGGAGGTTCAATTATCACACCCCTCTCAACACACCCCGGGCTCAGATTCTGATGGAGATCGAGCGATGAGAAGATATACCTTAATTTAGAAAAATGATAACCCCTGCTCGAGTAAGAAACCCAAGGAAGTATTGTTGATATCATCGTGATCATGGGCATGATATCGAGGAGTGCTGGAAGCTCAAAGAAGAAATAGAGGCACTAATTAGATAGGGATGACTTTAGCACTATGTGGATGAACGGCGAATCCCGACGAATCTGGATTGTGACCAATCTCGGTGGGATGAACCGCATGAAGAGCAGCCGACTGTGGAAGAAATCAAAGTAATTCCTAGAGGAAACCTCAACGAAAATACTTTGGATTGGGATCGATCGAGAGAAGAACCAAGGAAAAGAAAAGTAAATGGTGAAATTACTTTCACCGATGAAGATCTGAAAGAAATAAGTCAGCCCCATGACGATCCTATAGTCGTTTCTTTGAATATTGCTAATTATGATGTACATCGGATCCTTGTTGATAGCGGAAGCTCGGTAGATGTTCTATTTTATGATGTCTTTGTTTGGATGAACTTAAGCCCTAAACTATTGACAAAGAGGAATGTACCTCTAGTCGAATTTTCTGGCGCTACGGTTCCAGTGGAAGGGACTATCTTATTAACGATAAAAGCTGGACGAGCTCCGAAGTAGGCGGTTGTCGACATAACTTATTTCGTTGTGAATAGCTCCTCTGCCTACAATGTCATCTTAGGTCGGCCAGGTCTAAATACCCTCCAGGCCATAGTATCAACCTATCATCTGAAGGTCAAATTCATGACTCCATATGGAATCGACGAGCTCAAAAAAAATCAGTCGATCGCAAGAGAGTGTTACATGGCTACTTTGCATGGAGTGGTGGCTGAAGAGCAACCCATGAATGAGTTAGACGTTCGGGATGAACAAACTGAACAAAAAGGCTCCCCGATAGAAGAACTGATCTCTGTACCAATCAAGAATGATCCGAACAAGATTATGAAGGTCGGCTCAAGCTTATATGAAGAGGATCAACAGCACCTCATCATATTTCTACGAGATAACACCAACGTATTTGCTTGGTCAGCTTTGGATATGCCCAACATCGATCCATAAGTCATGATACACCGACTCAATGTAGACCTGAATCATTGTCCGATCAAATAGAAAAAATGGAGCTTCGCCCCTAAACGCCAGAGGATGATACGAGAAGAAGTTGATAAGCTTTTGAAGGCCAGCTTCGTTCAAGAAGTTTATTATCCGGAGTGGTTGGCTAACATCGTCCTCGTCAAAAAGGCTAGTGAAAAATGGCACACGTGTATTGATTATGTGGATCTCAATGGAGCATGCCCAAAGGATAGCTATCCTCTACCGCGCATAGACCAACTGGTGGATGTGACCTCGAGACATCAACTCCTATCATTCATGGATGCTTTCTCGGGATACAACCAGATCCGAATGGCATCCGAGGATGAAGAAAAAACTTCTTTAACTGACCAAGGCCTTTTTTGCTACAGGGTCATGCCATTTGGCTTGCAAAATGCTGGAGCGACCTATCAAAGACTTATGAACAAACTTTTCAAAGAACAAATCAGGAGAAATATGAAAGTGTATGTGAATGACATGCTCGTCAAAAGTAGGGCTTCCGAATATTATATTATCGACCTAGAAGAAGCTTTTTCTATACTATGGCATTTCTGGATGAAGCTCAACTCGAACAAATGCACCTTCGGTGTCACTTTCGAAAAATTTCTTGGGTTCATGGTGTCAAATGCAGAATTGAGATCAATCCAGAGAAAATTCAAGCTCTTCAAGAAATGAAGCCCCCAAAGATAATCAAAAAAGTGTAGCAACTCATAGGAAGGATCGCAGCCTTAAATAGATTCCTATCAAGATCGATGGAAAAGAGCCTTCCATTTTTTAAAGCTCTTAAGCAACCAAAGAATTTTCAATGGATAGATGAATGCCAGACAGCCTTTGATGAGTTAATGAAATACCTCGACTCCCCTCCTCTATTAAGCAAGCTAAAGTTTGAGGAGGTATTGTACTTATATCTAGCTATTTCTTCTTCGATAATTAGTTCTGTTCTGATCTGATAGGAGGTCAAGGTGCAGAAGTTGATCTATTACGTGAGCCAGATACTTCACGATGCTAAGATCAGATATACGAGACTAAAAAAAATCATATATGCTCTCTTGATATCTGCAAAAAAGTTATGTCTATATTTTTAAGCACACACCATCACAGTCCTTACAGACCGATCCATTAGATCATTATTATACCGACCAGATACTTTGGGGTGGCTGGCTAAATGGGCTATCGAGCTAGGTAAATTTGATATCAAATATTTGCCGAAACCATCCATTAAAGCTCAGGCATTGGCGAACTTCATCCTAGAATGTACAATTCTAGATGAGAAATCCAGTTACGCTAAAACCCCTTCAATCGATGAATGTTGGACCCTATATGTTGATGGATCTTCGAATATCATGGGCTCCAGAGCTGGGTTGATCTTAATCAGCCCGAAAGAAGTAGTAGCAGAATATACTCTACGCTTTGACTTTCCAGCTTCCAACAATGAAGCCGAGTATGAGGCATTGGTAGCGAGGCTTAGAATAGCAAAAGAAATGAAAGTTCGGCATCTCAGAGTATATAGTGATTCGCAGTTGGTGATTGATCAGGTTCAAGAAGAATATGAAGCTCGAGAGTCGAATATGGTTAAGTATCTACAAAATGTCAGAGACTTGGTTTCTAATTTTTCAGCAATGGATGTTCAGCAGATACCAAGGGGTGAGAATGTATGAGCTGACCTTCTTTCTAAGCTAGCAACCCATGGGGCGGTCGACCTAAAAAGAAGCTCATATATGGAAGTCCTAGAGAAGTCGAGTATTGAGGAGGTCCCAGTAATGCAAGCTGATCCAGAATCGAGCTGGATAGATCCTATTCTCCATTATTTGCGAGATGAAATTTTGCCTACGGATCGAGATGAGGTGAAAAGATTGAGACACCTCGCTCCATAATACATCGTTTATGAAAAAAAGTTGTATAAGAGGTCCTTTACCCTACCTTTGCTCAGATGCCTCTATCCTTCGAAAGCCAACTATGCCCTGCAAAAAGTTCATGAAGGAATCTATGGTAATCACCTGGGGGAAAAGGCTCTGTCCCATAAAATATTATGATAGGGATATTTTTGGCCAACCATGCAAAGAGATGCGGCCAATCTAGTGAGCAAATATGACCAATGCCAAAGAACCTCAAACATTTAGCGCTGACCATCGATCCCATTGGCCCCGATCGTGACCCCTTGGCCCTTTGCTCAATGGGGAATAGATATCCTCGGACCATTTCCCATCACCATGGCACAGAAGAAGTTTCTGATTATTGCGATTGACTATTTTACTAAATGGATGGAAGCAAAGGCAGTAGCTATGATTACCGAAGCTAGAATTCAGAATTTTGTCTGAAAGTCTATTATATGTTGATATGATTTACCTCGCACCATCAAAACTGATAATGGACAATAATTCAATAACTCGAGATTTATAGGATTCTATGATGATTACGAGATTTCTCATAGATTGACATCAGTAGGTCATCCACAGACTAATGGCAAGGCCGAGGTGACGAACAGGACATTATTGTAGGGGTTGAAAGCTCGCATAAGCCAGACAAAAGGATTATGGGCCAAAGAGTTGTACAATATCCTTTGGGCATATCGCACGATACAACATGTCCCAACTGAAGAGACACCTTTCATGTTGGCCTTCGATATGGAAGCTGTGATACCCATAGAGATGGGGTTACCCATGCTCCGAGTAGAAGAGTTCGATGAAAATAGCAATTCCTTCAGGATGAGAGCAAATCTGAATCTACTGGAAGAAATTCGAGAACGAGCTCGAGTTCGAATGGCCAACTATCAATAGAAGGTTTTTTTATACTACAATTCTCGAGTAAAGAGCAAATCTTTCCTGATAGGATAATTAGTTCTTTATCGAGTTGAGATTTTTTGCCCATCCGAACAGTCAAAATTATCGTCGAACTGGGAAGGTCCTTATCGCGTGGCTGAAGTAGTCCGACCTGAAACTTACTATCTCTATCGACTGGATGGAACTCCAATCCCAAGGATCTGAAATGTCGATAATCTTTGAAGATATTATTCTTAGAATATAATTTTCATCTTGAATTTTTATTCGATAATGAATAATGACTTCTTGTAGGTTTTATTTTTGCCAACACACGCTCCTCGATCATGACCGAGGAGCGAAATGCATCTCCATCAAATCTCGCCAACGTGCGCTCCTCAACCACCGCCAAGGAGCAGAACGCATCTCGATCAAATCTCACCAATGCACGCTCCTTGGCCATGGCCAAGGAGAGAAATGCGTCTCCATCAAATCTCGCCAACACGTGCTCCTCGACCACGGTTGAGGAGCGAAATGCATCTCCGTCGGATCTCGCCAACGCACGCTTCTCAACCATGATCGAGGAGCGGAACGCATCTCCATCAGATCTTGCCAATACGTGCTCCTCGACATAATTGAGGAGTGGAACACATCTTCGTCGGATCTTGTCAACGTGCGCTCCTCAGCCACGATCGAGGAGTAGAACGTGTCTCCATCGGATCTCGCCAACGTGCGCTCCTCGGCTATGGTCAAGGAGCAGAATGCATCTCCATCAGATCTCATCAATGCGTGCTCTTCGACCACGATTGAGGAATGGGATGTGACCCATGAAATTCATGAAAACACGCTCCTCGGCTATGGTCAAGGATCGTAACGCACCGGCATGAATCATTCCTCACTTCTCAATCACACCGCCTAAGATCTATGCTAACTTACATCTTAAAAAAGAAAAATCTGATGAAGAACATATGGACTCAATAACTTAGCAAAAGAAGGCTTTATATTAAAATTAAGTGTTTACAAGTGATGGTCAGCCCATACAAAAATACCTCGACTATGACCAAAGGCAAACAAAAAAGGCCCACCTAAAAAAAAAAAAAAGAGATCGGACATATCCGATCAAAATGATACATTAAGCTCCATCCAGAGCTCTAGATTCACCAACCTCCACTTGGTCTGATAGGATGATAACGGTTGGGGGTGGTACCGATGCTGCATCCTCGGTAGCCAGGTCGTCGTGCGCGAGACTGAAGATATCTGTCATTTGAATCTCCCGACCCTCAGCTTCCTCGGCCTCCTCATCGTCCAACTCCAAGAGGTCCAAGTTCAGGTCGGGGAAGATTCTCTAGACCTTCTCTTTTAGATCTACGCCCCCTTGCAGGTAGGAGAGCGATGCAAAATCCGCCTTGATGTTGCGAAATTCTTTCGAGATGCGGAAGGCCTCAACCTCCTCTACCCTAGCAGCCTTCGCCCACGCCTTCTCGGCCTTCCTCTCTCTCAGCACCCAAGATTTAGCCTTAGTCAGCTCAGATTCCAGCTGCTTCACCCTCTTCCTAAGGGACCTGGACTCTTCCTCGGCCTTCAAACGAGATAGCTGAGCATCGTCTGTCCTTTGGTGGGCTTGGGTGGCTTTCTCCTCGACTTCCTTAGAGAGGCACCGAGCATCTCTAATTACTTCGGCAAAATGATCCACATGATGGACGAGCTAAAAAAAAAGAAAAAAGCTGAACTGAGGAATGAACGGAAGAGCTAAAGCAAAGATCGATAAAAAACCAACACGTACTCGAAGGAGAAAATCGTAGGAGTTCTGAATGCGGAAGGCACCCCCGATCTCCTCGAAGATCTGGACGTCGATCGATAAAATGACCGACTTCAGCAAGAAACGGGCAACACGGTAGTCGTCGATGCCCTTCCTTTTATCCTTGGTATCCGAGGAAACTTCCACCAGAGAGACACTCCCCGAAATATTGGATCCATGATCGGACATTCGGATGGAGATCTTCGGCCCACCCAAGCTTCTTTTGGAAGAGGATGCGAAAGGTTAGGGGACGGACTGCCCTGGAGCAGCGGATCGAATCAAAATCACAGCCTTTGTCGATGCTGACTTCTCCTTCCTTAGGGCATTGGCCACTCTCGAGGAACCTCATACTGTGGGCTGCGCCAGGACAGCCTCGGTCTGAGCATGTTTGGGGGTCACGATCGTGCTTATCTTCCTCTTCTTCGTCATTCAATGAAGAGTTTCAAGGTTGGATGGGTTCATTGCTGGACAAAAAACACAAGACTCGATCAATGATAATGACAAGGAAAGAAAAGATGATCTAAACAAAATCGCATGAGAACACTTACTCCTCGGATCAGTTGGAATCAGTCCGACCTTAAATAAGTTCTCCTCGGTAAGGAACCTAGACAGTGGGAGAGGAGTAAGACTAAAGATTTAACTCAAGACTTCCTCCTCGACGTCGGATAGTATTAGAGGTTTGACAGCCAACCTATGAGATCGCCTCCATGATGTGCTGAAATCCCATGGTTGCTCGACCGACACAAAAAAGCACTCCTTCCAGTTATGCACCGAGGAAGGAGCACCTCGGAAAAGGTGGCATCCTCTCCAAGGAGAAGCATACCACCACCCGACCTTTATCAGATGCTCATTTAAAGTAAAACAAGCTCGGAGAAGATGGAAGGTAGGCTCGATCCTGAGGAGGAGGCAGTGGGTGAAGAAGCCTAAAATAGATCGCCAGGAGTTCGGCACCAAACAACAAAAGCTAATTCTATACAAATTTAGAAGCTCGATAATTAAAAAATGAAAAGGCAACCTAAGACCGGCCTTTAGCGATTCCTCATAAACACCGATCTGTCCAGACTGAGGAAGAGCTATATGCTCCTCGGGACCAACGATCTCTAACTTAAAATCATCGAAAATATGGTACTTCATCCTAATGACTTCTAGATCCTTCGAGGTGAGGACGGAATCTATTCTGAAAGGACCATAGTCCGAAACTTCATATCCTTTGGATTGGCCCGGAGAACCTACTACTCCAAAATCGTGATCCTCGTCAGAAGGGCTATCCGAGTCCCAAGAAGATCGGGACAGACTAGATTGACTCATGAGTATAAAGGAGACTGACCTAAAGGATAAGGAGGTCAAACAACAAGGGAAGTTAGGATGGGATCGATGGTAGCTCGACTGGGTCCGAGCTATTCCTCATGCAAAGTACCAAAGTTCATCCTTTAAGCAATAGTAGCAGTCAAAAAGAGTAATATAGACCTTATTTATAAGAGGCATGGACGGCTTCGATCTACTCCTATTTCATCTATCCTTTTAGATCTTCGCCAGGTATTAGATACCCATTGGTCGAGATGGGTAGATCCAAAGCAAAGCAACGGACGGTTAGATTTTATGGCTGAGGGACTTCTTCCAATCTTATCATGCTACCGATCTCCAATGCTGCAATGCAGGCATGATTTGAAGATTGGCCTCGACTTTAATAGGATACTTTCATCGGTTGCTCAGAGGTAGATCGACCTCATAAGTGGGAAGCAAATTATTGTGGAATGGGGCTGGTGTGGCCTCGGCCTATTTAGGATCGACTGTCGACCTATCTCAATGAATCGTCTGAGCGGAACAATGTGACACTTCGTCCGTGGTTAGCTATAGATCGGCTTAAGCCAACCTACAATTTCGACCGACCTACTAAAGATCGCCTCCTAGCAAAATAAGGTAGGCCTTCATACCTCATCTTCATCGGGTTCTGGTCGACCGTAGAGCTACATGAATAGGCTCATTGCTCATCAATGACCGACCTACAACCATCCCTGCTGAAACCGCATCCTCTCCGAATCGAAAAACTTGAATAAAGCAAAATCTTTCACAATCCCATCTTTTTAGAAGAAAAAAAATCTTCTAAATCAATCCAAGGCGACTAACTCGGAAAGCCGTTAGAGTCCGAAATAGATACAACTCCAACTCCTCCCCTATAAATAAAGGAGCTCTGGGACCCTCCAGGTATGCCACTCAATCCAACGCTTTCTCTCTCCATTATTCTCCAATCTCCTAACTTGATCATCGAAGGATCTTTATTGGAAAACACTTCGGTGGGGACTTTATTGCAGGTGAACGGGCGAAGCTCCAACGAAAGTTCATCCTCGACCTCATATTCCTCAGTGGCCGAGCTCCTCCATCCTCGTTAGCCGACCTCAAGCCAGGAGATTCAGGAGCAATAGTTATAAACTATTATGGAATGGGGCTGGTGTGGCCTCGGCCTATTTAGGGTTGATCGTTGATCTATCCTAATGGATCGTCTGAGCGGAACAATGCGACACTTTGCCCATGGTTAGCTGTAGGTCGGCTTAAGCCGACCTACAATTCTGACCAACCTACTGAAGATCGTCTCCTGATGAAATAAGGTAGGCCTTCATACCTCATCCTCGTCGGATTCAGATCGACCGTCGAGCTACATGAATAGACTCATAGCTCATCAATAACCGACCTACAACCATTCTTGCTGAAACTACGTCCTCTCCAAATTGGAAAACTTGGATAAAGAGGAATCTTCGCAATCCCATCTTTCCAGAAGGAAAGAAATCTTTCGAATCAATCCAGGGCAACTAACTCGAAAAGCCGTTAGAGTTCGAAATGGATTCAACTCCAACTCCTTTCCTATAAATAAAGGAGCTCCGGGACCCTCCAGGTATGCCACTCAATTCGACGCTTTCTCTCCTCATTGTTCTCCAATCTCCTAACTTGAGCGTCATAGGATCTTTATCGGAGAACACTTTGATGGAGACTTTATTGTAAGTGAACGGACGAAGCTCCAATGAAAGTTCATCCTAGACCTCATATTCTTCGGTGGTCGAGCTCCTCCATCCTCATCGGCCGACCTCAAGCTAGGAGATCCAGGAGCAACAGAAACTATCCATGATCGTGTCCAAACTATTGCCAATAGAAGAGAGAGTTTAAACTTTAAGGGACTCTCTATGCACCATTAGGGTCGGCTATATGGTGGGCTATGACTAGTTGGTTAGAGATTTCATGGTGAGCCCTCATTAGTTGACCTACCACATTGGCTGTGATCGGTTCCGAGATGTTTTACTTGCCCCCCATTTCCAAGGTTGAGCTAATTTGTTAGCTTAGGAAATGAAAGTAGATTTACCGATGAACCCGATCAACAAAAGGTGATTTGTAAAATTGAGCCTCCCAAAGCTTGAGGCCCTCTCCTGCTATTACTCCCAAACCTACACAAGGAACGAAAGATCGAAGCTTGAAATTCACAAATCAATGAATCAAAATCAAACCTTTCCCCTTCTAATAATAAGTCACTACAAGAAATAAGGTATTAGCGGCGGCTAAACAGCCATCGCTAATACTACTTTTTTCTGATGATTATTATAATGAAGGTATTTTTGGTCATTAAAAATTAGAATACATTTAGCGACGGTATTAGAGACGGAGCTTCCATCACTAAAAGTATTTGCAACAGCTTTAACGATGGATTTTTGTCGTTGCTAATACTTTTTGAAATATCCTCCCCTAAGGCCATGATCAATCATTTCCCTCTACTGATCTTACCCGCCTCCTCCCTTCTTACCCCACCTCCGGTTGCCATTTTCCACTATCATGCCACTGGATCTGCCATCCCAATACTTCGATCTCAGCATCCCGGCTTTCCAATCCTTGCACCATTGCTCCCCCTATCAGTTCCACCATCTCTGCATCCCGATCCCGCATCCCCACTTTCTGCTCCGCTTGTTGCCGCTCCCCCCCCACCGATTCTACCATCTCGGTGCTCCGATCTCGGCATCCTGACTTTTCAGTCCCTGCACCGTCGCTCCCTCCATCGAATCCACGATCTTGGCATCTCGATCCTACATCCCCACTTTTCGATCTACTCATCGTCGCTTCCCCCATCAATTCCATTTTTTCGGTGGTCCGATCTCAACATCCCCTCTTTTCTGTCCCTATGCCACTGCTCTCCCTATCGATTCCACCATCCCGATGTCCCAATCTCGCATTCTCACATTCCTATCTATTCGTCACTGCTCTCCCACCAATTCCACCATCCCAGTGCTCCGATCTTGGTGTTATGGCTCTTCGGTCCCTACACAACCGCTCCCCCCATTGGATTCGCAGTCCTAGCATCCCGATCCCATGTCCTTGCTTCCCAGTTCGCTCGCTGCCACTCCCCCTGCCGATTCCTAAAGGAAAAATTCTTCAAATCTGAATCATATTCAGATGGAGTCGAGGGAGAATAGATTTAAGTTTAAAAATTTTTTATAACAATCATAAAAACATACCTCGATGCGCAATGGAAAAAGACTGAGGTGCTGAAAATTCTGCAATGCTACTTTGTAAGATTCAAAAGTACGGACCCTCTACTTCATATGCATGCTACATCACGTAAAGAAAAAGGATGAGATATGAGGTGCCACACCAAGAAAGAGGGATAAAAGAGGGTAGCAAGATCAAATCCTCCACCAAGAAGAGCTAAAGTTCCAAGAAGAAAAGAGAAATTCCTAGCTCTCTCTCTCTCTCTCATGCCAAGCTCTTGCTCATGCCCACAAGCCTTTGGATTGCTTTTTTTATTGCTTCTCCACGCCTAGGGGTCCTCCTTTTATAGATGAAGCCAAGACCTGATTGAATTCTTATCAAATAAGGATTCCATGGATAACTACCTTGATTAGTCAAATCCTACTCCAAGTAGGATTTCTAAGGTGTTCTCCTAATCTCATTAGGAGAGATGGTTGGCACCAACTCTTGGCCCACCTTTATGCTGCCCAAACCAAGGCCCTTGGCTAGAAAAATTCAGGCCCAATCCTCTCTTGGTCAGCCACATATGAGAGAGAATCTTAGTGGTCAAAGCTACTAGTTGACCAAATTAAATTTGGTCCAAATTGAGTTCAATTCAAATCTAATTTGAACCTAATTTTAACTCAATTCAAATAAACTGTCTATCCCTAATCTAATTAGGATTTTAGATCCAAGTCTAACTTAAATAATTGACTAATTAAATCAAGCCTAATTAATTTAGATCTGATCTAAAATTAGTTATGACTTGAATTCAATCTCTCATTAAACCTTAGATCCTTTTATCAGGTCAAACTCATCTCCAAAATTAATCCTAAACCTTATGGCCAATGCTAGCTAGGCATAGTCAGTATTTAATTCCATATGATCATTAACTTAATTCTTCAATTAAGTAAATCTATTTGCTCAATCAAGTCAATTACTTCTAAATTGAACATATAGATATTAGGTCAATTCTTTTCTACGTTCATGACTAATGTACGTGACTCCATAGGTTCGAACACTAAGCCAGTAATATAGAAAGTAATTTTCTATACTAATCAAAGTGATCATCTAGTACTACTATAAAAAAGACTACGACAGCAGTTCTTTAACCACTATTACTGCAGCCATCGCCGTAGCTCTATGGCAATGGTTATTACAGCGATTATTTGAACCACTGCAATAGATCGACCTATAGCAACGATTATGTAACCACAGCCATAGGTTATCTATAGCAACGGTTACATAACCACTGCCATAGATAATCTATAGCAGTGATTTTTTAATCGCTGCCATAGGTCTAATGCAGTGGTTGACATCATTTGCATCAGAAACCTATAACAGTGGTTGGCATGGATATGACAGCGATTATAAAACCACTACTATAGATCTTGAATAATTAAAAAAATTAAAATTTTTATTTTTTTATATATTTTATCTGATAAATATAGATATATAACATAAAAAATATAATAAATATAAAAATTATTCTAAAATGCTAAAGTTTTATTATCAAATAAAATTTATTATAATATTTTTTTTAAAAAAATATATCAAAAGTCTCCTAAATCTATATTATCGTCATCGTCGTTGGGAGCCGGAGTCGGAGTTGGAGCTGGAGCTAGAATGCGGACCAACATATCCTCGAAGCTCATGACTCCAAAACATGTTGAGCGTCGACATCATATTTCTCACAATGCCCTCTAGATGAGATGCGCACTCAGTCCGATCTACCCATGTCGTAGCATGATCTGTCTATGCCAATGCCTCTTTAAGCTCCTCCCAGCTGACGACACTTGAAGTCTGTGAAAAAATGCTCGCCTCAGATCAGTAGCTCATCGGCGTGTGTCCGAGCCTGTATCAGATCCTCCCAGAGTGCTCAGACCCCAAGATCTGAGATAGATGGTCATGGGGCCCAGAGGTATCCAGGCCATCATGATCTACAACATTAATAAATATTAATCAATATAACATATTGAACAATAATATTAGTATAGCATCAATAAATAGTCTCTTATATGTACACTAATCAATTGACGGGTCTATCATTATGCAATGCAATAAATAAAAGCAACAAGATATAAACATCCAAAAAATATTATGTAATAAATTCTACAACATGAATTACATTCATAAATAATTAAGGATGAGCAACAATCGTAGATCCGATCTCTTATGCGAACCTTGGTGTTAATTCAGAAACCTGAAAGAAGAACAAAGTAGATAATGGTGGCACCTTAAGGCTTAAAGTTGGAATCTTAGAGAGACATATCAAATTCTATTCGCTCAGAAGTCGAGCCGGCTTCGTGTTCGAGATAATCGGCTCCATGCTTGAGACATCCAACTCGGATCCTTCCCCAACCGACTCAATTGCATATTCAAGCTGGCTTGACTGTGTGCCATCCCCTCGATCACTCCCTCTCTCCTTCTCTCGATCTCTCTCGTCAGCGATGGTGGCGAGGCCAAACCCCCCTCCTCTCAGCTTTTTCATCTCTCAATCTTCCTCTCTCTTTCTCTCGATCTCCCTCGCTGGCGAGGCCGGACCCCATCCCTCTCTCTCTCACTCTCTCAATCTTCCTCATCGGCAAGACCAGACCCCATCCCTCTCAGTGATGCCGACGAGGTCGGACCCCCTCCCTCCCTCTCTTGCTCTCTCGATCTTCCACTCTCCCTCTCCCTCGCTGACGAGGTCGGACCCCCTCCCTTCCAATGATGGCGGCAAGGCTAGATCCCTCCCTTCCTCTCTCCCTCTCTCGATCTCCCTCACCGATGACAATGCCGAGGTTGGACCCCTTCCCTCCCTCCCTCCCTCCCTCCCACTCTCGATCTCCTTGTCGGTGACCAACCCTTCCTCTCTCAATCTATCGATCTCCTCTCAGTCTCTCCATTTCTTAGTTTTGGATCCTGAAATCGGATCCGACCTTTCGAGATTTATTAGGATTCGGGTATGATACTTCAAGTATAGACCCATCGAATATTCGAGTTTGAATTCGGTACTAGTAATTAAAATTAGATCCAGATCTGAATATCCAAATTTCGATCCGAATCTAATCCATTGATAAATCTAGTCCACAGCCATCGACATGGCACAGCCCAAGGCTACCACCATGGCACGGCCCAAAAACTACGACATGCAGATAATTATAATATTGATAATAAATATTTATAATATTTATTATAAATATTTTATAAATTATTATAAATATTCATGATTAATAAATAATACTATAAAATTAAAAAAAATATATCTGCAACTATAGAGAGTGGGTTATACCGAAAGCTTCGAGGGTTGCCAACAACGACGCTAGAGGAGGACGACGATACTAGAGGTAACCTACGAAATAAAAGCAAGATAGTAAGATAAAGAAGAGAGAGAAAGAAAAAAAAAGAAGAGAGAGCAGGGACGGTCGGGGATGGGGGGCCAGGGGGAGGGGCACAGTAATGAAGAGGCCCGAAAGGCACAATGATGGAGGGTCAGCAGTCGGGATGGAAAGTATGGGGGTGGGAGGGCGGGTGAGGGGTGGCGGGAGGGGCGGCCGGGGATGGATGGGGGGCTGAGGGGGTGGGGGGTTGCGGTGGTGGGGAGGGGGCGATCGGGAATGGGGAAGGAAAAGGGGCGGCCAGGAGGAGGGGTGGGGGATGGGTGGGGGGTGGCAGGGAGGGGCATCGGAGATGGAGGGCCTGGGGGTGGCAGGGTGGCGGGGAGGGGTGACCGAGGATGGGAGGGAAGGAGGGACGGTCGGGGGGAGGTGTGGGGGTGGGAGGGTCGGGTGGCGGATGGCAGGGAGGGGCAGTCGGGGATGGGGGGAAGGAGGGGCGGCATCGGTCGAGGGGGAAGGAGGAGGGTGGCGCCGATCGATCGAGAGGGAAAAAAGCCTCACCGACGATGGAGAGGAGGAGAACAGACAGAGAAGAGATCGAGCGCGCATGAGAGAAAAGCAAAAAAAATTTAAGAATTTTTAATCTAACCTACGACAGCAGTTATCGAATCGCTGCCATAGATCTACAGTAGTGATTATCCAAAATTGTTGCCATAGATCTATGGCAACGGTTCTATAACTGCTGCCGTAGATCTATAGCAGCGATTTTTGATAACCACTACCGTAGGTTGGAAATAATTTTTTTTTTATTTTTTTCTAAAAATTATATAATTTTAAAATTTAATACCCATCTTCACTATTCATTATCTAAATAATTATCATTAGAGTATCATTGCAAAAGATCATCTCGATCCGATGGCCCTAGCTTTATCGATTAAAAAAATTTGATTTTGATGATCACGAATGATGATGCGATGATCTGATAGATGGAGATCTTCGATGGATCCAAAAATCTGCAATGATGATCTCAATGATATTTGTAATATACTATCAAAGTTTTACTTCAATCGGATATCGTTATCATGTCAATTTAGTATGGAATAATTTCGATCGTTAAATTAGAAATAAACGATCAAAGGGTTAAACGATGTTCGATTATAAGATAATGTTTTAGTTAAATGATATTTATTATAATTTTAAATATTTTATATGATGATGATAGTAAAATTTAAATCATTTTTGTATAAACTATTCATGTTAAGCAGATATTGCAAAAGCACGAGCATAACAACCAGTGAAGTTTTAGAATGATTATCAGAAGAGACGTATAGTTTTAGATCGTTCTTTATCTCACGAGTTGAATTTTATAATTATCATCATAAAAAATGATTAAAGTAGTAGCCAAGATCATTTATAAAAAAAATTATCTCATAATCGGACACCGTTTGGTCCTTTGATCACTCGTTTATCATTTAACGATCGAAACTAACTTATACTAAATTGATTAAGATAACAATATCCGATTGAAGTGAAACTTTGATAGTATGCTACAAACATCATCGAGATCATCGTTGTAGATTTTTGGATCCATTGAAAGTCTTCATCTATCAAATCATCGCATCATCATTCGTGGTCGTTGAAATCAAATTTTTTTGATCGATGAAGTTAGGGCCATCGGATCGAGGTGATCTTTTACGACGACACTCTAATGATAATTATTTAAATAATGAATGATGAAGATGAACATAAAATTTTAAAATTATATAATATTTAAAATATATATATATATATATATGACAACGGTTATAATTAACCGCTGTCATAAATAAGCTTATAGCAGCGGTTCCTACTAACCGCTATGATAGATCTGATTTATGACAGTGGTTTCACTAACCGCTGCTATAGGTCCGATCTATGGCTATGGTTATAATGAACCGTTGCTATGGGTCGACTTATGATAGTAGTTTTTTATCACCGCTGCTATAGATCCGACCTACGGCAGTAATTTTTATTAACTACTGCCATATATCGGATCTATAGTAACGATTACAAAAACCACTGTCATAGATTCGACCTATAACAGCAGTTAACGAAAACCACTATCATAGAATCTATGACAGCGGTTTTGAAAATCGCTGCCATAGTATGCGCTGTCATATATCATTTTTGTAGTAGTATAGCAATGATACCTGATATCTGGATAGGTCGAATGATTGAAAAGCAACATTCAATAATCTTGGTATATGATTATTACCCTTAATGCTCAGGATGACTTAGGATTTAACTATCAATCCTGAAACAATGATTCATATTGTGTTTCAATCTTTCTTAAATCCTGTGACAATCACATGGATTATCCTAGCTAAGATTTTACTGGATTGAAATATAGTGAAGCATTACCTTCCATCAGAGGGGTCAATCCCATCTTAACTCACATACTAACTTTGCAAATATTTGACTGTACCCAGAAATCTTTCATTACTATATTAAAAATATAGGTAGTCCAGCACCAAAGTATAGTGAGTTACTTGCAAGTCACTATGATGATCTTAGGTCTAAGGGATACTTATATCCATATCCTTCGCAAGCATCTCTTGACAGCAAAGTGCTCTATAAGTGAGTCACTATTCGATGATGATGTACTCTTACATCTCACTTGTAGCCATATCAGTATCTCCATACTTCTTGATTAAGAGGATAACCAACTCATATAGTATATAATGACCTACACTTGATAAATATTATCATCCTTATGAATTATAATAACGTTTCATTTGGTCGCGAACATAGTTTAAGAACCATTCAATAAATCCTTCTTTATCAAACATTTATAGTTCTAAGGACTTTATCATAAAAGAAGTACTATGAAGATGCAATATGATGAACTACCAAAATAATATTTATTTAATATAATTCATATACAAAATTATAACCATCTACAACTTAGATGATTGGCTTTAGAATACTATTTCTAATAATCTTTCACTTGGACTACAGCCAATCGGAACAATATCTAATACCCATCTTCAATTTATGATCATCAAACTTCTTACTTCCAAGGACTTTAATAAATAGATCGATCAAGTTCTCTTTTCTATCAATCTTCTAAAAATTGACATCAACTCAATTCACAATCTCTTGCACAAGATGATAACGATGTAGAATGTGCTTGGTTCTTTGATGGAATTTTGGTTCTTTCGCTTGAGCAATGGCTCCAGTGCTATCACAATACAGGAGAACATGACCATCAATGAAGGGTGTCACTCCTAGCTCGTTGATGAACTTTCACAACTAAATAGCTTCTTTGGCAACATCAGATGCCGCGATATACTCTGTCTTGCAGATAGAATCAACTATAGTATGCTACTTGAAATTTTTTTAGCAAATTGCTCCACCATTTAGGATAAATATGTATCCCGACATGCTCTTGCTGTTATCATGGTCTGACTGAAAACTAGAATAAGTATATCCCACAAGTTTTAAATCAGATTCTTCATAAATAAGCTATTGGTCCTTAGTATTTCTCAAATATTTTGAGGATTGCCTTTACAACTTTCTAATGGTTCTTACCTGGATCAGACTGATACTTGCTTGCTATCCCTAATGAGTAGGCCACATCCGATCTCGTACATGTTATGACGTACATGATAGATCCTATTGCCGAAGTATATGAGATTCTACTCATACACTTTCTCTCTCTTCAAATGTTGTCGAATAATCCTTCTTAGAGAGAATAATTTTTTAGCCTATCAATAGATAGCATTTCTTGAATTTGCCATACTGAATCTCTTCAATATGATATCAATGTATGTAGATTGGGACAATCCAAGCATCCTTTTAGATCTATCTCTATAGATCTTCATCCCTAGAATATAAGATGCTTCTCCCCAAATCCCTTCATGAAAATTGAGATGACAATAACTACGTTGATTTTCCTGTAAATGCAGGAAATGTATTTTTTAATTAAGAGAATATCAAATTCAACATAAGTACAACAAAATATAAGTCAAAACCTATTGCCCATTTATAGATAACAAGCTCTTCCATTCTTATCAAAGCCATATATTTTGATCATCTTATCAAAACATGTTCCAAACTTCTTGAAGCTTGCTCCAATCCATAAATTGATCTATTTAGCTTGTACACTTTAAATTCATCCATGGATGTGAATTCTTCAGATTATATCATATATACTTCTTCTTCTAGCTCTCCATTAAGAAAAGTAGTTTTAACATCATTTGCCAGATCTCATAATCTAAATAATAACTGCTATTTCAAGCAAAATTTGAATGGACTTGAGCATTGCCATAGGAGAGAACATCTTGTCATAGTTATATACTATAATGTTGACCGATATTATGTGCATAGATGTTTAAGATCTTTAGTTTTCAGTCATGACTCCTATTTCCTGTTGTTATGAATAAACCAATCTATATCTACATGATTTATTCTGGACTGGATTAGTACGAGTGAACCATACAACACCCTTGAATCTCCATGATTTCACTTCGAATTACATGGCAGTCATGGCATTTCCGCAAGTTGGTAATTTATGCATGGCCACTCCCATATAAGTGATCAGATCATCAATCGATCTTATCATACTATTATAATGGATCACCATCTGACCAAGAATATCATAAGTATTATCTAAGCTAGAAATGGTAACTCTACAACAGATCTCCTCAAGAATGCCTTTAAAATGGCATTATAGTTTTTTATTCTCTAAATCAACATTACAATTGTTGTTAATGAATGATTGTGTCGTTTCTCTTCTTACTCATGAACTTACTCCAAGTTTAATGCTAGTGGCAATTAAAGATCTCCTTTTTAAGAAACTCTTACTGTCATAAAAAGACTACTCTTTCTAGATGAAAATCATACTTTTGCTTTCTTCCAGCAAGGTATAAGTATATATCCCATGAAGTTTTTTTTGGGATCCAATAAATAAGCAACTTATCAGATCTTGGTCCAAAGCTTATTTTGTCTTCAAATATTTACATATGCCGAAATCTCCAAACCGAAAGGTACGAGAGAGTTCGAACTGCACCCAGTCCAATATCCATATAAGTTTTTTGCGATAAACTTGCTTGAAACTGTTCTTTATAATCAAAATGTATGCTTCAATCCAAGTAGTCTCTAAGATTTGTTTGAATATGTGCTACCTATTAACACTTCAAACCAATCTCGATTCACCTGACTTTTCAGTCCCATCTAGTCATCGTAGGCCCCTTATTAGATCCATGGTCATTCACATCCCCAATCCCATGTCCTCTGCTTCCTTAGTCCACTCACTATTTCCACCACCGCTTGTCCTAACTTCGAACACATCCACCGCGTTCCGTTCATCACCTCGGTGGTCCGATAAAAACCGCGGGTCTTTCTGAATCCCAATATCATTGCCCCCACTACCGGTTGACACCATCATGGCAGATCCTCGATCCGTGTCCCACTTCCTAGTTTTGCTCACACATCGCTCCCATCCCACGTCGTTCCAACATCCTAGTGCCCTCCAATCTCGGCATCCCCCATAATTTTCGATCTCCCAATGCCGCTTGCTTCCCCCCGACCGGATCCACCGATCCCGGCATCCTAATTCCTACATCCCCGCTTTCAATCTGCTTGCTACACTCCCTAAGATCGGTTCTACTATCACCGGTACAAGACGAAATCAATGGCATCCCCTCTTCCGCCATCCCCACATCGTCACGCTCTCACCACACTGTCAGGTTCACATGTCCGCAGCATTCGAATCCTACACTCCTCCACTTTCATCTGCTCACACATTGCTCTCTCACACTGGTTCCACAATCCCCGATAGCTCCGAATCTCGCATCCCACCAACTTTTTGATCGCCCCGTTCCCTTATTGCTACTAATTTTTCAAAAAAAATAAAAAAAAATATTATTAGCAAAAACTTTTCCACTCTCAAATGTCATCGCTAATGCCCTCATTAGCGACGACATTTCTAAACCATCAAAAATTCCATCGCTAATATGGTCTCTAGAATCAAAATTTTTTGCAACACTTTTTGGCGATGGTAAGCGTTGCTAATAAACAAATTTCTTATAGGCTAATAAGAGATGAACAACAATAGATTGCTCAGAGAGAAAGCTCCTAAAACTCAAACTTTCCAAATAGAGAAATTCATGAATAATACTTTCAAATCACTGTATAATAAACATGTGAATAAATTTCAATAAGAACTTAAAATGCTCAAGTGGGGCACTAGACATCCTTTAGCTACAATGCCCACCTGCATCGGTGTCTACACCCTAAAGTGGGCTTCCACAACAATCTCGAACTCATCTTACATCATATTATTGTTGCTTGAAATCGGCAACCAAGGCATTGAGTGGGGTTGTTTTTATTGAAATCAGTTTGGACAGTCAATGCTCAGACCATGAAGGTTGCCAACAGAACACAAGGCATCTTACAGAGGTAGTAGATGCTGCATGGCGCGACGCACACACAAGCCTGACCGGAACCTTGGTTCAGAATGTGGGTGAGGTTTGAAAATTGAAGCAACAAATATAAAGAAGTCCTATATTTCTTGGTAGAAATGATTATATTGTGGGAGGTGTGGGTCTAAGAATCATAAATGAAGCTCCCCTACAACATACACAGAATTCGGCTGCACCAATAATTACCAAATATGTAACCCCATCACTTCTACGTGAGAAGGACAAAAATTAAGTTAAATTGACTAATAATTAATGAAAATGGGTTATTTTCTATCGACATATGTGTATTAGTGTCTGTGATATACATTAATCCATTGAGTTTTAATGGTAATGATAATTCATAATTTCAGAGAGTTGAAAAATTCTAAGACATGACAATAATTCAATTAATATAACACATCTATAAACACCGCTTCCGCCATAGAGAGAATATCATACACGAGGATAGGTAATTGATCCGAAAGTTGGTGTACGATCCAGCTATCTCTACCTTTAGCTAGACTGCAGCTTCTATGAGAGAGCCGCGTTCTATGGTAAAGTGGACAGACACGGCACGGTCAGAGAGTACATATAATATCATCTAAGACACGTAAGAACGAGAGCACTAACACGAGCGTATTTATTATGCCGTCATCCACATGACTCGGAGACGTCATGCCCTATCTCAGGCCTCATCTTACCTGGTGAAAGGATGAACGTAGCACACTAGACTAGACTCGGATGCTTAATTGCCACGCATCCCTGGGATTTCACACAGACGGTAGTAGTGCAGTCTGGTACCTACTTTATGAGACCTACTCATGAAGATGACGATACCGGCATTTCACACCTTAGAAAGATGGGTGAATTTTAAGTTTTGGGCGTCTTCGACTACACAATTGAGCGTGATCTTCCATTTCTTACACAAACACGTGACTCTCAATACTAGAATAATACCTTACTGATTCGCGTATAATGAGAACTATAGAGTGATCACGTGTCACTTCATCACAAATGATAAGACACACCATCGACAGGAGACGTATCGCTGGTCAAGGATCCATGTGGCCATCTCAAGATAGGGATCTAATCTACTCGGTTTGGGTAGACGGAGAGCCCTAATGATAATCATGAGAATCAAGTTCTGAAGCCCATGGCCATGGCAGATGTGAATAATAAGAAAGACGCCTTTCTATTTAGATTTTAACATGGACTCGAATGAATGATTATAATCATACTGACAGGACTAAGGGAGTTTGCGAGATTTACCTTAACCCTAATCTGATCGGACGGCTAAAATAGAGAACTTAAATCACACAGGTCAGCTGCACCAAGAGAGTTCACAATTCAGCTCTGATGGGGTTGCCACCAATTGACTGTAGGTGTCCACTGGTGGATTTTGGGAGCAATTAGAATGATTAGAATGACTTCGATATTCTAAGCTGTTCGAATCACCACAAGAGTTCAAAACATTACTCTATTCACACACCGATTAAACACAAGACACTGCAATATCCTTGATTAAAATCAAACACCAGACGATACAAATCTTGCCACATAAACATAGATTCAAAACAGCCCCAAAAAACATACCACATAACTAAGAACGCTGAACAACACACAAAAAACGCTCGTAGCTACAAATCTTAACACGAATCATCCACTACAATCACTAGGGTGCCAGACCATAAACTCATCTTACCCATTGTATCGTGTCAGTTACCTTATCCGTCGCGGATTTATGAACTCACTTGATCCTTTTACCGCTCCTCTCTTTTGATCCATCGAAAGGAGTTTCGATGATGTCTTTGCATAGAGATCATGACATTCCCATTACCATCATAGAAGTGAAACTAACTTGGGTCACACAAAATAATTTTGAATCTTGTTGATCATCAATTGAAATATACTAGTTCAATTGATTCTGAATGAGATTCAATTAGGTTAAGGAAATCGTGCTAAGCACTCGATTGAACACTAACGTTTTTCTTTTACTATCATACAATAAGTTTGTCCTGTCTTAAGCAAAAGAGAGTTGTGCTCATCAGGGCCCTTCATATTGGTCTGACTGAGGTTGTCCAAGTCAGTAATAGGTTGTCTTTTTTGTAAGACATTCCTCCATTTTTGGTCACCTGCATTTTTGTCTTTGACTTTGGTCAAAGTGCACTTTGAACTGGTCACGTTGACCATTCACCTTTGACTCTTTGGACTGTTCATGCACCTATTGGAGGAGCTGGTGGGGCTTTGTCCCCCTGCCAGAATTCCTGGCAAGGAGAAGGGCGCACCGCCAAGGGTGGCGTGAGCCCAAGTAGGAGCCTCAGGAGTCCTTGTTGGACAGGATCTATCCATCCCTTTTGGATTCAATCAGAGATTCTACTAAGAATCCAGTTTGACTGGTCTTAGGCACCTCTAAGGAGGAATCCAGGGGTCTCTTATTTCCACACCATCAGATTTAGATCTGATTCATAAAGGATTGTGATGTTGAGAGGAAGAGGAGTTGATCACAGAGGTCTATAAATAAGACACCTGCGCCACCTCTAATTCTAAGTAAGATGAATGCTATTAGATACCCCAAGGCGCCTCTCCCCTCCTTCTCCATTGCTATAGTATCTTCTCCTCTTGTCTCCAGTCCAAAAGTGTTTGGACTTAGTTTGGTGCGATTCATATCAAGTGAAAGGCGATCAAAAAGCAAGAAGGCTGCGCTGCTGCAAAAGGACGACTGTAGATTTCAAAAGAGTTTTGAAGATCCTCCAGATCAGATCCAGATCTGATTTTTGGAGGTGTGATAGAGAAGAAGAGGATCTCCAGATCCAATCGCAGTGGATTCGGTAGAGGCCAGGCGCTTGCGTGGCTAAGATCCAGAACCATTCCGCTGCAAATCAGGATCATCTACAGGTAATAGGATTACCCAAATAAGGTAAATTGAATTTGATTTAATTTATCTTATTTTATTTTATTTTATAAAAAATAATAAATCAGATTAAATATATCAAGATCTGATTGAGATCAAGAGAAAATTTTTGAAAATATATCTCTTGATCTAATCAGATAATTGAACGAACCTGGACGAGCAAGTCAAGGAATTTTCCTCAATGTATCAGAGCCAGGTCTAAAATATTTAGATCTGAATTTAATTTTATGTTAATGAAAATAGAAGTGATTTCAGATTCACAATGAGAATGTGATTCAGATCTGAAATCAGACAAAATAAAATAAATAATTTGGACTAAGAACAGACAGATCATCAGACATTATTTTAGAATAAGAATAGTTTCATAGAACTAGTTTTCATGTCTTTGGATTAAATCCCGCATAAATCAATATTAGATCTCTTTTTCTACATTCTGATATTAAGCATGTTATAAAACATCTGATAAACAGTAAATAAAATTAATTTTAATTTTAAGTATCATTGAGCAATGAATCAATGCATGATAGACTATTTGTAAGATATCAGTCTCACATAATTATCGTAGATTTAAATTTATGTTTGATTAGATCAATTTAAAATCTATTTTTTAGATTGTATATGTGATAATTTAGATCTGAAAATATGCATGATTGATGAATCATGAGATGATATCAAAATAATGCCATGATTAGATCTATTTTATATAAGTGAGATATATTGATTATACGTATCTATATTGTTTTGTAGTATTGAAATGTTCCTGATAAGGTGTTCCTCTTGTGCTCGTCCAGGTCATAAAACGGAAGAAGGGTTAAGAGGTCCTCTCTTACCATTCGATGGGGTTGTCTTATGACGTGTAGGGGTGCGCGGTTCGTTCTTAAATCAGAACAACCCAAAACTTACTTTCTGCAAAACCCTAGATCCTGGAACCGCTAGGATTTATTTGCAATATTTTTTTATGAACCCAAACTAATAAGAATTAAGTTTAGGAATTAAATTAGGTCTAAAATGAGAATTTCATATCTAAGAACAAATTAATAATACTGGGGTTCGGGCTTGGGTAGCTCAATAGGTCTAAGCGGCTTGATCAAACCGAGATCAAGGAGTTGGTTAGATGGGATCAACAAGTGACATACAAATTGACCAGCCTGATAGGATTAAAGTCTGGTCAAGATCCAGTATCACGATCAAAGCAAGACCCAATTTAAAGGGCTCAGAGAGTTCAGAAGTCTGGATTGTAGGAATCTTGCCTCCTAACCCAATTGATTCTGACTCAACAATTTGGTGTCCTAAGTAATTTGGCAACAGGATGACCGACCTAGTTTTACATTGAAGCATACTCGACCTGAATGCGTTCTTGTGCGACTTACGCATATCTTTCACCAGGTCTCACTTAACCTGGGCCAGTATCTGTTGACACAGTTCTGAATCTAGGGGTCAAGTAATCTGAGCTGACCCATGCCACCCTAGTTAGTCATAATTGTTATACTAAGCTCCAAGTTCTAGTTTAATGAGATCTGATCAATTCTCCTAAGAAAGATTAAGTCTGAGGCTTCACACATTGTAAGACGTCGGCCACCTTCGGGATTTGATTCTTCCGGACTGGAATCAGTGGGCTCAGATTCGCAGCGAGAAGACGCAACATGTCATTAGGCATTGGAATCATGGGCTGAGGATAGTGTGGGCTCAATATTCCGGATTGTGAAGAACCCAATTAGGAACCCAGTCTATGCAAATTGGTAGGGTATGACTTTAACTAAGGAGTGTGATCATATTCCGGATACGTGATCATGAATTGAGACCGAAGTTTTGTGCAATCATGATTAAGAATCATTGAACAAAGAGTTGTTACACTCATTTGGCCTAAACCCATTCACAATACTGTTAGTGAAGGTGATGATTCAGTTGGTGAGACCAGCACCACCCACTAAAATCATACCATCCGGAGATTTTCGCATTCTAACATAGAAGTGTAGGTAATTCGAGAAATCAAGTGGAGCTAATTTGTTTTAAAATAAAATCCCAAAACAATTGTCAGTCAAAATTGAACGTATCTAACTAGACATCCTTTTGACTCTCTCTAAAGGAAAATTTTCTGCGTCCAACCCACGCAACGTATCCTAACACACAATAGACGACTTGGACCCAATTATATTAAGATTGGCTCAGGAACTGTACAAAATTATTTGGGTCAGAGAAGTTACACATATATTTGGGACAAGGATCCTCCACTAACCCATATTCTACAGTGCCTTCCACCCTGAACAGAGAGCGTCTAGCTAGAAAAATGGATTGAACGAAGACAAAAAGGCCAATACACATGTTGCTACGATGTTCTGATGAGTCTCCAGCGCAACACAATCTAGATATCGGGACTGCTCGCGCAATGTTAGTGGTCTCACCATGGCAGGAAGACGTTTTGGTGAACGAGAGTGCGCAGTAATATCAAGTCATCGAAATAATGCTTTTATAGCGCTAAGATCGTGAATAGGACAGCAGTCCAAGATCACTGTTTGACAGATGCCAAGGGACATGGAAAGAGCTTGAAACATCGGATGTGAAGTTGGACTTATGGATCTCAGAGACGATATTATATCCTGCAAGTCCTTGGATGATGCATAGGGCAATTCAATCAATGAATTACCTCAACATGCATAAACTTCAAAATCTCCTTGGCCGAGTTGATGAATATACTGGTTACCGCTGAGCTTTTCATGAAAGGTTCTAAAGGCTCAGTTCTTGTTATGGAACGGACTTCTCCAAAAAAAAATCTTCATGGAAAGAAAAAGAAGTCTGTAAAAGAAAAAGGTAGAAGGATCAAGAAAGAAGAAGGCGAATCGAAGAAGAAGAGGTCGAATGGCAAAAGGAAAGTATTTTCATTGCAAACAGCGACGGCCCTTGGAGCGGAACGCCCTATTACCTGGCCACCCTGAAAACAAGAAGGAAGTCTCTGGAGGTATGCTCGTTATTGAGTCTAACCTTACGGTTTCTTCCTGCATCCAGTTTGGGTGCTTGACTCTGGTTCTTGTCGCTCATCTGTGCTCTAATGCAGGGCTTGAGGATAGCAGGAGCCTTGGGAGGAGAACATGATCCTAACGCATCGATAAGTGAAGCAAAAGTTGCACTGGCATGTAGCCGTGGGAAATACCCTCCGTTGATTTACCAATCTGGTTTAGACTAAAAGCGTTAAAAGACTGTTTTTTTTTTTATTTATGTGCCTGCAGCTAGCAGGAATTTGATTTCTGTTTCATGCTTAGCACAAGAAGGTTATGTGATCACCTTCTTTAAGGACCATTGTAACATTCTTTATGAAAGAAATAAAATTGCAAATGGTTTCCTTATTAATGGTCTTTATCAGTTGCATATTGATGTACCTGTTTTAACTATCGAGCAAAACGTGAATGCCAAACGACCTAGGGATAGTCCAAACGACAGATATCTATGGCACCTGAGATTAGGTCATATAGCAGAAGATAGGATTAACAAATTGGAGAAAAATGGGCTATTGAGTCCATTGACTTTTGAGTCATATCCAACTTGTGATCTTGTCTTCAAGGCAAAATGACTAAACTCCCTTTTGTTGGACATGGGGAGAGGGCCACAGATCTCCTTGCCCTAGTACATACTGATGTGTGCGGCCCATTTGATGTGCCGGCTAGAGGCAATTTTGTCTACTTCATTACCTTTACCGATGATCTGTCTAGGTATGGGTATGTGTATCTTATGAGACACAAGTCTGAAGCTTTTGAAAAGTTCAAAGAATTCAGACATGAAGTAGAAAAACAAACTGGAAAACCCATTAAGGTTCTTCGATCAGATCGAGGAGGTGAATACCTTAGCCGGGAATTCCTAGACTATCTTAAGGAAAATGGCATAGTCTCTCAATGGACTCCACCAGGAACACCTCAACTCAACGGGGTTTCAGAACGGAGAAATCGGACTCTATTGGATATGGTTCGATCCATGATGAGCTTCACAGACCTCCCTGATTTTCTTTGGGGACATTCATTATTAACTTCAATCTATTTACTGAATAGGGTTCCCTCTAAAACCGTTCCTACCACACCGTATGAGATATGGCACGGTAAGAAACCAAGTCTGAGTCATCTCAGAATTTGGGGTTGTCCGGCTCATGTCAAAAGACAACAAGCGGACAAGTTAGAGTTTAGGTCCTTTAGAGCTCGATTCATAGGATATCCTAAAGAGTCATTAGGATACTATTTCTACATTCCAGAAGACCACAATGTGATTGTGAGTCGACATGCCATATTTCTTGAAAAATAGTTTATTCAAGATAGTGGCATTGGAAAGCAGATTAAGCTTGATGAGAAAGTCTCACAAGCAGAAACGAGCTAAGGACCAAGTGGAACCAAATCAGGTTGAGCCAATAAGAACACTACCTCCTCCACCTCGTAGATCGGAAAGAGTTTTCCGTCCCCCTGAAAGATACTTAGGTATTATTTCAGAGGATGTAGAGGAAATGTTCCTCATAGGTAATGGTGCTCATGGTGATGATCCCAAAACCTACAACGAGGCGATATCAGATATCGACTCCGAGAAATGGCTTGAGGCAATGAAGTCAGAAATTGACTCGATGCACTCAAACCAAGTCTGGACCTTGGTAGATCCACCAGAAGGTATAGTACCTATTGGGTGTAAATGGATCTTCAAGAGAAAGATTGGTGCAGATGGGAATGTGGAGACATTCAAGGCTAGACTGGTGGCAAAAGGTTATAGTCAACGTGAAGGCATTGACTATCAGGATACCTTTTCCCCAGTAGCTATGCTAAAATCCATCCGCACATTGCTTGCTGTTGCAGCCTATTTCGATTATGAAATATGGCAAATGGACGTGAAAACGGCATTCCTAAATGGATATCTTGAGGAAGATATCTATATGGAACAGCCGCTAGGTTTCACATCCAGTGATACTGATCACAAGGTTTGCAAGCTGCAAAGGTCCATATATGGACTTAAGCAAGCATCTCGGAGCTGGAACACTCGTTTCAATGATGTGATCAAAAAGTTTGGTTTCATCAAAAATGAAGAGGAACCATGTGTTTTCAAAAGGGTCAGTGGGAGCGCTGTTGTCTTCCTCGTATTGTACGTGGATGACATCCTCCTTATTGGGAATGATATTCCCATGTTGACATCAGTCAAGATGTGGTTGTCCAAGGAATTCTCCATGAAAGACCTAGGTGAAGCATCCTTTATTCTAGGAATTAAGGTCTATAGGGATAGACCGAATAGGATGCTAGGACTTTCACAGAAGATGTACATAGAGGAAGTACTAAAGAGGTTTAGTATGGAAAACTCTAAGAGGGGATTAATACCCTTCAGACATGGTATTCATCTTTCCAAGAAGATGTGCCCCAGCACACCTGAGGAAATAGAACGCATGAGCAAGATCCCTTATGCTTCTGCAATAGGGAGCCTCATGTATGCCATGCTATGTACACGACCTGATATAGCCCATGCTGTGAGTGTCACAAGCAGATATCAGTCAAATCCAGGTGAAGAACACTGGACTTCTGTGAAATGTATCCTTAAGTACTTGAGAAGAACTAAGGATATGATGTTGGTCTTTGGTAATGGAGAACTCCAAGTTCAGGGATACACAGACTCGGACTTCATGTCCGATATAGATGATCGAAAGTCGACATCTGGAAGTCTGTTTGTGTGCAATGGTGGAGCTGTCAGCTGGAAGAGTTCCAAGCAAACTGTGATAGCAGATTCCACCATGGAAGCAGAATATATAGCTGCATCAGAGGCTGCAAAGGAAGCATTCTGGTACAAGAAGTTTGCTGCAGAAATTGGAGTAATGCCATCAGATGCCATTCCTCTTTACTGCGACAACAATGGCGCCATAGCCCTTGCTAAGGAGCCGAGGTCTCACCAGAAGTCCAAGCACATTGAGCGGCGATATCATCTCATCCGCGATTACCTTGAGAAAGGTTACGTTGAGGTCAAGAGAGTCAACTCCACAGATAATGTGGCAGACCCACTTACAAAGCCGTTGGGCCAGCAGAAGATCGAAGCCCACCTTGAGAAGATGGGACTTAGACTTGTAGCCAATTGGCTTTAGGACAAGTGGGAGATTGTTAGATATATGTGCCCTAGAAGCCAGAATTGGCTGACACTTGTAATACACTTCTAGGGGCAAAATTATAATTTTGACTATAATTAATGAAATGGGTTATTTTCTATCACACATGTGTATTTAGTGTCTGTGATACATCCTTTGAGTTAATGGTAATGATAATTCATATTTTCAAGAGTTGAAAATTTAAGACATGAATAATCATTATTAACTCATAAACAGCTCCCGACCATAGGATCATCACGAGGATGGTGATTGATCCGGAAGGTTGGTGTACGATCGCTTCTCTTTAGTAGATGAGTCTTGAGTCTACGGTGTGGAGACACCGGAGCGAGAGTACAGGTACTCGTTAGAGAACGAGGGCACTGAGCGTGACCACCTCGAGTAGTCATTAGGAAGTCTACCTTCTCGTCAATGACTGACTCGATGCTGCAGTAGTGTGTCTGGTTCTTTGACCTGAGATGCATCGGCAGTTCACCTTGAGGGTGTTATAGTTTGACTACACCATTACTCGGTCTCCTAGCCATATGGAACCCTGAGGTGTATGTTGGCTATAGCATGTTCATTGTAGGAACTGGATTGCATCAAGATGGGAATCTATCTACCTCGGTGGTAGAGGAGCAGCCCTATGATGATCATGAGAATCAAGTCCAGAAGCCCATGGCCATGGCAGAGTGAAATAATAGAAAGAGTTTCTATTTAGATTTTCACATTGGACTCGAATCGAATGATTACATCATATGACAGAGACTAGGGTTTGACGAGTTCACCTTAACCCTAATCTGATCGGGGCTCAAGATAGAAGAACTTAATCACACAGGTAGCTGCACCAAGAGGTTCGCATTCAGCTCTGATGGGTTGCCACCATATACTGCTAGGTGTCACTGGTGGATTTTGGGAGCAATTAGAATGATTTAGATGATCGATCATTCTAGCTGTTCGAATCAGAAGAGTTCTGATCCATCGAAAGGAGTTTCGATGATGTCTATGATAGAGATCATGACATATCCCATTACCATACAGAACTGAACCTAACTGGGTCACACAAACAAGGGTTTGAATCTGGTGATCATCAATTGAACTGATCTAGTTCAATTGATCTGAATGAGATTCAATTAGGTTCAAGGAAATCGTGCTAGCACTCGATTGAACCTAACGTTCTTCTTTTACTATCATAAATAAGTTGTCCTGACTGAGCCAAAGGAGTTTGTGCTCAATCAGAGGCCTTCATATGGTCTGACTGGAGGTTGTCCAAGTCAGAATAGGTTGTCTTATTTTGTAAGACATTACCTGCCATTTTTGGTCACCTGCCATTTCTTGTTCTTTGACTTTGGTCAAAAGTCTACCTTTGACTGGTCAAACGTTGACCATTGACCCTTTGACTTTTGACCACATGTCATGCACCTATTGGAGAGCTGGTGGGGGCCTGTCCCCCTGCCAGAACCTGGCAAGGAGAAGGGCGCACGCCAAGGGTGGCGTGAGCCCAAGTAGGAGGCGCCTAGGAGTCCTTGTTGGACAAGGACTCCACCTCCCTTTTGGATTCCAATCAGAGTTCTACTAAGAATCCAGTTTGACTGGTCTTAGGCGCCCTCTAAGGAGGAATCCAGGGGTCTCTATTCCAACCAATCAGATTTAGATCTGATTTCACAAAGGGTTGTGATTGGTTGAGAGGAAGAGGAGTTGGATCACAAGAGGTCTATAAATAAGACCCTGCGCCCAACCCTAATTAAAAATGCAATTAGACACGCCCCAAGGCTGCCTCTCCCCTCCTTCTCCACGCCATAGTCTCTTCTCCCCTTGCTCTCCACGTCCAAAAGGTGTTTTGGACTTAGGTTTGGTGCGATTCAGATCAAGGAAAGGCGATCAAAAGCAAGAAGGCTGCGCTGCTGCAAAAGGACGACTGCAGATCTTCAAAAGAGTTTTGAAGATCCTCCAGATCAGATCCAGATCTGATTTTTGGAGGTGTGATAGAGAAGAAGAGGATCTCCAGATCCAACCCGAGTGGATACCGGTAGAGGCCAGGCGCTTGCGTGGCTAAGATCCAGAACCTTCCGCTGCAATCAGGATCATCTATAGGGTAATAGGATTACCCAAATCAGGTAAATTGAATTTGATTTAATTTATCTTGTTTTATTTTATTTATTAAAATAATAAGAATCAGATCTGAAACATATCAAGATCTGATTGAGATCAAGAGAAAAATTTTTGAAATATATCTCTTGATCTAATCAGATCTGAACGAACCTAGACCGGGAAATCAGGATTTTCCTTCAGGGGACCCTTCGTGCTTATTAGGGGATCAAGGAACAAAAAGGTGTTGGGGCGGTAAAGTGGTGTGCAATGATATAATTAAAAGGTGCTTAAGATCACTTATCAGGAGGATCTCTTGAGAATGGTTTATATAAGCAAGGGTCGATGCCAATCCCTGAAGAATTCTGACACATAGATCATCTATTTTTGATAACCAATTAGACACCCCAAAAATCATGTGTGAGCATTTTGCTCATGCATTTTGCTCCTTCACACAGTTATGAAAACTATTCATGATTATGGCCAAGCTATCACCAACAAGGTGAGAGTTTGAATTTTGAAGGACTCTCCATGCACCTCTAGGGTCGGCTATGTGGGAGGCTATGACTGGTTGGTTGGTAGCTTCATGACAAGATCTCATTAGTCAGTTTATCACATCGACTATGGTTGGTTCTGTTGTGTATTACTTGTTATTTTTTTCTAAGATTGAGCTAATTTGTTGGTTGGGATAATAGAAGTACATTTACTAATGAAGCTAATTGGTTGAGGTGAGCCATGAAGTCGAGCCATCAAACTGAGCCATTATGACTATCTTTTTGGTTACATTATAAAATCTTCTAAATATTATTTTTTTATGAGGGATGTGCTAGCATTTATGATTTTCAAAGCAATATCATTTGTAGCAGGAGTTTTGGCACAATGATTAGACACTTTTGCTGATGGTGATCTAAGTAATCATCTGGGGTCCAACGTCCTGATGACATGTGGTGAAGATTAGTTGGGAAAGGTAAACTATCCTGCTAATCCAAGCCATCTGAGGCTCTATATAAGGTGGGAGATGGGTGCGTCTCCTCCATTTGGATTTTTTGCATATTGATGTTTGTGGGTGGGGGGGGAGAAAGAGCGAGCAAGGAGCAGTGTTTGGCTGAGAGCTTCCTGCAGCTGCTTCCATCCCCCATTTTCATTAGAGTTTTTCATCTTGAGGTGTTGGGTAGGTTCCTTGCTTTCCTTCCAAGCCTTCTTTCGGCCCTTTCAAGACCTTCATCTTTTTCCTCCTTTCTTTCTTTCTTCTTTTGCAATGGATCCATCCATAGAGGAGTGGTCCATAGACAATGAAAGAGTGGGTTAGGGCTCTCTTGATTGAGCTTTTGTGGCCTTGAATGTGGCCTAGTTCAAGATCATTTTAGATCTAGATGCTGGAAAGAAGATCCTAAAAAAGTATAACCTCGATAAGATGTATGTCAAGTTCCTCATTTCTTGGAGCTTCTCATTGGAGCCGGTCAATATTTAGCCCTTAGGAGAATTAGCTTGTCATTTATGATGATTTGAAGGTGGGGCTGAGCCTTAGATTCCTCTAATCAACATCAAGCTACCGGCTCGGTATTAGCTTATTCTTGTGTGACTCATCCCCAATGCTTAGAGAATGATCCTTAGGTTTTTCCACTTTTTAAGGCTCCATGGGATTATTTTTTTCATGGGTTATTTCAAGCCTTCTTTCAAGTGAAGATGAATTCTTAGAACTATGGATTATGGTACCTTTCCTGTAGGAAAGATTACAACATCCTTCTATCTAGCCCTTCTAAACCTTCTTCCTAGTGAAAATGCATTCTCAGAATAAAGGATGGTTGTTCCGAGCCTTCTTTCTCAATAGACTTCTAGGGCTTTCCTATGCATTGGAAGATGTCAAGGAAGAAGGGGCTGAGCCTCTTCCCCATCCTATTAGATAAGAAGCAGGCATTAATTGATCAACATCATTTGTCAGATGAAAGCTCTATCTTTGGCCAAGCTACTTTGTGAGGTGGCCTTAGTATTAGAACTTGGTACCGATCCGATACAAGCTGTTATACCCCATGGCTACTCGGAATCACAATCGAGGATCGATCTCTTATATAGACCTGGGTGTTAAATCATAAACATGAAGAAGAACAAGGGAAAGGAGGCAGCAACCCTAGGTTTGGTGTTGGAACCAAAGAGAAAAAAAAAAGTTAGGAAGAAAAGCTCTATTATATTCCACACTCTTTATAAAAGTTATAATATCTGGGTTTATATACCCCTAGAATTTCTGCTATACCATATGAATCCTAATAAATCCAAACCCAAGCTGAAAAACTCTCCTTAACTAATCCACACATGAAAGCACTCACCTAACCGAGACTTTTAGTAGAGGCCCTAGCCTACTGAAAAGATATTTGGGACAAAACCTAATACTAAAAATTATTTAGAAAAATAATTGGTTAAGAACCTACCCACAGATGCACATGAGTTGGCCAGAGCTTTCCTCGGGCCCATATGCAGTCTATGAGAATTCTAGTACCTACTAAAAAATTAAAGTAATTCCTTAAATTAGAGGTAGAGGCTACCAATTCATATAAAATAGTAAAAAAACTTTTAGACTAAAGTCTAAGTCTTTAGACTTAAAATAATTCATATACTAATAGATCTTTATTCTCTTTTTTTTTAGATTAAGGCTAAATCCTAGTTGCTCTATTCACTGTTAGACAGTGTTATACTTATGGGATCTAATTTTAATAGTAAGTATCAGAAGTTGAATATTATTTAACAACACAAAGAGGTTCATGCTGAGGCTTCTAAGTCCAGTCAAAATAAAAAATCCAAGGCTGACCAAAATCAAGTAGAGTGCTTTTACTGTAAGAAGCAGGATCATGGAAAGAAGAATTATCCTCAATATCTTGCTTTCCTTGATCCTAATAGGCTGAACAAGAGAAAAATAAGAAGTTGCTTATCAAGAATATTATATGATAATATCTTATAATTTTTTTATTTATGATTCTACTATCTAGATATTGAATACCAGTAGTCCTATACATATTTATAATTCATTGCAAGAACTTTGGATAATTAAAAAATTTGAAAATATTGAGAGATTCCTAAATATTGGGGATGAAAGTCCTATTTTAGTCCTAACTTTAGAAATTATCAAGTTTATTTTTAATACAAATATTATCATTTTAAGTGATTGTTACTATTATCCATCGTTTATGATGAATATGATATCTGTTAGCCTTTTGATCAAAGATGGTTATCATATGTCAATAAAGAAAAATTATTATGATATCATTATGAATGATGTTATAATAATATGTAAATAATAAAAAAATAGCATTTATATTTTATCATAGCCTATGATTGTAATATACACATCTAATAAATGTCCTAAATTAGATAATGTCACAAATGCCTACTTTTGGCATTGTAGGCTTGGTTATATTAATAAGAACAAGATAAACAGGTTGGCCAAAAAGGAAATTCTTGATATTGATAACTACGAATTATTGCTAACCTATGAGTTCTGTCTTCTTGAGAAGATGACAAAATCATCTTTTACTAGAAAGGATAAAAGAGCTAGTGAAGTTCTAAGTCTCGTATATATAGACCTATGGACACTTGTGCCAGAAGTAGATATCACTATTTTATTATGTTTATTGACAATCTATCTAGGTATGGATACGTCTATCTTATGAAACATAAGTTTGAATTATTTAAAATATTTAAATGATACCATAATGAAGTAAAAAAATAAACTAAAAAAAGTATTAAAACTCTTCAATCAGATCAAGGAGGTAAATACCTATCCAGTGAGTTCTTGATATATTTAGAAGAGAATGAGATTCTCTCATAATGGACTCATTTTGGAACGCCACAACATAATGAGATGTCAGAAAGAAGAAATCAAATCTTATTGGATATGATTTGGTCCAAGATAAGATTTGCATGTTTGTCGATTTTATTTTGGATTTATACGCTTGAGACTGCTTATTTTGATCTGAACAATGTTCCAAGCAAATTTATTGAAAAGAGTTTATATAAGATATGGACTGGATGTAGGTCGATACTCTCTCACCTTAGGATTTGGGGTTGTTCAACATATGTCAAATATTTATCGATAGATAAGCTTGGATCTAGGTTCAATAGGTGCTCGTTCATAGGATACCTAAGAAAACTAGAAAATATTACTTCTACCATGCTGACAATAGAACATTCTTTTTGAAAAAGAAGTTTCTTAAAGAAGGAACTGGTACCTATAAAGTTGAACTCAAAGAAGTTCAATCGATAAAAAAATGAGATGCTAACCTTATCTCCAGCGATCATCAAAAAGAAAATATAAATAAAAATAAAACTAATATAATGGATGCTTTAAGCAATTAGAATTTTTAATCTTATCATGAAGCTTTTAATTAGATTTAAGTACATATTTTTTAAATTAATTTTAAAATAAAATAAATAATAATTAAAAAAAGAGATCTAGGATTAGGATTGATCTCATGAAGGAAACTTGGAAGCTATCTTCCTTGCCCTAATTTTTTTTGCTTTTTTCTTTTTTCTATAAAAGAAATAAAAAAAGTTAATAAACTATATTTATAGAAAAATTAAAAAATTATTTATAATTAATTTATAAAAAAATCAAAAAAATTAAAAAATTTAATGCTCATGCCTTCTCCGGTAACGATGCCAAAAACTTGATAAGAGCATGATGTTGTCGTTAAGATACCATATTTATCGGTTTAATTCTGACTTCTTAAATCAATTAAAAATATGTAGTAAATAGTGAGTTTGGTCGAATCCATAGAGAAGACAGTATTTTAGTTTTAAAATCTTTAAATTTTATAAAAAAATTTAAAATAAAATTAAATTTAGAAAATAAAATTATAAAATAAAAGTAAAAATTAAGTGACGTGAAAAAATAAATTTGGTACTAAGATCTATTATTTAGATCTTAGCATCTACTTACAATAAAATTAAAAAGCAATAAAATTAAAGTGCAGAAATTAAATTTATAGTTAAAAATAAAAAAGCATGAATTTAAAGTGCATAAAAATAGTTTGCATTAATTTAAAAGTTTAAAAATTAAATAGATAAAATTTAAAAAAATTAAAAATTAAAAATTAAAAGCAAGCTGATCTTGATTTTGGATCGGCGTTGGTGTTGAGATGGTGTAGAAGTCAACTCTTCCTCTTGACACCATTTGTCTCGAAGCAATCTTGAATCTCAAGCATTGCTCTACCCTATACCATCACCTTTTCTTGACCAAAGACGACTTGATTTGATGGCCTAAGGTCCTTTTTATAGAGTGTTGGAGGACTGGAACCTTTGCTTCTTGGCAATGTGGAACTAAGGAGGGGTTTTGATCGAAAAATATGAAGAAATCTCATAAAAAATTAGATTAAAATAGTGATGGACGAATTCTACTGAGTTCTATGGATTCTAGCCATTAAATCTGAATCGAACGATCCTAAAATCATCAAAAATCAACATATAATGGCCCAAATCAAGTCAGAATAAGTTATGGCCATCGGATCGGGTTATAAGGAAGATTTGGACCCTTAGATCACGTAAATTGGGAGCCTGGACTCCTTAATCAGGTTGATAACAATTTTGGCCATTCGATTGTGCTGATTGAGCTCTATCACCGTTGGATCATAATTAAGGAGGCTTCGCTGCCGTCAGATCGAAGAAAGGGTGCTCACAACTATTAGATGGCGCGTAGATGCAGCTATGAAATCGATTCAAAATGGGAAAACTCAGTAGCCATTAGATCTAGACCAGATGCTCTTTAGATCGTCCGATCGTGCCTTTTCTATGCTTATGGACCGCATGGACCAGCTGCATCCAAGATCGCAGCGAATCAAAACCTATCTTGGCCTATTGAAATAACCAAAATACCCTGTAGACCCCAAAAGAATTTTCGTGGACCTTTTAAGGGTCCATGTGTTCCATGCTGGCATGCGGTCTACTGTAGACCTTGAGGTTCCTAACATCATGGTGATGTCATCCTAGTGGGGGAACGAGCCAGGCTGCTTTCAGGCATGGGCTAGGCTTGTGGGCCAGCTTCTCTGCTGGGTCAGCTAGCTGGCACGTCGGCTGGGCTGGGACACACCGGCTGAGCTGATTTCGATGGCTTGGCTGAGCGCACCGACTGAGCCAAGTTTATTTTTTTTATTTTTTTCTTTTTTCTTTGAAAATTCATATCATGTCTGTTTTAACTTCGTTTTGCTTCAAATCTATTTTATTATGATAAAAAAAAAGCTATTTCTATTGATGAATATATTTTCTCAAATAGATAAATAAAAATATTTAATTTTTAAAAATAAAAATAAATTAATTTATAAATTAATATTTTTATTGATGTATTTATGATACTTATCAAAAAATCAATATAATTAGTTGAATCTAAATCAAATTTAATTAGATCAAATTTAGAGTTCAATGTATCTGCATTCTTAAGAGGATCTGATAGAGTACTGCATCAATTGGATAGATACTATGATTTTTTAGTCTGAAATGATGATCTTATTAAACTCGATGAGAATGATGAGGATCCGATTACCTATATGAATACAATGCAGAGATCCGATTCTGAGAAATGGCTTGAAGCTATGAAATCTGAAATAAAGTTCATGAAGATCAATGATGTATGGACATCAGTTGACTCACCTGAAAGGGTTAAACCCATTAGGTATAAGTGGGTTTTTAAAAGAAATATGTGAAGGAAACATTGCAGGGTTTTTAGCTTACTTTCAAAAAAAAAATTTCGAAATCCATGCAGCAAAATTTAAAAATTGATCTAATTAATTTTATGAGCTAGTGATCAAATTAATAAAATCCTACAACTAGGATCATAATGTGACATATATGTATAAAAAAAATATGAAAACGAAAAACCACAGGTAGTAAATCATATTTATCATACCTACACTATTTGTGTTTAGAATACAATACCATGCATGGATAGTCAATCGCCACAACTGATACACCATCGAAGAGGTCTTCTCATTGCGATGCAGCCATACATGATGGCTGGCCTCCACAAATCATCCACATGAGATCTTGATCCCAATTGGATCCTTTCGAGTGCTAGCTCGATGCTGAAAGCTTCAACAACTGATGTAGATCGAACTGGTTCGATCTCCCTCCATCGATTTTTTAGATGCTCCAGAACACTAGCAAGGGTAAGGGAGAGGTAGAGAAGGCTCTCCTAGAAATTCTGCAAATTTACGACACTCACAAGTCACAAAATCTCTTCTCGAACCCTAGGCTGAAATCCTAGGGCAGCACTCACCCATAATATCCTGTGCCACTCTTTCTCTAGACTTTTTCTCTCAAGAATTTTTTGACTTTTCTCTCATGCACCAGATGGCTCACGCAAAGGGGTTTCTCCTTTCTCTGGATGTGTGCACGCCCTAGTGAAATCCCTTCTTATTTGCGCCCAGTCAGTGTAGAATGTGCATGGGAGGGATAAGATCAGGTGGTTGCACATTTGAATTCAAATGGTAACCATTTGATCCTTATCCACTTGGGGCATGAGAAGGCTAGGCGTGCATCCTCTATGCATGGAAAAAATATCACGAGAATCTAATTCTCATAGGAAAATAGATGGGAGGAAGGATGGATGATGTGGCATAAGGAAGACTAGTCAAACTAGTCTTAAACAATCTTATCCAATTAAACTCAGTCCAAACCAATTTGGCTAAGTTCAATTAGAGTAGATTAAATCCAACTTATTTAGACTTAATTAAATTTTAATTAAATTAAAAATTAATTAAGTTCAATTCCTAATCAAATCAGAAAATAGACCTCCTCGATAATTAGGTCATCTCATAACCTAATCGGGTCAAACCCAATTGAATCCAATTTCATTGAACTTGATCCAAAACTTATTACTCAATTAAATTAAGTTAATTAGTAATCAAATCACTAATTAAATCTTTTATAAATATAGAGTCCAAATCCAGTGGATGTCCAGGCAATAGAATTTCATCTATATGAAACTCTTGATTGAAGAGTCCCAAACCAGTGGGACTCTTAACCCCAGTATCTCAAATGAGTGAAACTCATGATCAGAGTCCTAGACTAGTAGGACTCTCAATCACAGAGTCTCAGACAAGTAGGACTCAAAGTCTCAATATAGTTGGACTCTTAATCGCAGAGTCCCAATCTAGTAGGACTCTTGACCATAGAGTCCAAGTCCAATGGAACTCTTCATCAACCATCAGATCATATAGAAACCTCTAATGTATGTGACCCCATAGATTCGAACCTAAGCCAATAGCATAAATATCAATTCTTATATCAATCGATATAACCATCGAGTAATAATATTCGATATCTGAATAGGTCGAATAATTACAATCGTAATATTCAGAACATACTCGAATATGGTTACTGCATAATTCATTCTTTTGGCCTCTATGTATAGAATAACTCAAAGTTAAACTGCCAACTCTAAAAAATTTATTCATATTATATCTCAATGCAATTAGTTCTGTGACTTCTTATAAGGGCTATCATGATCAAGACTTTGCTAAATTAAAACATAATTCAACACAACTCCTGAAATTTGGAGTGGTCAATCCCATCTTGATTCACACACCGACTCCTCAAGTATTTAATTGTACCCAAAAATCTTCCATCACTGAAATTCAGGTGGTTCAGCACCAAAGCATAGTGAGTTACTTGAAAGTCACCATGGTGATCTCAGGTCGGAGGAACACTTTACCCATATCCCTTCGAAGCAAATCTTGATAATAGAAAGCTCCAAAGTTGGTCATGTTCAGTGTAGATGTACTTCTACATCTCACCTGCATATCATACCAGTGTCTCTACACTCCTTGGTTAAGAGGACAACGAATCTATATGGCACATAATGATCTATACTCGATAAATATTGCCGTCCTGGATAACAACATATCATTTGATTGTGAACTAATTTAAAGACTAAATAATAAATTCTTCTTTATCGATTCTAAATAGTCCTAAGGACTTCATCACCACCCAGAAATTCATTAGTAGATGCAAAAAAATTTATGATGAAAATGCCAAAATAATATTTATTCATTTATAATTTATATATAAATATAAAAAATAGCTCAACCGTCAATAGATTGATGATTAGCTTTAGAATACTATTTTCAATAATCTCCCATCTGAACTAAAGCCAATCGGTACAGTATCTAATACCCATCTTCGATTTAAAATCGTCAAACTTCTTCACCGCAATGGCTTTAGTGAATGGGTTGGTTAGGTTCTCCTTCTCATCAATCTTCTGAAGGTCGACGTCACCTCGATCCACAATCTTTCGAAAAAAATGATAGCGACACAAAATATGCTTCATCCATTGGTGTGCCTTCGGTTTCTTCGCCTGAGCAATGACTTCAGAGCTGTTGCAGTAGAGCAGAACTGGACCATCAAGAAATGATGCTACTCTAAGCTCAGTGATGAATTTTCTCAGTCACATTATTTTTTTGATAGTATCTGATGCAGTGACATACTCTGCCTTATAAACTGAATCGACCATAGTATGCTACTTGAAACTTTTCCAGTAGACAGCTCCACCATTAAGGATAAACATGTATCCCAACATAGTTTTACTGTCATCATGATCAGATTAAAAATTGAAGTCTGTAAATTTCATAAGTCTCAAATCTGACTCATCATAAACAAACCACCGGTCTTTAGTATTTCTTAAATATTTTAAGATGATTTTAACAACCTTTCAGTAGTTCTTTCCTACATGTCATGGCATACATGATAGAACCTACTGTCAAAGCATATGAAATTCTACTCAAATGCTCTCTCTATTGAGATGATGTCGGACAATTTTTCTTCAAGAGAGAAATCTCATGGTCTATCGATAGATAGTCCTTTTTGAAATTCTCCATGCTGAACCGCTTCAGCATAATTCTATGTACGTGGATTGGGACAACCCGAGCAACCTATTAGATCTATCTCTATAGATCTTTATTCCTATGATGTAGGAAGCTTTTTCTAAATCCTTCATGAAGAACTAAGATGATAACCAAATCTTTATTCCCTATAATATAAAGACGTCATTTTCAACTGAGAGAATGCCATCCACATACAATACAAGAAATTAAGAAACTTCTGCTTCAATTCGAATAATCCAAAATATTTCATCTCCCAAAAGTGGAAAGCCAAAGAAAACTTCGACGATCATAGGTCTTAGTACTTTCCTCATCCTAACTTCAAACTCGGGAGTAGAGGGATAAGTATTAGGGATAAAATAGCTTCCGTCGAAGTCCAATCGAAAGTCCAAACTCGGTACAGTGGCATCAAAAATTGTGATGATCAGATCCAAGCTTCACCCTAGTCAACCCTCTAGTCCAAACAAGTTCCTAAAGATCGGCCTGCTGATGTGATTAAATTTAGAGCTTCGATCAAAAGCAATTTACCCTGGAGACTGTAATTGCTCCTGTCAATGTAGTAGCTAAACTCCTTTACTCCGACCCTCCAGTCTCATTTTGATAGCTGTAGATTCTGTCGAGATTACACTATGAATTCGATCGGACGAACTTGAACAATCGAAGGAATGTGCCATTCGATTGATTCTGACCCCCAATCTCTAGCCCAAAATAAGCGATAGCCACTCCATAAATATTAAACTTCAGCACCACCTGACCTCACCTAGTGGCTGACCTTGGATGTCGGCTGAACTTCACTAAAGTAGTAGAAGCAACAACTAAGGAACCTAGTATCCTTTCAGTGTTGGTGCATCATCATGACATTATCTAGCTCTGATACCATGTTGCGGAAGCCCCTTGATCTTTAGCATAGACCCGAGGAGATCTTTGGCATTCTTTAAGAATAGCAAACTATCGATCCACCAATCTAGATCTGTGATTGGGTGCCTTCCTCCTTGGGCTTAAGGGAGGCACCCCCTAGGACGGCAACTCTAGAGAGAAGAGAGAAGAGAGATTGAGGAAGAAAAGATCTATATTCCAATCCATGTTATAAAATCCTAATACATCCTATGTATTTATACATAGATATTAGGTCTGACCAAAAACTCTCCTGGCTAATCCAATATATGAAAGCACTCATCGAGCTCATGTACATTCATGTCTCCCATATTCTCATTCCTTGGATCTAAATTTGATCCATACATGAGTTAGCCCTCTTAAGATCTTATTGGATTAGGCCTTAAGATCCCAAACAAAAACCCTCCATCCAGTTCTGCTCGCCATCGTCGAGCCAGTTCTATCAATAGTTGAGCTGGCTCGACTGCATCTCGTCCGAATCCTGTCTTCTATATACAGAAAATAGTCGGCTCGACTGCACCTCGAGTCGGCTCAATCTCAGTCCGAGCCGACTCGACTGCATATCCGAGCCAGCCCACTTCTGTATCAGTCCCTTATCTTGACTGATTCTTCTTCTGACTTTGGTCTTTTGCTCCACCTTATGATCCAGTTCTTCGGAGCACCTACCAAGTTTCTCTCAAGGTCCTCACACTTGAACCTCGAGTCCATGCAGGTCTACATGCCGCTTTCATCATAGGACAACACCTATCCTAGCCTTAGGACTCATACCCATCCTAGTCTTCTGGAGCCAACATCCTGGCTCCTCCTATGACCTTCCAAGACTTGGAAGCACCATAAATCCTAACAATCTCTACCTTGGTATCTTAAGCCTTGGCAAACCCTGGTAATACTCTCCTACATGAACCTGCTGTTGCTGCGCATCCTGATAACTCCTTACGTAAACATCGCCTCCATCAATCCTCTTCAGCTATTGTGCATCCTTAGAGATCTTTGAGATGACCATCTCCATCACTGAAGATCTTAGCTTGCACCTATGCACCATCCTGAAAATTATAGGAATCCTTCTGCTTGACAGCTGCATCAATTATCCTGGACTTTTCTTGAGATCCTGCAGCATTCCTGTACCGACACTTGCAGCATATCCTAACACGATCTCCTTAGAACTTCATCAATCCTTTCCGCACGTGCTGCTCCATCTAGAACTGTGCAGCTTCAGCATTAGTGCTAGGATATTGGTCCTCCTACACTCCTCCACTTTGAACTCATATCATAACTCTCTCTACTTATAGAGCCACCTCTGCCCAGTGCTCCATCTGAAATTGAAGTCCTCTTGATGTCATAGAAGCTGACTCTGAAATCGAGTCCCTCAAGGCCAACCACTCAACATTGCACTACTGGGTCTGTCGCTGTACCTCAAACACAGTCGTTACTCCTTCGGATCCTCTGCACTCCGTGGACTCCACTGAAGCTATCTTGGATACCTCCACAACCCATGGGCACCTTCAAAACATACAGGAGCTCATCCAACTTCTTTGAATCTAGCAACCGAATCCTAAAAAATTTCATCCTAGCCTTCTCCTCTTCTGCCCCTACACCAGCCATCACTTCAGTTGCGCCCAGAGGAATTATAGCTCAAACCCTATCATGGGCTTAGATTCATCTATCTCATCTTGAGGCTCTTGAGACTCCTTGGCTCTCCCTGAGACTTGCTTTCGGTCTCCTTGAGATGCCTCCTGACACCCTCAGTTGAGATACCTTCCTCGACTGCTGCACCATCGAGCCTCTCTCAATCTCGTGCCTCCAAGAAAATACTATTGCAGCACTCCACCGCTTCCTACCTCGTCTCGACACTGTCTCCTCATTGACATCTGGGTCCTCTCTTGCTGTACATAACACATCCTCCATCTGAATCATGACTCTTTTTGGTGCTCCTGCAGAAGAAACCTGATGTAAGATTAGCCATCCAGCCTTGATCTACTAGATCTTCATGGATCATCCATCTTCATCACCTCCAAGACTTCATAAATCCATGCTCTGGTCGAACTATTGAATGCATCTCCGACTACTTCCCCACCTTCTTATAATCAAAGGATGTATAGTTGCTTCTTCAGTTTTTCTTCAATAATTATTCCTTGAAAAATCTCTTTTCATCCACCAAATAGCCACACACTACCCATCTTCCTAGAGAACCCTATCACCCATCATACACTCCGATCTCTCCAACCAAGACCAATTAGAAAATCATGCATCCAAATCTTCCACCCCAAAAAAAGTTCTTTCCGTTAATCCTCTCAGCCTCCACCTTCAATCCGCTGCTCTTGGTTGTCCAAACCACAGCAATAACAAAGATAGATCCGAGACATACCATAGAATACTTGTGCAGATTTCTGTTTTCTTCCTGTATGACTTCTCTTTAGCTTCCATGCACCATCAGGCTTTAATACCAAATGTTGAGGCATCATCATGACATCACCTAGCTCTAATATCATGTTGCAAAAGCCCCTCTGATCTTTAGCATGGATCTGAGGAGACCTTAGGCATTCTCTAAGGATAGCAAATCATCGATCCACCAATCTAGATTTATGATGGGGTGCCTCCCTCCTTATGCTTGAGGGAGGCGCCCTCTTGGGGCGGCAACTCTAGATAGAAGAGAGAAGAGAGATTGAGGGAGAAAAGATCTGTATTCCAATCCATGTTATAAAATCTTAATACATCCTATGTATTTACACATAGATATTAGGTCCGACCAAAAATTCTCTTAGCTAATCAAATACATAAAAGTACTCACCGAGCCCATGTACCCCCATATCTCCCATGCTCTCATCCCCTGGATCTAAATTCGATCCATACATGAGTTAGCCCCCTTAAGATCTTATTGGATCAGACCTTAAGATCCCAAACAGAAAACTTTCATCCAGTTTTGTTTGCCACCGTCAAGCTAGCTCTATCAGTAGCCAAGTTAGCTTGACTGCATCTCGTCCGAATCTTATCTTCTATCTGCTTGAGATAGCCGGCTCGACTGCACCTCAAGTTGGCTCGATCTCAGCTTGAGCTGGCTCGACTGCATATATCCAAGCCAGCCCGTCTGTGTGTTAAACCCTTATCTTGGCTGATTCTTCTTCTGACTTTGGTCCTTTACTCTACCCAGATCTTTGGAGCACCTATCAAGCTCTCCTCAAGATCTTCATATCTGAACCTCGAGTCCGTGTAGGATACACATCGCCTTCATCCTAGGACAACACCTATCCTAGCCCTAGGACTCATACCCATCCTAGTCTTTCGAAGCCAACACCTTGGCTCCTCCTGTGGCCTTCTAAGGCTTGGGAGCATCATAAATCCTAACATCTAGTCTCGCAGCTCTGACTGACCTTGGCATCTCAATCACATGCCTAGCTTATATAACCAATCTCGTGATTCTTGTCCGCTGACCTCAGCTTCTATAGTACATCTTCAGATCAAAGAATCTAGCCTACAAGTTCGACATCTCCAGTCTAAGAACCAGCCCTTAAGCTCAGCTCATTCGATCTCAAGTCTTGACAGCATGATTTCAAGTCAAGCAACTCATAGTCAAGCTTGAAAGTATCTGAGATCTTGTGTCCGAACTTCAGCTAGTAATCTCCAACCGACGATGAGTCGCAATAAATGACAGTTCACTCGCCATAATAAACTCTAAGTGGTTCGAACGACTCTCTGACATTCTGTTATGGCTGTCACTATCATTCTGTTACAAGCTCCAACTATAAAAGAGATCTTTCATATATACTTTCTTTTCTAAGCTCTTTTATCCATTTTTAATCTCTTGTATACTCCATTCTTGTTGGTTAGGAAGCTAACTTGATCGTCGGAGGATCCTTATCGAAGCCACTCACCTCCGGTCTGGACTTTATCTTGCAAGTCTTGTCAGCGAGATCGCCACTTCCATCTCCAGCGATCGTCCATTTTCTGCACCAACACTTATCATTCCATTCTTGCTCTCTTGTGGAGTCTCCTAGGTGGTTCTCTCTCTTGCTACCTCTCACAAAGTAGCAACAATATTTCGCTTTCTTCACTGAGCAAAGTTTGAACTTCGCCTACAAGTTTTCCCTATATCCATATCTTCATATTGATAATATTTTACTTACTAGATTCATATTATTCCTCCAATTGATTGACTTCACACAGGAGAGGCGAGAAAATCTAAGATGTATAAAACAATGAAAATCAATTGCAATGATGATAATATCAATGATAGTGATAATAATGTTAGATACTTAGATACTGTGCATGACCCAATGTTGACCATGGCCAAATCATGAAATTTATATTTCACTCTGAGAACTAGGTTTATCATTGGTTCAATGCATATTCTCGGTATAATATAGGTTTCAGCATTAGAAGGGACAACATAAGGAGAGATATGAAAACCCAAGAAATTGTATACTACAAATTTAGATGCTCACGAGCAGGGTCTAGAGCAAATAAATTTATGGAGAAAATGAATAGGAAGAAAGCACATTGACTTGTGAGCCGATGTGGTTGTCCAATTATGTTGGTTGTAGGATATGATAAGTTGACCAATGGTTGGACGGTTATTGAATTCAAAGATGATCATAATCATGAACTTTTTGAGGTATTAAAGGTTAAATTTCTTCGTTCCCATAGGAAGGTGAGCAGCGTTGATAGGTATGAGATCACTAACATGGAGAACCCAAGGATAAGTAAAAAATAGATAATGGATTATCTGGAGTACCCCAACCATGGATATGAAAATATCGGTTTTACCTAATTAACCTTTAATTACGATGTTAGTGGTAGAATGAGAAAGTGGAAGTTAGACAAAAAAAAGATGCTCAAACGGTCATTAAATTAATGGAGAGAAGAAGTAAGAGCAATAGTTAATTTTTTATGCCTATGAGACCGATGACAAAGGCCATCTAACACATCTTTTATAGTGAAATGGCCAATCAAGACTAGATTATGAGGCCTTCAGTGAGGTATTGATATTTGATATTATTTACACAGAACAAACCAATATGTGATGCCCTTCATCCCTTTTATTGGTGTGAACCACCTCCAAAAACTGATCCTATTTGGTTATGGGATAGTATTCAGTGAAAAGTAGAAATCTTTTAGATGGTTGCTTACATGGTTATTGGAAGCAATGCACCAAAGTGCATCGGTATTTGTTATAACAGATGGAGATCAACTAATGTATGAAGCAATTTGAAGCTATTCTTTCAAACTGTAGGCACTGTTCGGCATTTTTTCTGCAACTTAGTCAAGCATATACGAGATCCAGATCTTTGACATGAAATTAGAAAATGGATGTACAAATTAGAAAATGGATGTACAAATACAGATCTGTGCATTTTGCAAATGAACGGATGAATCTCATAGAAAAATATAGTCTTAACTCAGATCACACACAATTGCTGAGGCTCCATCATCAAAGGACAATATGGGAAAAGCAACATCTACATGGTAGGCTATTCTTGGGCATCAGGTCTACTTAATGCAGCGAGAGAATGATCTCGAACTTGTGTAAATATTTAAGAAGGTCGATGACCATCTCTGAAATGGTCTATTATTATGAACGATGTTGGTCAAGAGCATGCAGTATTGAGATAGAGGACGATTACAAGTCCAAGCAATACTTGCTCTTCATCTCTCTCAACCCCAGCACGATGGAGAAAACGGCTGCGAAAATCTACATTTTTCTTTTCTTCATGGAGAAATTAAACAATGAAGGATTTCTTTGCACAACTACTGGGCCGGAGTGGTTATCTCATGCGAGTTCTGGATTCAAGGTTGTCAAGCCAGGGGTTGTGGATGCTGTAACAAACGAGAAACCAGAGACGGGGGAATATTTTGTTGAGCATACTTGCATCGAAGAGATAAACACAATGAGATGCACCTGTAAGATACTTAAATCATTTTGTTTGCTTGCCATGTAGCCATACGTTCACAGTTATGACACGCTACATGGAGCTAGAATCCATACCCAAGGATCTTATTTGGGATCTGTGGATCAAGAATCCAAAAGCAAGCTTTCCTTCAGAAGGGCATGGATTCATTCATGATGAAGCAGATTCAAGCAATAGACACCATGAGATGATCCAATTAGGTAGCCAATCGTTCTACAAAGCATCGAAAGATGAGGAGCACTCATGGGAAGTCAGCACGGGGCCGACCTATTTGAGGATGAAGAACATGCAACAAGAGTCATCATCCAATGGAAGCTACAACTAAGGGCGCGCCGAGGAGATAGGCCTAGTCTCATTCAGAAAAGAACTTGCACCTTGTGGCTATTGCCATCATAAGTGTCACCATAGGCACACTTGTCCAAGCTTCTCATGGAGCATGACAGATATAGACAAAGATGGCTCTGGAGCAAACTCGAGACGTCATACGCTCAATGATTCTGCCAATTAAGTGGTCCTCTCTACCTCTACATCATTTATACGGTCATGAAAATATCTGTGTTCACTATCACTCTCCTAATAATAGCTTTTAATCATGCAATGGTAATCCAATTTATTGATATGGCACAAGTTTCACACCCCAGATAAATGTCTAATTAATACTTTGACCAGGTCCAATGCACCACCCCAAATCCCACGGAGATTTGCCCTGGCCCACTTGGACCTGGTCCATGCAATAATTCCAACAGATCGAAATTGGAAACGATTGGCTCTCAACGGTCCTACTCTAATCAGTCGCAGCAGTGAGAATCTATTATTTTTGCTAAATGATTTTATTATATCACTTGCATGCTACATTGATATCTTACCCAATATTTTTGCTAAATGATTTTGTTATATCACTTGCATGCTACATTGATATCTTACCGATTACTTAATCGGCAGATATATTTTTGCTAAATAATTTTGTTATATCACTTGCATGCTACATTGATATCTTACCCTTTACTTAATCAGCAGATATATTTTTGCTAAATGATTTTGTTATATCACTTGCATGCTACATTGATATCTTACCCATTACTTAATTGGCAGATACAACTTTGATCATGATTTTTTGGTATTAAAAAAAAAAGGAGGAGAGTTGGGGAACTAACCCCACTCCATGTAGGTACCATCAACCATCGAGACCCTCTCGACGCCGGCGCATTTCAAACTCGAGTCGCTTACATGGAAACATAGGCCAGTTCCGCCTGCGCTACCACCCTTTTAGTAAGCTAAAATAACATGACAAAAATTGGTATAACTCCAAATCTTTAAGAAAAGTTTTTTTTTTATTTTCTCCGAGAAGTGAAGATCATGAAAAACTGTCGTCCTTCATACGAATAACTTTCCACCTCATTAAAAGGTGTAGTATAACTGAATATAAAGATAATTAGATAATCATTATCTAATATCTAATGATTCTTTAAATTTAAATTTTTAAAATTTAAATAATTAAATTAAATATTTAACTTAGGTCACATCATGATATGAGTCAACCCATCATGGGTGCCCTATATTCTAACATCTCCCACTCACACATGATGGGATGATCTATACAAAGCTTTCTCTTGGATTTTCATACTGAGTGTGTCGTTGTGACCATATAGGCACTAAGTTTGGGAGCTCTTATACTAAAAATTCATATCCGACTAACATAAGAGAGTACAATCCTTTTATTACTCAAATCTATCATATAAGTACATCAAATATCCTAGATCTATCTATATACACTCATACGTAGCATCTCTAATCCCTCGTGAGTCTCTTTCACCCAAAGCCTTACTACTTTAATCTCTAGTATGCCTTGTGTCCACACTTATGATGCTCCTAAAAATGGCTTCATAACGGACATGTCTCAGACACAAGCACAGCATGTACATATTGGACCCGATCTTTCTTTTATCCATATATCATTTAGATCAGAATTAGCTATTTTCCTAACATTACTCCTTTAGGTCACATTATCATAACATTTGGATACATGCCAAAATAGCATATATTAACTCTCACCTTATGATACTGTCACAATAATAAGGATATCAATGAAAGGATTCTATACCTTTCTAAGACTCACGTAGCAATAAAGTAAAAATTTATTCATTTGCTTCCCAATCACGGTCCTTAAACACATGTAGTATGAAATACATACTACAATGTACCTCTTATTTTATTAGAATGTATGTCAATTTTCTTTACTTTACACCATACATATCTTAGTCCAAGCACCCCCGACGCTTGACCTAAGTTCGACCACTCCGCTCACCCTTATAGCACCTGGAGGAGATCTCGCATCTGGCTACAGGTATTATGGATGGTGGTAATTCATAATTCGATCAATATATTATGTCTTTCTTGGATCTCATCCTGGTCTCTTATCAGGACGACATTATAAACTATGTTGTATTCTTACGTACCACAAGATGTCCTTTGGCTATCATTTTCAATGCTAAGAAATACAAAATATCTCATCTTGGCTTGCTTCTCATAAGCCTCCAAGATGGTTGTTCATGTGAGAGAGCCAACCTTACCAACCTGTACGACATACTACGATATTATGTACATGTTCACTATGATATAAGAAAAATAATCCTTGAATAAAAATATCATATTTATTCATTCAAAAAAAAATATTTTCATATATCATGTTCAAACATAAAGAAACACAAAACTCTACAATCTACACAATCCTACAGATTTTACATGCTCAACAAACATATCCCTAGGGATTGGCTTCGTCATGGGGTTTGCCATCATCTCATGTATGGTGATGTACTGTAGAGTTATTTTCTTCTATGCTATCATATCTCTCACGAAGTTGTACTTCGTGTCTATGTATTTCATCCTGCTATGATACTTAGGATCCTTGGTGTAGGCTATGACTTCTTGGCATCATAATAGAGTTTTATTGGTTCTATCTTTCTACTAATAACCACTAAATGGCCCGTAAAGCATCTTAGCCATATTGCCTCTTATACTGTAGTAGAACATGCAACAAATTCTACTTCCATGGTCGATAATGCCACACGTCTATTTCTTGCTGCTCCAAAAAATGGTATCATTATTCGATAAGAATACATAACTAGAAATGGATTTGCTTTCATTCGAATCACCACCCCAATCAGTATTTGAGTACATAACCCACTAACTGCAAGCCACTCCCATGGTAACATAATCTATAAGTAGCAGTACCCCTCAAGTATCTTAAGATCTTTTTGACCTTTTGCCAATGTTTCTACCCCATATTGGACTGATAATGGCTTACATGGCCCACTGCATAACAAATATCGGGTCATGTGCATATTATTACATACATCAAGCTTCCAACAATGCTGAAATAAGAAACTTTCCTTATGGAATCTTTTTCAGATTGAGTCTTAGGACACATCACAAGGCTCAAAGCTTCACCTTTAGCAATAAAGGTATCTATAGGCTTACAGTCTTTCATCCTAAATTGCTCATGAATCTTCTTAATATATGATTCTTGTGACAAAAAAAATTAGGTTCTTTGAGCAATCTCTTTGAATTTTGACTCTAAGAATAAATTCTATCTCATCCATGTCCTTCATCTCGAATTCAAGAATAGCCAACTCTTAATGGTATTCACAAAAGATAGACTACTTCTGGATAATAGTATATCATCCACATAAAGAGATAATACGATAAAATCTATCTCAGACCATTTCATATATACGCAGTGATCCTCATCGATCATTCAAAAGTCATAAGATGAAATAGTTCGATGAAACTTCAAATACCACTGTCTAGATGATTGTTTAAGTCTGTAAATGGACCTTCAGAGTCTGCAAACTTTGCGCTCCTGGCCTTTCTCAATGAAACCTAATAGCTATTCCATATAGATTTTTTCATCTAGTTCTCCATTAAGAAATATAGTCTTTACATCTATCTGATATAACTCTAAATCCAACTTGGCAACTATAGTCAGAATAAGTCTAATGGAAGTGAATCTTACAATAGGTGAAAAGATATCTTCATAATCAATACCTTTTTATTGTGTGTACCCCTTAGCTACTAAGCGAGCCTTGTATCTTTCAATAGAACCATCCATCTTTCTCTTAATTTTGAGAATCCATTTGTTCCTAATTGCCTTTTGGCTTGGCAGAAAGTCAACCAAGTCCCAGGCATGGTTGGTCGTGATAGACTCCATCTCCTCTTTCATTGCCTTCATCCATTTATCCTTAGCAGGGCATGAGAGGGCCTCTTGAACTAAACTTGGCTCCTCATTATCTCTTAGAGTAACTATTAATATGCTTCCCCTTCGATCTTGAAACGACATCAGGGAACATTTTCTCGGCTACTCCTATGCAACTGTATCTCTTGGGGACTCTCAAATATCCTCCTACTTGGATTAGCAGGTAGAGGTACAACTATTTGTTCCTCACTTTCTTGGTTCTTATCATTTATCTACTAATCTGCAATCTCATAAAATGATACAGCTTTGTCAACATTGCCTCTACTAGGAAATACATTTTCTAAAAATGTGGCATCTCGTGACTCAAGCTCTGTTATGCTTTCATCTTTATTCTCACCAATAAAGATATAGCCCTTTGGGTGTTTAGAATATTTGATAAATATATACTTTTTATCCTTAGGGCCCAACTTTCTATACCTATAAGAAGGATCATGCACATAAGTTGCCGACCCTCAAGGCCACAGTACACTTAAATCTAGCTCTCTACCCATCCATAATTCATAAGGTGTGGAAGCAATAGACTTAGAGGACATCCAGTTAAGTACATAGGCTGTAGTTATTAGAGCATCTCTCCAATGCATGAAAAATGGGCAAGTTAGTATGAGCTCAGAAGTGGCACTTCCAAGTCTTGTAAACATGAGAAGATAGGTCATGGAAAGATGAAAATGAGTCAGAAGAAGAATCAGTCTCAATAGTAAAGTTCAGAAACTGGACCGACTCACTCTGAGACTGAGTTGGCTCAGTTGAGAACTAGGTCGGCTCAGTCCAGGACTGGATCGACTAAATTTTAGAGAAAAATTTAGATAGAAAATAATATTTTTGGACTGTTGGCACAGTACACAACTGGGTCGGCCCAGTCTAGGACTGAGCCGACCCAGTCGTAGATTAGCCGACTCAATTTTTACGGATTATTATTTTATGTACGTGGGTTATTTGGGTTTGAAAAATTTTTTTATGAGCTTGGACTTGATCCTTTGTAAAGTATATATACTGAAAATAGGTCAAGGTTGTAAGTATACTGAAATATACTGAATAAAAGCTCTTTTCTTTCAAAAATCTTTTTTTCTCTTCTTCTCTATTTTTTGATTTATTTGATCATGCTTCCATAGAGATCTCTAAGAAGTACTTTCTTGATTGCTTGGCTAATCACCAACAGCCACGTCGATCCATATAGGAAGAGCGCATATTCCCAACATTTGGTATCAAAACGGTGTTGCATGGAAGGAAGGAAGATACCTAGGATTTACTATATCTAGGATCTATTGCATCAGATTTTATCCTAAAACTTTTAATTTGCTTCACGGTTGTCTCTAGATTGAGGTGGAGATTATTTACATGGAGGAACGGTGATACAGAAGTTTGGAAAGAGGATCTAGGACTAGTTAGATCTTCTATGAAGGATAGTTTTACTGGTGTGTGATCGTGAAGGATGTTAGGGATTTGTTCTTGACTTGTTTGAAGTCATGGGATCAAGTGAATTCAAGATAGATTTTGAGAAGTTTGATGGCAAGAAAAATTTTATCCTATGGCAGCAAAGAGTAAAACACTTGTTGGTTCAGTAGAGGATCTACAAGATCTTGACAAAAGAAAGACCGAAAAAGATCAATGCTGAGGATTGAAAAAAGCTGAAGAAAATTACTTTTAGCATAATCCAGATGTGCTTGGCTGATCAGATTTTTTTCAAGATTTGCATAGAGACTACGGCAAAGGGGCTCTGAAAGAGACTGGAGAATACATACATAGGAAAAAACATGACGAACAAGCTATGATTGAAGAAATAGCTATATGGTCTGAGGATGCCCGAAGGTGGAGATTTTATTGCACATATCCAAAGATTCAATCAGATGTATTCTGAGGTGATGAGTTTGGATGTGAAGATCAACGAGGAGGATTGGGTATTGCTGCTATTATGTTCTCTCCCAGGTTCGTATGATGATCTCATAACAACTCTAGTTTATGAAAAAAAGATCCTAAACTATGAAGAGATTGTTGGTGTGCTCATATCAAATGAGCAAAGAAAGAAGATCTATAAGGGAGATCTTAAGTCTGAGATCTTGGTTATAAACGAAAGACAGAAAAGATCAAAGGAAAAGACAAGAGAAAAATCCACGGGTAGGTCAAAATCTCACGATCAGAGAAAGATGACATTGAAATGTTATAAATATCATCAGCCGAACACCTGAGAAGAGATTGTTTCTTTTTGATATCAGAAAAAGAAAAGATCAGCAAGAAAGATGATACAGCTTCTGTAAGCAATGAAAAAGACCTGCTAGTTGTATTAGATAGATCCATAGAGTGTGATACTATATAGATATTAGATTCAGCATGCTCGCATCATTATACTTCTCATCGAAAGTGGTTTGCTATCTACCAAAAAGCCGATGGTGAAAGTGTCAACCTTGGAGATAATCATCAGTGCAAAGTAGCTGAAATTAGCTCTATCAGGATGAGGATGTACGATAGGATCATTCATACATTATCAAATGTCAGACATGTATCGGAGTTAAAAAAGAATTTGATTTCTTTGGGCTACTTGGAGGAGCAGGATTATGCTTTTAGTAGCCAAACTGGAAGTGGATGTCTAAAAATTTTTAAGAAAGCTTTGATGGTGATAAGAGGTAGAAGACTGAGCAATAATCTTTACAGAATGGAAGGCTCAGTGGTAAATGATAGTGTAGAGGTGCTAGCAGCGGCATAGGAGGAGTAGATTTTATATCGACTATGGCACTATCGGATGGATCATATGAGTGACCGTGGGCTCACAAAACTAAGCAAAAGAGGTATGATCCCAGCCCTGAAGAAGGAGGGCATAGATCTTTGTGAGCCATGTATCTTTGGTAAACAGCATATAATAAAGTTTGCTAGAAGTATCAAGCGTAGTGAGGGAGTGCTGGATTTAGTGCACTCAGATGTGTGGGGACTAGCTCCTATATCAGCTAGAGGTGGGGTGAAATACTTTGTTACTTTCATTGATGATTTTTCAAGAAAGGTGTGGGTTTATCCAATCAGATAAAACTTAGAGATGTTTGCCCGGTTCAGAGCCTGAAGAGCTAAAGTAGATAAGGAGTCAGGGAGATAGGTAAAGTATCTGAGGTCGGACAATGGAGGAGAGTATACTAGCCTGGAGTTTAGGAGGTACTATGAGAAAAATGGCATCAAACGCTATTACACGATGAGGATGACTCTCCAATAGAATGGTGTTGTGGAGAGGATGAACCAGACACTGACCGAGAAGGCATGGAGTTTGAGGCTACAAACATCACTCCCAAAGTTCTTTTGGGATGATGCTCTAATCTTTTTTTATTTTCTTGTGAACAGGTCCCCTCATTATAAACTTAATGGAGGCATTTCAGAAGAGATTTGAAGTAAGAAGAAGGTGGAGCTTGGCCATCTAAAAGTCTTCGGTTGCACAGCCTATGCACATGTAGAGGCAATCGAGAGGAGCAAGTTGGATCCAAAATCTTAAAAGATGATATTCATAGGGTATCCATAAGAAGTCAAGGGATACCTGCTATGAAACTCTTAGGCACAGAAGTTAGTGATCAGCAAGAACGTTATCTTTGATGAGAAGAGCATCTTGAGGAGGTCTGAAATAGATAAAATTGAAAAAATAAAGATGAACAGTGATGGTCAGTCAGAGAATGATGGCATGCAGATTACATCCACTTACAAGAGTGTTTCTATTGAGGTGGAGCTAGGCAGAAAAGTATCATCTCAGATTGAAAATCAGCATGAAGGACCGATAGTTTATATAGATGTGCAAGAGCATCCATAGATATCAGGCAGAGATGTGCCAGTGGAAGTGGCTTTGCACAAGCCCCAACGTACTATTAGGAGATCGATCAATATGACATTGATGAGGTTATCTCCTATGCGCTCATCACTACTAATGGAGTTCCAAAGAATTATGCAGAGGCCATGGAGAGTGAGGATCATGATTCATGGATGCAGGCCATGATGGAGGAGATAGAATCACTTGAAAAAAATCAGACATGGCAGCTGGTGGATCTTCCAGAGGATGCTTGACCTATTGGCTCAAAATGGGTGTTCACAAAGAAAGAAGCACCTTCAGAATAAGATGGAGTGAGATTCAAAGCAAGGTTGGTAGCAAAGAAATACTCACAAAGGGAAGGGATTGACTATACAGAAATTTTTTTTTTATGGTGCGTCATACATCTATTCAAATTTTGCTGTCACTGATGGCACAACATAACATGAAATTGGAACAGATGGACGTAAAGACGGCCTTCCTTCATGGAACTTTGGAGGAAAGAATCTACATGAAGCAGCTAGATAGTTTCATGAAGATGGGACAGAAAAAAAAGATGTATTTACTCAGAAAGTCTTTGTATGGCTTGAAACAATCCCCTCGTCAGTGGTATTGAAGGTTTGATAGCTTTGTCTTGAGCCTGGATTTCAGCAGATGTGAACATGATTGTTGTGTCTATATTAAGGATGTAGATGAGGAGAATATTCTGTACCTATTATTATATGTAGATGATATGCTCATAGCCAGTAGAAGCATGGATACTATGAAAATGTTGAAAATGATATTATCATCTAAATTTGAGATGAAAGATTTGGATCCAGCTGAGAAAATTCTTAGAATGGAGATTTACAGAGATAGGTGCAAAGGAGTGCTCCATTTGTCATAAGAAAAGTATGTCCAGAAGGTTCTAAAGGAGTTTGGGATGGAGAAGGCCAAACATGTAGAGACGCCATTGCCAAGCCATATATCTCTCTCCAAGTTACAGTACCTTCAATCAGAAGAGGAGAGAGAATACATAGAATGAGTCTCTTATGCAAATGCTGTAGGCAGTATGATATACACCATGGTGTGCTGTAGACTAGATATAGCACATGCTGTGAGCACGACTAGTAGATACATGGCTAACCCTGAGAAGGAACACTAGAAAGCATTGAAATGGATATTGAGATATCTGCATGGAACAAGAAATTATGGTTTGGTATTTAGTGGACAGCCGAAAGGATTTAGAGAATAATCTGTGAAGATGTATGAAGGTTCAGATCCTTTGAAAGGATTTGTTGATGCAAATTATACTGGTGATCTTGATACAAGAAGGTCTACTACTGGATACCTCTTCTGCGTATATGGTGGACTGATATCTTGGAGATCAATCCTTTAATCAATCACGATCTTGTTTACCATAGAGGCTGAGTACATTAGGATAAAGGAGGTTGCAAAGGAAGCCTTTTGGCTTAGAAGGCTGATTGATGAGTTGGGACTGGAGCAGAGCAAGGTTATACTATTTAATGATAGTCAGAGTGTTCTGTTGTTGGCACAGAACCCAGTCTATCATGCGTGCACAAAGCAAGGTTATAGACGTAAAGTACCACAGGATCAGAGAGCTAGTAAAGAAAGGTGAAGTGAAACTGATGAAGGTCCATACTAAGGAGAATCAGTTTGATGCACTCACGAAGGTACTTTCTAGAGACAGCTTTCAGAGATGTGTGGCACGGATGGATCTATTGAGAAGAGATGAGTTCACAAGGACTTGAAAGCACCAAAATGGAAAATGTGAGCTCAAAAAATAGCACTCTTAAGTCTTGTAAACATGAGAAGACAGGTCATGAAAAGATGGGAGCGAGTTGGAAGAAGAATCAGTTTCAATAGTAAAGTTCAGAAACTGAGCTGGCTCACTCTAAGACTGAGCCAGCTTAGTTGAAAACTGGGTCGGCTCAATCCAGGACTGGATCGACTAGGTTTTAAAAAAAAAATCAGACAGAGAGCAGCATTTTTGGACTATTGGTACGGTACACAACTGGATTGGCTCAGTCTGGGACTGAGTCGACCCAGTCGCAGGTTAGCTGGCTCAGTCTGAAACTGGGTCGGCTTAGTTTCAGACTGAGCCGGCTCAGTTTTCGTGGGTAATTATTTTGTGTACGTGGATTGTTTGGATTTGGAGAGTTTTTCTATGAGCTTGAACTTGACCCTTTGTAAAGTATATTTACTGAAAATAGGTCAAGGTTGTAAGTGTGCTGAAATATACTGAATAAAAACTTTTTTCTCTCAAAAATCTCTTCTTCTCTATTTCTTGATTTATTTGATCATGCTTCCATAGAGATCTCTAAGAAGTACTTTCTTGATTGCTTGGCTAATCACCGACAGCCACGTCGATTCATATGGGAAGAGCGCATATTTTCAATAGTTAGCTTGCACCATCATCGACCTAACTATCTCGAGAAAAGTTCTATTCCTTCGCTCCGCAACTTCATTCTATTATGGAGTGCCAAGAATCGTCAACTATCTTACAATTCTCTTTCATCATACAAATCCTTGAATTGATCTGATAAATACTCATGCCCACGGTTAGTTCTCAAAGTCTTAATCCTTTGATCCAATTGATTTTCAACCAAACTCATGAATTATCTGAAGCACTCTAAAACTTTTGACTTATGGGAGATCAAATAAATGTGACCGTAATGACTATAGTCATTAATAAAAGTGATGAAATATAAGGCTCTATGCCTTGCCCTCACACTCATTGGACCACATATGTCAGAATGAACCAATTGCAATGGAAAGATAGCTCTGGCTCTTTTTCAAAATAATTTTCTAGTTGCTTTACCTGCTAGGCAATATTAGCAAACGGACATCTTTATTTTTGTCAAGAATCTTAATAGTCCTACTTTTGTCAATCTTTTCATTCTCTCTGGATGCACATGTTCAAGCCTAGCATGCCAAACATTCACATCAGAAATATTATTCAAAATAGAAGATAAAGCAAAATAATGATTATCTAAAATATAACAATTATTAGAAATTATGTCTAATATAGTGAAACAATCCAAAAGAAAATCAGAACCAAAAAGTCTAGTCTCTAAAAAAATATCAACGAAATTATTGTGAAAATTTATACTGAAACCTAATCTAAGAAGAGAGACAACGAAAATAAGTTCCACCAGATTTCTGAAACATATAAAACATCATGTAGGAGTAGGGTTTGTCCACCATGCAAACCTAGTTTGCATGGTTCGACCCCTTTCACTTCAATGCTAGCATTATTTCCTATATAAAGCCATTTGCTCTTGGAAGGCAACTGGCAGTACTTAACAAATGCTCCTTTATCTCTAGCTATGTGGTCTGTTGCTCCTAAATTCATAGTGTACAAAGAATTAGCATTAGCCATTAATGAAGTACTATAAATATAAAGAAAATGAGGATGCTCATCGCATAGTATTACCTTATTCTGCTCCAGGCAATCCAAAGCAAAATGACCCATCTTGTGGTAGCCATAACACTCCACTTTGATTATATCTCTCTTTCCGCCATGCTTCCCTCTCTTCTTAAAATCGGGTCTAGATTTCTCAATAGGCTTCCTAGATTCCTTCTTTTGCCGGCTCTTTTTCTTTTAGGGCTTCTTACCTTTGCTCTTCTACTTGGTATTTGAAGTTCCAATAGTCTCAGCCATAAAAGTCTGATCGGATGTCTTAGCAGTCTTTCGATACTCATCCTCAAGAACAATATGATGCTCTATATAAGCAAAGATCTTAACAGATTCATTAT